>LPNX010584946.1:208299-298318 GCA_001517045.1 Pseudotsuga menziesii
CTGCCCTTGTAGCAAAAATGAACTCCATCCGCCTTGTTCTTTCCCTTACAGCCTTACATAACTAGGAATTCCATCAAATGGATGTCAAGTCTGTCTTTTTACATGGTGATTTACATGAGGAAATTTACATGGAACAACCCCCTAGATATGTTCAGAATAACTCTAGCCTTGTATGTCTCCTTAAGAAATCCTTATATGGCCTTAAGCAAGCTCCTAGAGCTTGGTATGCCAAAATGGATAACTTTCTCTTTGACACTAGTTTTTCTAGATGCCATTCTGACCCCAATGTCTATACCAAGAAAGTAGGAAACCATCTCATCATACTTGTTCTTTATGTTGATGATCTTATCCTTACTGGTAGTGACCCTAACCTCATAACCCATTTGAAATCCAGTCTTAAGCAAACTTTTGAAATGTCAGACTTAGGACATTTGCATTATTTTCTTGGTCTCCAAGTCTTGCAAACCAAAGAAGGAATCTTTCTTTCCCAATCTAAGTATGCTTGTGAACTTCTTCGTCGCTTCCACATGGAAGATTGTAAACCAGCCCCTTATCCCTTCCAGTCTGGAGTCAAACTTTCTACCACTTGTCGTTCCCCTGAAGTAGATGCCACCTTGTATCGTCAGCTTGTTGGTAGTCTTTTATACTTGACTCATTCCCATCCTGACCTTTCCTTTGCCGTTGGTCGTGTTGCCCGTTACATGCAAACTCCTCATGAAAGTCACTGGAAAGCAACAAAAAGAATACTTCGATATATTCAAGGTACAATTCAATTTGGGATTCATTACAGTACAGGGGGGGAACCTTTGTCGGTTGGTTTCACTGATTCAGATTGGGCCGATGATCCTGATGATCGAAAGTCTACTGCAGGTTATGTTTTCAGTCTGGGATCTGGACCTGTCACTTAGGCTTGTAAGAAACAACAAGCTCTTGCTCTTTCTTCAGCAAAAGTAGAATATCGAGCCGCAATTAATGCCAGTCAGGAAGCTTTATGGCTTCGACAGATCCTTTCAGAGTTTGGATTCGAGCAGCAGTAGCCTACTCCACTTTGGTGCGACAATCAAAGTGCCATCAAGCTTGCCAAAGATCCAATTATACTTCAGCACAACAAACACATTGAGCTACACATGCACTTCATCAGAAATCTTGTTCATGATCGTGTTATTGAAGTGCTCTATTGCCCTACAGATGATCAAGTTGCAGACATCTTCACCAAGTCTCTTACAGAAGCGAAGTTTTCTAAACTTCGGTCTATGTTAGGAGTTCAGGAATGTGTCATTAAGGGGGGATAGGCTCTAATGCCTCCTTCCTTCTCCTAATAGTGTCACTTTTGTAAATCCTTCAATCCTATCCCAATTTGTTCTTAAGGGGGGATGTTAGGATATTTAGACACTTAGGAGTTAGTTAAGATCAACTTGTGTAATATATCCGTTAGGTAAAAGTGTGTTTCTTTAGTATGCATTTGTAAATATTTTAATTTGATGGTCATGATATGTTCTAGACATAGAGTGATCCGACGGTTCAACTTCTCTTAGATCATACCTACCATTGATCCGTGGCTTAACACCCGATTGGTCTATGATCTCTATTTAAAGAGCATAGAGGGTCCTTGGCTAGTTGATCGATTATGAGAAGCTCATGTAACTTTCTTTCTTTTGCATAATAAATTGCTCCGAGTAGCTATTTGGCCGGGGCCGTGGACTGTTTCCCTCTCGAGGGTTATAACCACGTGACAAACATTGGTGTATTGATCTGTGATCTGTTTGTGTGAAGCGGTTGTTCTTGGTGTTCAGTCCTTTGGGAGTACCCTGTGTACCCTTACAGTTAACACTCTCAAGGTTTTTCCAATTTCTTAATAAGCACTTATCATGGAATATAGGATATGGTTCAACTATTCAAATTGGGATGGATTCCATAATAGGGTGTGGAACACATGTTTTTCTCCAACAAGATCTAATCGCTCGCTTACAAAATGAATACTTGCATTCCTAAATCAAATTTGTGGATGCGGAGGTCATGCCAACAATTGGGTCTTGGGGATGATTGGGTAGATGTTTGGAATTCCCTTTTAGTAGAACTGAGATGAGCACACATCAAGATTTGTGAATAAACAAACCACTTGGTGTTAGTAGTTAATTATAGGGACCTACACAACAAAGTTGGGTTATTAAACCATAATTTCGAAGGATGTACAAGCCTAACAGTGGTGGTGCTCCTGCATCTGGAAGATTAAATTCAAATCAAAATATAAAACCTTTTTACATATCGCCCTTTGAAATAAGGTACTAAGCTGGGAAATACTACAAAGATGGCAAAAACAAGGCTCAAGCATTTTTATCTTGTGTAGAATCATGAAGGAGAGTACCACACATCTCTTTGTTCACTACAAGTATATTAAACAAGTGTTGAAATATATTAGTCATTGGCTCAAGAGAAAGAATGTTTTAGATGGCAATAGTATCAAGGTGTGTTGACGCTTGTGGTTTATAAATCCATATTTAAAATATTTTAGATGCTCCCATATATAGTCCTATGAGTATTGGGAATGTTATATTCTTTGCATGAGGATCAATTGGTAAAGTTGATAGTCCACTAGTTTAAGTCGATTGGAGTTGGAGGTGACAGACAAGGGAATCCTGGTTAGCCGACTGACCAAAATAACTGTTTGGTTGAAAGGAAAATGATTGGTCGACAAAATGACCTAATATTAATAGGAAATCAACCATAGTTGACCCAATCAAGTCGAATGTAACGTAATAACTAAAAGTGGTTATGGATTGTCATTAATGAGAATTTGGTTGTATTGCATCTATAACAAATATGTAATGGTTATGCATGATATATGTGAAAGTGATCATAGAATGATGTGACGAGGTGTAATTTCTGGTCTAAAAAGTCACAATTGTAAACACCTATCTTCGAGTGATTGATTAATAGATGAGCAAAAGCTCACTAGTTTGTTGGTTTTCCTCCAGGACAGAGGTTTCCAAGATAATTTTGTGGAATATGTTGATGTTGTTGTGTGCCATTGTCTTATGTGAATGTGTTTGATTATATGAATAAATTTGCAAACATGTTGTAATTGTTATTAGACCCAATAGTTGGTATCATAGTTGTATTTGGTTGCAAGGATATGCATTTGTTGTTAATGGTTTGGCTTGCTCTTAAATCTAGTGGAAACTTCTTATAGTGGGAGATCTTTGAAAATATTGAGTCATTAGTAAAATGGCTAACACATCGAGGACAAAAAATTGAGAATTTTGATAGGTAAAATTTTGAGCTTCGGAAGCTTAAAATGGAGGTTCTCCTTGTGAATAGAGAACAATAGATTGCATTTGACCCACAAATTAATCTAGGCAGTGTGTTGAATGAAGATTGGAAAAGGATTGATAGAAAGTCAATCGATACAATCCAACATTGTTAGGAATATTTTGTGTTGATGAATGTCTTAGAAGAAGACATTGCAAAGAATCTATGATCAAATTTAGGGAACTTGTACCAGTCAAAATATCTGGTTAACAAGTTGTTTCTTCAAAAGAAGTTGTACATTTTGAAGATGGATGAAATTGACTTGGTTACAAAGCACCTGAATGCAGTCAACATTATGACTAGTCATTTGTTATCTATAGATATTTAAATCACTAAGGAGGATAAATGCATTAGTTTGTTGTGTTATTTTCTAGATTCCTAGGATAGCATGGTAAAGGTTATTGGAAGTAATAGCACAACATTGAAGATCAACGATGTGGTCATGTCTTAGTTATTAAAAGATATGAAATGAAAGAACATGGAAGGAGAGACCCACAACCTTGACGGTAACAAGTAAATTGATGGACAAAGGAAAAGGAAGAACCTCCAGTACAAAGACAAAATTGAGAGGCAGATCTAAGACTAGGTCACCTGGTACAATGAAAAAAACATGCTAGATGTGTGCTAAAGTTGGGAATTATCGATGAAACTATAATTTGACGGAACTAAATAAAGGAAAAGAGACTCAGTAAGGTCATTTGAATGATGGTAAGAATTCAAAAGAGGAGAAAGGGGATGTGTATTTGGCCTCTACAAGTACATGGTCGGATTGTGACTCTTACCTGATTGAATCTGATGCATCATATCATATGACACCTTGCAGAGAATGGTTCTTTGATTATGAGAATATTGATGGTGGTGATGTTCTAATGGGATGCTATTTACTAACCATAATAATGAAATGAGGTAAAGTTCGACTGAAACTAAAATATGGAAGAACAAGAAAATTTATGGGAGATCTACATATCCCATGTTTGGCTTGAAACTTGATCTTAGTAAGTAAGATGACGAATGTAGGAGTGCAGACTATATTTGAGAAAGATACATGCAAGATGGTGTGACGAGAAATGGTGTTGATGTGAGGAGTTCAGACTGGAAACTTTCACAAACTATTGGGAAGAACAAACATTAACGAAAGTGCTAATTTGGTTTGTCCTGAGTCTAACAAAAAATTTGCTTGTCTAGTCGACTCAACCATGTTGTGGCATCAACGAATGGAGCATATAGTTGAGATAGGTCTTTTTTCTTTGCAAAACAAATATATGGTTGAATTTTTCCTTGATTGTCAAGAAGTTGACTTTTGTGAAAATTGTAATTATGGTAAACAAAGTCGCATAAAGATCTCATCTGGTGCTACTAGGGCTAAGGAAATACTAGAGTTAATACATAGTGATGTGTTTGGACCTGTGTTAGTCCCTTCACTAAGAGGATATAAGTATTACATATCTTCCATATATGATTTCTCCATAATGACATGGTTGTATTTTTCGAGAAAGAAATTAGAGGTTTTTGAGAAGTTTCAAGAGTTTAAATCTCTTGTGGAGAATCAAACTAGTAAAAATATGAAGGTACTAAGAACTGCTAATGGAGGAGAATTCTATGAAAAAACGTTTGACCAATTATGTTGACATCATGATATAGCTCAACAATGTAATGGATTTTCTAAAAGAATGAACATAATTGTAATGGAAAAAGTAAGGAGCATGCTCAGTGTTGCAGGAGTTGCATAATAATTATGGGCAGAGGCAGTCGACATGTCATGTTACCTAGTGAATAGGTCTTCATCGATGGATCTAGTCAACAAGACTCCATATGAGACATGGGATGGTAAGAATCCATATCTTACACATATCATAGTATTTTGGTATGATGCCTTGGTGCATATCCCAAAGGAGAAAAGAATAAAGCTTGACAACAAGTATGAGAAGTTCATCTTCATCGGGTACAAGAATGGAGTGAAAGGGTATAAGTTATGAAATACAGTGATGAGGAAGGTAGTTTATAGTTGAGATGTGATCTTTAGATAGGTTGGAGTAACTTCTAGTGATGAATAGGTTGAATTAGAAAAACCAATAAAGCAAGAGTTTGAAATGAATGACAATATTATGGAATTAGGTGAGTCGACTGAATTCGATGAAGAGGTGGAACAAGGAAATTTGGATGTCAGTAGGTATGGTCAAGCAAGGAAAAAAATTAGAAAGGTATAGTCCACCCAAGTTTTGCTTTGATTTTTCATTACCTTCCATAGACAATGATCCCAGGTTGATAAAGGAAGCGATCGACTTAATATAGAGTATAAAACTATGGAAAAGGACCATGGAAGAAGAGATGGAGTCCTTGAAGAAGATTGAAACATGGTATCTAGTCACATTACCAAATGGAAGGAAACATGTTGGTAATAAGTGGGTGTTTAAGAAAAAATTAATGAAACATGACAAGTCAAGAAGTACAAGGAGCGTCTGGTAGGGAAAGGGTATTCACAAGTTGAGGGATATGACTTTGGTGAGATATTCTCTTATTTTTCTAAGCTATAACTTCCATAAGGGTACTAATTTCATTACCTACAATATTTGATCTTGAGATATAGAAGATAGATGTAAAGATAACATTTCTTCATGGTGACCTTGAAGAAGATATTGACATGAATTATCCTAAAGGGTTTATAGTGGATGAAGAAAAATAGTTTTTTTGTAATCTCAAGAAGTCTTTTTATGGTCCAAAACAATCACCCAGGATGTGGTATCATAAGTTTGACATGTATATCTAGCAGTCAGGGTCTGTGAGAAGTCATGTTGATCACTATGTGTATTGGAAGAAATTCAATGGTCATTTTATATATGTAGTTCTATATGTTAATGACATGTGGTTGGTTAGGAATAACATGGACTTGATAAAGGAGGTGAAACTGCAATTATCCTCGAAGTTTGACATCAAGGATCTTGGAGTAGAAAATTTCATTCTTGGAATGGAAATTCAAAGATATCATGCATGTAGAAGGCTCTAGTTAAGTTGAGGGAAATACGTTGAGATTATTCTAAAACATTTTTACATGCAGGAGAGTAGACTAGTCAAGGTACCTATTCCTATGGAAATCAACCCTTTTAATGAACAATATCCTAAGACACAAGAAGAAAAGGTGTAAATGTTGTGTGTTCCCTATTCTAGTGTTGTAGGTAGTTTAATGTATACTATGGTCTATACATGACCCGATATTTCCCATGCAGTGAGAGTATTGAGTGGGTGCATGTTGACACCTAGAAAAGAGCATTGAAATGATACCACTTTAATTTCTTCATTTCTAATCCAATTCCTTAGCACATACTCGATCATTGACAAACAACTCCTTAATGCATACCCAATTTTATATAACTACTAACAAACTAAAACCTGAACCAAATGGCCCATCATTGATCCTCTAACACAGTAAAACACTAAGATTGAATAAGCCTAACTTATAACTACTAACCAATAACTTGAAAATAATTGCTAACCTACTACCCATAACTATTTAATGACCAACCCCAAGCCTCATCTCAACTTCAATAAATAAATAAATAATCTCTCTAACCCCCATCATACTGATCACTAACACATGAATAGTCACTAACCTACTTATTCTAGATCCCATAAACCCTAATTAGTCCAAAAATCCATAGATCCTTATAACCCACTAACAATGTTTAGTGTTATTCCCTATTGGTCGATAGCATATAACTTACTAAACCGTATCCCCTAACTCATAACCCTTAACACTAACCCTTTCCAAATGCATCCCTTTTGGACTACACCATTGACCCCTAGCCTCTAAACTATCCATTATCCTAAATAAAAACAAAGTGCATGAAGTATATAAAAGGAAAAATGTGTTAGGTTAATCTTGACTTAGTTAAAGAGTCAAAGATGGGTTTACCATTAGTGGTTTATAGGCCCATGGTATTAGTATTTTATGAGTCCTACTTTAAATCATGAGTAGCTCTATTGTAGAATTCTTAGAGTGGTCGATGATAGTCATATTGGTTAAGGGTAATAGATCTATTGTTGTTCATTTTCCAGTCTAGTTTTCCAAAATAGAGAAGTTTTTATCCATTGTGTGTTTGCTAATTACATGTTTATCTACTTTATTTTCCTAACAACTAGTATTAGAGTTGGGTAGACACGGCTTTTGTGGAAAGAATGGTATGATGCTTGGAGCCATGGATAGAGCATTTGGGATTAACTCTCTAGCTAGGAAAGGATGTATAGTCATAATTCCATGTGAATAAAATGTATGGGATGGATCTATGTGAAGCATTAGCATAAAAAGAACACCAAATTTAGAGGAAGATGCGATTGGATCATTGTATTATAAGTTTTTATGGAGTTGGAATTAATCACATTGTAAATGGGCATACGACTATATGACCTATTTAGGCATGTGTACCCTTAGTTTATTGTGTCACCTATGAAAAGTCTAGACGTAGATTTATGTATATTGAAAAGTGGGGGGCATGTTGTATTCATAAATACCCTATTAAAATTTTGAGGGGGGTTGGTCTTTACCCCAAATCAAATTTAAAGGGGGGGATGTTAGGTCAATATTGATTTAGTTAAGAGTCAAAGATGGGTTTACTATTGGTGATTTACAAGCCCATAGTTTGGGGTGTCTCATGGTATTTTTTCCCATGGTATTAGTCTGATGAAGCCTATTTAAAGGTTTGGTTAACTCCATTGTAAAGTGACTAAATTGGTTGGTGATGGCTAGATTGGCCATGTCTTTGTTGGATTGGTCAAGGGTAATAGATCTATTGTTGTTCTTTTTTCCTAGTTTTGGGTTTCCAAGGTAAAAACGTGTTCTTCATTGTGTGCGTTATTCTTACATACTTATTATGTGTTTATCATTTCATAATAGAATGTTGTTTATAAGAAAAAAATTCTCCAGGGCGTCACTTTTGGAGACTACCTCATTTTAGTTCCCACTACCCTTATCGTTATTTCTATTTCAATGATGGTTTCTACTCGCCAATTGTTATTAACTTCATCAACATATTGCATTAGAAATGGTCTTCCCCAAGTCATCATTTAATTATTTATCGATACTCCCACTAATGATAGTCATTGTCAACTCTTTGCTACTACTAGCATAAGTGATGAGTGTGCAAAGATTGTTGGTTGTGCTTATATCGGAAACAACCATGTATGGCCCATCATAGGCCTACCCATTTCCTATGTCACTTTTTAATGTAGTGATACTTGGTCTATTCTCAACTTTCTCTTAGACAATTCCTGAATATACCTGTCAAGTTTTCTATGTAGATCATAGCTAGACTAGTTCTAGTGTTGAATGTGATGCAACTATGGGGTGGTTACTAGGATACCATGAAACATGCTTAGTCCTCATAATTTATTCTAGTGCTTACCTCAATTTTTAATACATTGCTACACTAATGAAATCCAATTTAAAGGGATATTGCCCCTAATGTACAATCTCTTTTGTTTGGTGTCATGGATTTGATAAATAAACCAACTCAAAATTTCCTTTAATCTTTGACCATATCCACAAGAAGATTCCCACATTATTTGTTGGATGTATTTTCAATCTACAGTGATTTTCTTTTGTTTTAGGTTTATAGAATTCAGTAATGAATTATTGCTTGAGTTTGTCTAAAGTCCCTGCAACACCTAGTGGAATGATCTACACAAATTTCATGTACCACTAAAGGTCTCATTCTTAGAGTTGTCTGAAACTCGACCATATTGGCACCTTAAATTGTCCATTTTACATTTTAGATGGAATCACAAAGAAACAAACGTTGTTCTACATCTCTATCACCTTTCCCCAATAACTTAGGAAACCTTAAGGTATATCCTCCTTGGACTCCCACCATATTACCAATAGGATTACTAATAATGTCAAAGCACCTTGGATCGAGATAGACTACTAATTTTTTAGTTTCATTATTAAACACGCTACAATTTACAATATGTCCACTTCCAAATCTTGTACTAGGATTACTACTATTACTAATATCATAATCACTACTGCTACCACCTCCTGAAATAGGTTGAATACAACTTGAAATTAAACTAGTGGCAATATAGTGTTGTTTTGGTACATGATTATATTTTAGATGCACCAAGGTTGTGGTCAACACTATGTCGTATTTCTACTAATTGGTTGTATCTTGGTTTATGGTGGGGTCTCTTCCTCTTCAAATAGTCAAAATGCACATACTAGCACATCGTTTAGTTGTGCACCTCCTTCACTATCCGTGTCCTTAGGTTCTTATAAATTTCAATCAAATGCAACCTCATTTTGTGGTGGATATGGAAATCATTTTGTATCCCAATGTCAATGCACAACCTAGATTTCCTTAAGACTCCATTATGTACCTTCATTGTTATTACCCTTTGTTGGACTCACGTCTAACATTAACCCTCTATTTAGAAACTATTCCCCATCAAAATCTCCCTTCTTCTTCAACCCCTACAAGATTATTTAATTGCTTACCTTCTGGATAATCTACTTTTGCAACTCCTTACTACATTATCTTGTTTCATGCATCTACTTTAACCACCATCATTTAGTGACCCATGTTATCTTCTAGGCTTGTCTAGATATCCTATTTATTTTCTCCATGCTACTCAATCCTTCAAAGCGTCATCCTTTCCAACACCATCCTAATACATCCCATAGAACAAGGTCTCTAGGATACCTTGTTGGTAGGGTTATAGGGTAAGATTCCATCCTCCACCAACAACATCTTAATCTAGGTAGAGATGTCATTC
Source organism: Pseudotsuga menziesii (assembly GCA_001517045.1). Classification (NCBI taxonomy): domain Eukaryota; kingdom Viridiplantae; phylum Streptophyta; class Pinopsida; order Pinales; family Pinaceae; genus Pseudotsuga; species Pseudotsuga menziesii. The sequence continues at coordinate 218,374 of LPNX010584946.1, forward strand.
AACATCCTTCCTCATGGATCTTGCTTAAACTCCTCTTCAACTATGGAATATCACTGGCACCCTTCCATTATGAACTCGATAATATAATTATACCATGTCTCCAACCAAAAATATAACTCGATTGACTAGGTGTTATTGTTTTGTTATTGTTATTGTTGAACTCTTCCTTATGCTCTGAACGAGATAAGGTTGGTGCATCTACATGTATTAGGGGAGAAATCCCCACTACACTAGGTGATCAAATTGTTGTAATGCTACCATGTTATGAAAATTCCATTTCACAAATTTATTTTTCCTCCAAATATAACCCATTGTCTCCTCAAGTCATTGCAACCAATCATACAAACTCACTAGGAACTCAACCTAGAAAATATCATTCCATCTCCTCCAACATCTTTATATAAAATTATATCTCTATAATGATTGATTATTCATATCCACAACTCAAATTGTTGTTCAATAAACTTGTTTATATGTGCTTCAAACCATTCTTGCAATTGTGTCTTAAATAATCATTGCCTTATCCTTTGGGTACCCCACACTCATGGTTAGGTCCCAACAATAAACCATTTGTTGGATCTATTTGATGGACTAGGGTCCACATGGGAATAAAACATGATTTCACTTGAGGGACATACTTGTGATAAGTGATATATAAGGAGAAGTGAGGTTCACCATAATAAACAACCAACAAATGCATAAGCAATCATGGTTCTTTCCAATACTCATACTTAATCTACAACAATTAATCACAAATTATTGAATCATGGATTAACTATTAATGAAGTCCAAAGAAACAACACACGCACACACAAATCATCCATAAACACAAACATATTTAGATCATTGGGTATCACAAAACTCCATTCAATAAAATCTAGTAGATGCATCATTGCTCCTATAACACACTAGCAACACATCCATACAATTTTAGAATAATCACACCAATCTAACAACTGATAAAAAACATTTCTTTTATCCCACATATGTTATTAACACAATTTCATATATTAGGAATATTTGACAATATCAAAAGCCCAATCGATTAACTTAGTTGGCTTCATTATTATAGATCATCATGCATGCACATAATTTAATAACGTAAAGACTCAAAACTAGGAAATATAACTCGTAAATCTAGTATTTCTTTGATGAAGATTATTTTCCTTCTCCACATAATGCCACTATAGCTCTCCATGAGGTGTGTTGGTATCCTTATGACACATCATTATTCAATCAAATGAAGGGGGCAACATAGATACATATTCACTTCACCTACAAGAGTTCCTTTGCACTATCAGGTAAAGTGGAAAATTGATTTTAACACTAGGTGCCCCTCTACCCAATGGCCTTGTATACATAAACTCTCTTATGAAGAGTAAGGAGATAAAATACAAGATTCAAAAGATAATATATAAAGCACACATTCATAAAGCTTCTCATCCTATGGGGTCCCTATTATTGGTTCAAAAGAAGGATGGAACATGGCAAGTTGGAAACTATGTTTTGACTACATAGCCTTAATCAAAATCACAATCAAGAACTAGTACCCCATCCCTTAGATTGATTATTTTCTTGATTATCTCAAAGTCATCAAGTTTGTTTGCAAGGTTGATCATAATTTAAGTCTCTATCCAATCAAGCTAACTTATGTGTGGCAGCAAATCTTCAAGTCTAAGAAAGGTCTATTCAAGTGGTTAGTTATGCCTTGAGCTTAACTCATGTGTTGGTGACATTCATAAGAATGATGGATGATATTATATTACCATTCACCAATTCTTGTGTGTTTGTATTCATATATGAAATGCTTGTCTTGAATAAACCTCCAGAAGATCATCTAAATCACATTCAGCAAGCGTTAAACACAATCTATACACCAACTTAGAGAAGTGAAACTAAATACCTATGATATAATATGGATGAGAATGGTGTGCATGTGGATCCATTGAAGACCCAAGTCAACAATGATTAATCTGCCCTAAAGACACTAATAAAGCTTCATAAATCTTGGATTAGCTTCATTAGCTTGTATCGCATGTTCACAATGGGGTTCTCTTGTGTCACTTGACTCATGAGCTAGGTAATCAAGGGTGGAGCCAAGGACAATTTTGTTTGTGCCAAGGCACAACATAAAACATTCAAGGAGTTGAAACATCGTGTTTGCATGGAGTGAGTCCTCATTCTACTAGATCTACAACAACCATATTTCATAATCGAGACATGTGTTTCATATTATTTTATCATTGATATCTTCACACAACCTAGAAATATAGTAGCCTATCACAACAAGACACTCTCTAACACGAACCAAAGACACTTGATCTATGACAAAGAGATTTACTCCATTTTCTAGGCTTGTTGGTAGTGAAGACATTGTATTATGGGAAAGCATAATCATGCACACTTACCACAAACATTTTAATTCATGTAGATGTTGGGAAAATTGCAAATGAACATCATAAATGGTCTATGTAACTTCAACAATTCCATTTGAACATCAAGTAAAATAAGGGAAGCACCAACCAATGTGTAGATTGCCTCATTTAACGCTTGAATAATGAGATTACTACAATGTCCAATTCTTGAGGACTCGAGACTGGCAATATTCCTAACTTCACTACTACATATTAGACATTGGTCGTAGGTAAACAAGTTCTAAAATTTCATCTCCATGATGGATTTATGTGCCATATAGGACATCTTTGTGTTCCTTCAATGTGAGAAAACTATTTGGGAGGCACATTACAATTAGTTAGAGGCACATTACAATTAGTTAGAAGCACATTTTGGCATAAGATAGTGGTTGTGGCACTATTGCATAAGTACTTATAGTTGGCAAAAGCTACAATGGTATGTAAACAAATATATAATATCATTCACTACTCATTCCATCACTAAAATTACAATCAAGAAGCAGGGACTATACACTCCTTTGCCCACTCTCTAAGAAGCATGGACTATACACTCCTTTGCCCACTCTCTGTAAGCCTTGGGAGTCAGCCTCCACGGATTTTATGTTTGTTATGCCATCAACCAAGCATGATAATTATTATTTTATTTTATTTTTATTTTTGTGGTAGTTAATATGTTCACTAAGATGAAAAAATTGACACTATAAGAAGAGTCTCGTAGTATAACCCACTACTAATATTTTCTTTGAGCATAGTTGGGTTCATTTTGGGTTCCCAAAGACCATTGTTTGTTATAGGGACATCAAGATTCCAAGTATCATTTGGTCCAAAAGCATAATACATGATGGACACCAAACAAACCTTACTAACTACCTTCCATCCCCAAACTGATGGACAAACAAGGTAGTTGATAGGAGGATTGTGCATATCCTCGGAGTGTTCAAATCCAATAATCCATACAATCACAAGGTAGTTGATAGGATGATTGTGCTTATCCTCATAGTGTTCAAATCCAAGAATCCATATACATTGGATGCAATCTTTTCATATGTTTAGAACAAGTATGACATAACTTTTCACAATTTTATTAGACATGGTCCTTTTCAAGTGAATATGGGGTTCCATTCATTGGCCCCAATTAATGTACATTTTCCCATTACATCAACACAAAAAGAGTTCTCCCATGCTCCAAACAAGGTAGACAAAGCAACAACATTTGTTAAACAAATACATGATGACCAACAACAAGTTCTCAATATTTTACAAAAACCCAATGACAAATACAAGCATTGGCATGATTAGCAATGTTACACATAAGTTTCAAGATGATGACAAGATATGGTTGCAATTGTAGAAAGAGTGACTCATAAGGACCCATAGGAAGATCATACCACTTTGATATGGAACTTACAGCATCACCAAGGTTGTTGGTGGGAATGACTTCGAATTAAATATTTAACTCTTTCTTAGCTTACACCTTGTATTTAATGTGGATCTTCTTCGACCATATTGTTCACCTATGTTGGACACCTTAGTGGTGGAGGAGCTACAAAGTGTAATACTCAACCCTGATTGCATTAAGTAAGCTACATTAGACTAGATCATGGACACAAGATGAAGATAAATCACTAGCAAACTATACAACTCTATTGAGTTTTCAAAGCTAGGCAACTTCTATTGAGAAAGCGTTATCATTGTTGTCAAAGTGGTCGTTGGTGTGGCAATGATGATGACTTGTTATTGATGCCAAGTTAAATAAGTATGGGAGAGATGTTTTCTATGTAATTACAAAGCCATTTGGTCATAAAAAGTGACTACCATAACCACAAGAATCACATAAAACAACTATCGAATGTGTGGAGTGTGATTATGGGATGTGCAGACAGTAATTACTAGAAATTCCTGTAATTCAACAAATTCCGTTTTGCAGTGTAATTACAGGATTTCCTGTAGGTAGTGTTTTTATCTGTTTGAGTATTTCCACCTCATGGAGATGAAGACATGGATAGTTCCCACTGCCAACTTGAGATGGATGCCTTCCCATCTATTTTGTCGTTTTTCTACATCGATCCACGATAGGTTCACAAGAATTATATGAACTGAAAATTTCATTTTTGAAAGAGGTGGTGTATGCAAAGTATCACGCCAAGTGTAAACTATTTGGTCCAGCTAGAGTAAGCTACACATTAATTTATTTATCAACGAAGAAGATGGTATAGCTCTAAAATACAAGCAAGTGCGCATAAATGGAAGGATGAAATCAATGGAAGGCATATTTGCTTTATGATTTATTGGTCAATAAATTATAGGTAGCAAACTTCCGAGCTATACAATGAATGAACTAAGAATTGGTGATCTGTTGAGTGGGGTGTTCTCTTCTGGCTCTAAAATTGCAGATGGTGAATTATTTTATGGAAGCTCTGGGTATAAAATAAAAATTTTCTTCTGGCTCTAAAATTGCAGGTGGTGAATTATTTTATGGAAGCTCTGGGTATAAATAAAATTGTTGGCTGCGAATTAGTGAAAACTCCGAAAGTGAACATGAAGTATAATCACATGTGGTGATTTAAGAAATACTGAAGCTTTGATTACAATTACTCTGGGTTTGGACAAACAACGAACTAATGGCTCTGATTATTGAAGACAGCACATCTAACTAATGGAAGAAGTGTAGTTTGCATGGAATGTATCTCTGAATGTAAGAGACAGAAGACTTATATGTCAATTACATAACCACGTGACATGAATACTAGATATCATGAGAAAATCTTAGTGAACAAAAGTGGTAAAGTACAAGAAGTAGCGTTACAGGAACTAAGAATGACAGAGACACTGTACATTATGTGCTGATGAAACAAAGTCTAAGAATGGCAACAACATGATTGGATTTATTAATATGATGCTATGTTTTAAGGAATTTTTGAGAATGTGATATACCTCTATGCTTGAGAGGGATTGAGAGCATGAAGACTCAGTAAATATATGCAAAGAAGTAATAATTTTTTTGTGCATCATCTGCGGATGAAGAGATATTTTGAGGATACTGTTGCAGCTACAAGATTGTATAAGACATTGTATGAAGATAGCTTTTGAAGGTGTATAAGACATTGTATGAAGATAGCTTTTGAAGGGGTACTAGAATTGAAGGATGTTACAAGAATTGAAGTTAGATACATGAGCAAGGTTTTGGTGTCACAAGGATTGTTTATATCAAGACCGTCAATTTACTGAGAGCTAAGTCACATATGCACAGACAAAGAGTGAACACATAGATGATAATAGATTGAAGATGAAGAACAAGACTGATTTAAAAAGGACGGTACCAACATGTATACATTTGATTATAGATAGAAAATAGGTAGGTTCCTATGCAATCTTTGATGAGTTTTTGCTCAGCCAATGGGATTGACCTCTCTGGGAAGTTGGTGCTTGCAAACACTTAACAATGGGTTGGTGCTCTGCTCAGGGGGTTGGTGTCTCCTTCAAGTTGGTGATTGTAAATAAGGGATTGTCATACTTCATAGGTTGAAGCCTGTAAAGAATGTGATTCTGATTTGATATAAGAAAAGATTTATGTGGTTTTCTTGCTTGTTGGGTTTCCATGTAAAATGCCTATGTACTATGTGTTGATATTGATTTTTGCTGATATGATTGAGTATGTGATAAGTGTTTAAAGTTGAAGAAGAAAAAAATTAAAAAAGTTGTCCAATATTGATTCACCCCCTTCTCAATATTGGTGTATACTCTAACAATTGGTATTAGAGCAGGTTCATTTAGAACAACTCAACCACTAGAAGGAAGAGCTCAAACACAAATGGATTTTGAATAATTTTTCTACTTGGACAGAACTCCTTTGTTCGATGGAACAAACTATCTATTATAGAGTATAAAGATGAAGGCATATCTACAGGCACAAGGGTATGATGTCTAGCACTTATCACTGGTTACACAACCTCAAAACGTCACCAATAGATGCATCTGGAAAAGAGTCAAGAGAAACAAACGCAAAGGCAATGGATTCCATCTTGAGTGTCTTCTAGATTATGAGAATCGTCATGTTGAAGCAGTGTACATCTACCAAAGAGCTTTAGGACAAGCTAATAAATACTTACTCAAAAGAATATATCTTCACAACATTGGAAGCAAAGCTTGTTGGTCAAGAATATGAAGATAATCAAAAGAAAAAGCAATCGAAAAGTGAAGCAGCCTTAGAAGCTTCAAAGAAGACAATAGACAGTCAGCACAAGTTAAATAAAAATGCTACTAATGAATCATATGAAGAAGAAGCAAACTCTGTTAAGGTGAAGAAACTTAGAAGAAAAGATGGCACATGCAGAGGTAAGTTATCCAACAAATGTTTCAATTATAATAGAATAGGTCATTATGCTTCCAAATAAGTTATCTAACAAATGTTTCAATTATAATAGAATAGGTCATTATGCTTCCAAATGTCCTTATGCAAGTGAAGATAGTTATGAAGAAAAAGAATATAGCAATGAAGTAAGAAGAAGTTCTACTACAAAGAAGACAATGCTTCATCTGATGATTATGGCAATGGCTTAGATGATGTTCTCCTCACAAACTCATATTCAAAAGTTGATCCTTTTGAAAATGAAGAATTGATCTATGCCCTAGATGCAATCAAGGAACTCAAGAAGGAGAATGCATCCTAGAAGAGAAGCTAGGTGAATCGAAAAGAGAAAATAATGAAATAACCAAAGAGACTAAAAAGGCTAATATCAATCTAAAAGCACAAGTGGAAGGAGGAAAAACAAATTAAAGAAACCTTGACAAGCCAACTAAAAGAGAAGGAAGAAATTTGTTAAGAACAAGAATTAGAAACTGTTTCTCTAATAAAAGAACTGGAAAAGACAACTATCCAATTGAAGACAAACTTGAAGTTTGAGAAGAGTTCAAAGAGCTTAAATGATATTATAAACTATCAAATATCACCACTTGTTAATATTGGTCTTTGGTATGACAACATTAAGAAAAGCATTGATAAAGGTGAGAGTTCCAAGCTACTAGAGAAGCCTAGAAGCTATGCAGAAGTTTTGAGAAGCTTAGATCACAGTGAAGGAAACAACAAGGAATAAGATCATAATCAACAAAGGTTTGATGGACATGAGTTCAGAAAGACTACACCACCAAGAATACCATTTTCTCCCAGGTACCAAAGTGTCTTTTATGGTTATTGTTAATCTTGCAACAATCTTGGGCACAAGGCTATAGATTGCAAAGCTTATGGAATAAGTGATCAAGTGAGAAGTAAAGGTATCTACGTGGTTCTCTACAAGATTGACGGTTACAAATGTCATAACTATGGACACATGGCTCATAACTGTAGAAGCATGACATAATCTTCTATGAAAGAAAATGCTTATATAAGATATAAGAAAGTTTGGAGAAGAAAGGAAAAACAAGAAGAACAAAAGAACGGAGAATCCTCGGAGGACATGGCCATGAGAGCGGTGGATTTATGTAACGACTTTGATACTGCAAGTGAAAAGGAAGACACTAACATTGCTGCACAAAATCAGGATAGATTTGATGAAGACAGTGAGGATAGGGACAATACCCTTGATGTTGTAGTAAAATACTGTATTTGAAGAATAGATTGAAGAAAAATACAACCTTAATGTTGTCATGGAAAAGGAAAGCAATGAAGGGGATGAGCTCGTTGTTGCAGCAGTTGAAGCAAAAAAATAGGAAGAAGAAATAGTAGCTGAGGCAAAGATCCAAATGCATCTACTGTCAAATACAAACGAGTATAAGAACAAGAACAAGAACATGGGTATCAAAGAAAATGATGACGATCTTGCTGCAAAGCAACATAATACATTATTCTAAACATTTTGGCATTGAGACCCCAGTGACATGGATTATTTTGTTGAGGGGGAGTCTAAGCTGCAGGCAGGGAAGGCACCAACAATTTTTCAAAGTTTGGTGAAGAAGGTAAGATGCTTGACTTGAGTATTTTGTGATTAATTTTGTGGAAGGTAATGACTGTGAGGAAGAGACAGCAGATGTAGTAGTAGTTAAGCAAAAGCAAAGTTAGATACATAAAAGTAAACTCATTATTTTGCATACAAGGCGGGGTAGGAAAAGAAAGATGGAAGATCTTCCTAATAAAAATCCAAATAATAGTTATCTAGAAAAATGATCCTGACAAGGATGTTAAAAGTGTTTGCTTCAGGCCACAGGTTAATACAATCAATGAAAGTTCATTGACTATACCTTCTGATTTTGGGATGAAAGAAGAGCATGTATTCTCAGATGGAAAAGAAAATTTGCTTATGATTGTATCCTATGTTTCAAATGAAAACCCCCAGCCACAATCAATGTTGAAGACCTATTACCAAAAGAGAATTTCTGCAGAAGAAGAATTGGAAAAGAAACATAAAATAATGTAAGACTTGAAGGAAAAATTCCTTGAAATAAGTTCTTCCGTAGATCTCCAAATGATCAAATTTGAAGACATGGAAGGAAGATGTGTTGGAGGAGCATTCTGTAGAGATGATCTTAGAAATCGCCAATAATCATTATGATTGTGATGACGAATCTACTTCTCATACTGGAAAGATGATGGATGGGTAGATCGATGATGATTCCCAATACGAAAGATGAAGAATACAAAGAATGGAATTCGTGTGTTTGGGATGAAGATATAATAGAAAAAGAATTGGAAGTTGAGTGTGTCGATTATGGTTATTCTGATTGTAGAGATGTTGATGAACTTGGTTCCTTTGTTAACCTTAATTTTCAACACAAGTTTCTCTCAACTATTGCTACTCCATTGTCATCTCAAGTCTGCATTCTGGGATATTGTTTTCAATGCAATATACTTCTATGAGCAAACAGAATTAACTTATATGACTACTGAGTCTATTTCAGATTCGGTACATGTTGACGTTATTTAAAACTTACACCTGTTGTAACTTGCACAACTATCTTCCACAAGTATGATATAAACACACCTTCAATATGCATCCAGAAGTCTTGTTGAATATATGTAAAAGATTTTGGAGTAAAGTATTTGTAATGAACGATATGTATTGGTGGAAGGAAATCCACACATCAATTATCTCGGCATATTTGAATATTAATAGTAAGAACATCTTTGAACAACAATAAAACATAACCGTGTCAAAAGGAGGAAGATGTTAAACTATGGACAGCTTGCATATAATGTTCTAATAAGTTCTAAGGACATTCTTCTTTAGACTTTGAAGGATTTATGAGAACTGGAAATTAGCCTTTGCATGTTTGTATAGGGAAACCTCAGAAGATGGAAATATTCATAGATACATATTTAAAACAATCAAATAGCATGTGCAGTCTTGGGAGCCTGTAATAGCAATCTATGCCATTGTTTTAATGATGATTTGTGATAGCCTTTTGTAAGTGGTGTATGGAAATTTGGGATTTGACATGGTTTGAAGTGTCTACCATACAAAATAAAAGACAAAGCCCACACATATATTCTACACATTGTGACCAGTAATGACCATGTTCAGAAAAGTGTTTTTGAAGACCAACTAGATTGTGAGTTGATGACATTTAACCACTACCAAACCTGCAACATACTTGTTGGAATAACTCTTAGAAGCTATGAAATCATATAGCAACTTGAATAATCAATCAAAGAAAATGGAGATGTGATAAGTTGCAGTTGGATAACAAAAATACAATGGAAGGAAAGATCCAAAATTATAAATACTTGATCGTGAGTTATGAAACTGTTATTAAAACGAGGATTTAATGAGAAGAAGATTGTAAAGAAATTTCAAAGAACAAAGGATCTCATTTAAGAAAGTAGATAAGTAGCCATATAGGAAGAGAGAAACAAGAGATTATTTTAAAAGAAAATAGAATAAAATTTGAAAGAATACTGTGTCTAACAGGGAGGGGGAGCAACACTGCAAATTAGTTAGTTAAAGAAGAAAAGAAAGCAGAGAGATAAGGGGGCATTACTTTCTTCCCATGATGTCAAAATTGACAAATATGAATGGACTCCAAACCTTATCCGTATTACTTTACTTATCCCAATCCGAAAGTAAAAGAGCATTATATACCTTGCTTACTCTCAAACAAAAGTGCCCATCCTTCCTCGTTTGAGGCAATGTTTTAGTTAAATGACTCTTAACTGCTTATAATTCTCTTTCTTTTAAATGCATTTGCTATATATTTCCCATAGTTGGCTGGGAAAAATCATTAAAAACGTTTTGGTGGTGGCTATTTCCCCTTTAAGAAAAAACAGCCCTTACATAACATGCTTCGCTATTAAAGTCCATGCATTCTATTATAAATATAACCTAACATGCTTTGCTTTAGAGGATGCAACACATTGCATAAAACATTTTAATCTTGATTACGCAGTAAGGCGTAAAGAACGTCGTAAGGCGTTCAACAAGGCGTTCAACAAGTCGTAAGGCGTTCAACAAGTGGGAGTCAACTCCTCGAGTTAATGTTTTTTTTTCCAGCCATAGGATGCTTTCGTCCGACGATTGGGGTCATCTGGCTCCTTCATTGCTTCTTCATTGCTTGATCTAGTCCTTCATTGCTTGATCTGGTCCTAATTGATGTTCATCTCTTCATCTGCTACCTTCTGACTGAAAAACAGCTGTATCTGTCCTTCATCCTCATCCTTCATCTGGCAAGGCTTCTGTCAAACACTATCTCATCAACGCTCATCAACGCGAATGTCATCTGTGTAAACCAATCCGAACGTCATCACTATCTCAAACACCAACGGGCGTTGCTCATTCCCACGCCAACAGACAATGAGAACGCCGACTTAGACTGTACCACACCACGATCACCATGACTCAGAAATACAGAAGAGAAGATAAAAGCTTAAGCTATGAATTAAATGAGGCAAAAATAATTGGCTCCCCAAGCCGCCGGTAGTGAACTGGAGCAATAAACAAGCAACGGTGGCGCCATTGAGCTGCGCAAGCGAGTAGAGAATACCCCTCAGAAGCGTGATGTGCCGTCGACGAGCGCACCGAAAGTGACCGCAGGGTTAACGTGACCACCGGAGATGTTGGCCCCAAGGGCCACTGCCACGAAGAGCCCTAGACCATGGGTTAGAGCCACGGATACCAACCCGGCCGGTGTCGTCAAAGTGTCCTGCTAAGCTTGGCTGCAAGAAATTCATTGTTAACAACAACAATAGAGTCTTGAAACTTGGAAGACATCAGAAGAGATTGATTGAAATTTTAGAGGAAAAACCAACATTTTACAATTTTAATGAATGTTGAAAACCATGATTTGAACTAAATATAGCAAAATATAATGAATGGTATAATATTCTTTGCAAACATGGCGACAGGCAAGCACACTCTGAGAAATTGTGCTTAGCATAAACCATCAAAATATCGACGCCGCAGTATCAATATACAATTAGTACAATCCATTCAGAGTAAAACTATTCTCCAAAAAGGCTTCCACTCGACTGTCCACAGTACTTATCTTCTTTGGTCCTTGGTCCTCATGAACTTCATTATCCAATGGCGATGTAATGTCCAAGCAAAACGTATTAATAAATTGCTCTCATTTTATTGCAATATGATGACTTTGCTCTCTGTTCTCTTGATTTTGCTCTATATTCGGTTCAGCTACGGCCGGAATTGCACCCAAGTTGTGCGCAAAAATATCATTGAATAGCCAGTCAGTCTCTCAGTCTAACAGATATTTATTTAAATGAAGCACTCTACACTGAGATCAATGAATACAATTACTTGAATTTAATCATATCAAAGAATGATACATCTAGGCTTCTTGAGGTATCCGTTACCTGAAGGGGACCTCGTAGCTGGTTTCCATCCAAGGTAATCCGAGAATTTTTTTTAGGTACAGGGATGAATTTTGCAATGGCTGCTAGTGGCCAACGGTCTCACATGTTTACATACAGTTATCGTTTAAAATCAATTCCACGTAATCAATCTACAGGATTTGGAGAGCACATGAAAGCAATGAAACACCCATGAATTGAGATTTGGATAATGGATTGATGAACACATGAAAGCAATGAAATATTATGAATTGGGACTTAAAGAAGGGGTTGAGCTTACAAACCTTATAAAACCAATTACAATACAAAGTATCCATTTTTTCCAATCCAAGGGAGTGGTTGATGCAATTTTCCCAGCAAACTCAACAATCAAAACCTACAAATCAATACAACAATCGGGTAATGGTTAGAATATTTAGAAAATACCATGAAAGACAAACACAACATTTGCTCAATGTCAAGTAATTAGGTAAATTCTAAAGTTGATTTTGGTTTGGTAAGACTGTGTCAATGCCTGGCCCATCCTAACTCAGGTTCAAGCAATTGTTCTACCAAAAATTAATCAGAATGAAATGATACAAACTGCGAGGAAAGAACCATTCTTAGCACCATAACCTTGCAAATTAAGTTGCTTCTTACCTGAAGAACAAGCGTAATGCTTATTATTCCAATGAACATACGGTTTGAAAATAGTCCTGGAAAGATGTTCTTCTGATCTGGTTTCCTTGAATTGAATTCATTGAATATCTGTTAATGTGATCATTTAAAAACAGTCGAACCAATGTTATAAAACAACCAAAACCATGGATATTTTTTGTTGTACGAACTATTTCAAGAAAGAGGTAATACTTTTGGAGTATATGTAGCAAGAGAAAAGACGAAAAGCAAAGAAAAACTGTATTATCAATAACCGAATCTGTGAACTTACTTGGCAAAAGACAAAGGCATTAAAAATTACAGTGTTTCTCGGTTTGTCTGCGTTGCAGTCCTGTATCCCCACACTCTTGAGAATCCAGTCGGTCTTCTGATCTAAACCTGTCGTGCACAACCCTCCATCCCAAGTCACAGTGTTAGCTACAGAGGTTCTGGCTTTCTAACCAAGACGCGGCTTAGAGGTTAGCTGGGAGTGAAGAGGTTAGCTTTAATTTTTAGGATTTTTATTCTTTACAGCATGCAGGCCACCTAGCGATAACATGAAGTAACGTGTTCTGCACCGTTCTGCACAGCGATACCAGTGATACCATGAAGTAACGTGTTCTACATAGCGATAACGTGTTCCACGTGCTATGCATGCCATGCATCTACATTGTGTTAACTGCTAAGTGTTTGTGACCCTGTGATTAAGGGTGAGTAAACCTTATCTGTGTTTTGTTTAAGGGATAGATTTGTGTTTGTTTATGTAAATACTGACCCTAGGATGAAAGGGAAATAAACCTTATTTGCTTTTTGGTCTTGTTTAAGGGATAGATTTGTGTTTGTTTATGTAAATACTGACCCTACGATGAAAGGGAAATAAACCTTATTTGCTTTTTGGTCTAAGGGATAGATCTATGTTTTTCTATGTAAATCGTCACCCTATGATGAAGGGGGAATACACCTTATGTGCATTTGGATTAAGGGAATATATGTATTTTTATGTAAATTCTAACCCTGTGATGAAGGGAAGAACAACCTTTCCATCATTTTGTTTAAAGGATAGATCTTGTAAGCCGTGACCATCTGATGAAGAGGGAACAAACCTTATCAATGTTTTAATTAAGGGATCGACAAAAACTTATCAATGTTTTAATTAAGAGATCGATATGTTTTGTTGATGTAAATTGTTACCCTTTGCTGAGGGAAGAGTAAACCTTGTCTACGTTTTGATTAAGGGAAGATCTATTTTTTTATGTAAATTGGAACCCTATGATGAAGGGAAGAACAACCTTGCCTGCGTTTTGTTTAAGGGATATATATGTGTTTGTTTGTGTAAAATAGTGACCCGGTGATGAAGGGAGAACAAAATATTTCCTACATTTTGATTAATGTACAGATATGAAATGGTATATGTCGATCGTGACCCTGTGATAAAGGGAAAACAAAACATTTCTTGTCTCTGAATTTGAACAGAGCTGAATGGGCATCTATATGGGTCGTGAAATCTATAAACAATCCTTTTGGCGTCTTACTTATAAGAAACAAGTGACTTCCTGTGTTTGTTTTACTAACATATATGAATATATTCATGTGTGGATCACGAACTTTATCTTCCATTTAAATTATAAACTAATTGTGATAGGTTACAAGTTATCTACATCTTCGATCGCCCCATCTACATTGTGTTAAGTGCTAAGTGTTCCTCGTTAAGTGTTAAGTGTTCCTCGTTGTCTTGTGGATATCATAAGGAGGACAAGAAACAACACTAATAGATAGCTCCTTATTACTTTCTTTTCTTCCAGAAAAAGCATTGGAAAAGGTAGTGGCCAATGCCCATTATGCGTTTAGCATCTATTCTGGCTGTATGTGGGGTTTTTGTAATGGGCATCTCACTTTTTGAATGATATTCAATGGTTGTTAACATACACATTGATACCCTAGATGGGAGTGTGGAAGATTTGCATCTGTTCATTTTCCAAGCTTCGATTTGAAAATTTGTTGACAAGCACTCTGACTAATAAGGTTTTTGCGCTTTCCATATTTTTTATGGCATAGCTTATTTTATCTGGGTGGGCTCTTCTCGATATAGATATCTAGGGAACCCAAAACAGTTTCTGGTTAGAAAAATTGAGGACTTCTACTGACTATTGTTTCTTTTGGGTTGTCTGGATTTTGGTCACAGAGGCTAAATTTAGTCGTAGGAGACTTGACAGTTCTAATTGTTTAGTTCAGATCTGAGAAGAGTATACACACATTCAACATTGGAACTAATGGAAGAGCTTGTACATTCATTTATTCAGACAAAGAAGTTCCTTATATTGCATTATTAAGGCTCCAGTCAAGAAAATAAAACCGCTTGTGATAAACGTAGAAAGAAAACTTTGGGTGGAAGAAACAACGGAGAGGGTACACAAAAGTGGCATTTAGAGGGAAGACAGTATAGACGCACAAACACAAATAGAATGTCAAACCTGTAATTGATAATCCTAACTAAAGCCCTTCATCCAGGACAAGACGAATCACATTGAACTTGAAATCTTCATTTGGAGGGACGACTTTAAAATACTGTTAAGAAGAAATTACAACCATTCTTCATTCTTCCACTAATGTGATCAGAAGGTCCATTAATAGCAAAAATGCCCAGCTCTACTGAAACTGACAAAAATGGTTAAAGAAAGGGTTACATGTGAGATGCACTTCCAATGTTTGCAAGATCAGTTACAGCATATAGGTGATTAATTACATCTCAGTTGCTCACAGTACGTTACAAGAAGCTATGTACTATAAAATTCATATTGTTGTGATGGAAAGTTTCAATGAGACTTAGCTGTAAAGATTTAGACACATTTCCATTGGTTGGTAGCTTCACGGCATGCATTTGAAATCATTCATTAATATCGTAGAATAGTTTTACACTTAAACAAAGGCCCAGCCGTGCACCAGCCATACTAAATTCTACATAATCTCTATTTATCATGAAAAAACCTGCTCATTGCCTCTCTAATTTCATTATTAAAGGTCGACTCAACACTAACAATGTATTTCCTTCCATAATAGTGACCTTATCATTGTTCATGGATATCTAATCTCTACATAAATTAAAAAATTCTTAGAGTGTATTTTGAATCTTCGAGCTTAGCCTTGTTTTGAATCAGAGTGAATTGATCTAACTCCACAAAATTGATGATAAAACTTCAAATCGCCTCACAGAAATCATATTCATGGTTTGTGCTATACTCTGCAAAATGATGGAATAGCCTCTTAGGAAAATATAGAAAACTACAAATCAACTGGGAGAAATGGTTCCAATCAAAGCTCTGCAATAGCCTTACCCATTACGAAAATAGATTCCATGAGTACAATTTTCATGAGTTTTTCAGCTTGTTAACCTAAAACCAACACATTCTAAACTTCAAAATCAAACTGATATTGAATCACACACGCCTAGCCCCGGAACTGCCAAATATTATGGATTTCTTAATTGATATTGACGCCTAGACCCTGGATTGCCAAATGTTATGGATTCCTTATTTCATGATTTTGATTATATAAAAGCTCTAGGTTAGAAAGCAACTCGAACCTCACACAATATTTTCCAATTGTAGAGACAACAGAGATTGGCCCTTACCTCATCGTACTAAGCGGATCAACAGATCCTAGTAATGTGCACCTATTTGAATCCCTGGCGAGGCATTTCTCCAGTATGTTGCATAGTAGTATAATACCGCATCAACAGGTTGTCCTGGAACGCAACGCAATAGGCCATTTGTGTAGAGTTGAATTATGCATTCTCGAGCTCCACAAACTCAAGGTACATATCAAGCTCGGGTTTAGGCGGTTGTATGTTAATGTCCATATTCAATGTACGCAATATACAATCTATATATAATGGAACACCCCTCCCCACACGGGATGTCGAAGGCACATTGTCTCTCTTGATGCAGTTGGTTTCCTCTGCATAGTCTCGTCCATTTTCATTTGTGGGGAGTTTTTGGTCATTGTTGAATTATGAATCAAATTATAATTTTTTCATAATATTATAAATCTTTTTTTTATTATGAATTTAATTTATTTTTTTCTAGACATATACAACAATTTTAAGTTTTTCTTTATAATTATTTTGAGATATTTTTCAATAATGTCCATTTAGATGTTATGAATTCCTTATTAATGATTCACATTTAAGAAATGTATACTTGATTGTAACATAAGAGCTACAAAAACAAAGAATCCATTGTCATTTGGATGAGGCAAGAAATTTTTTATGATTACTTTTGAAATGCAGATAATGTCATGGCCAATTATGCAAATAATATAATGATACAATTTGTGATTCAACATTTCAAATTCTCTTTCTTGTTGTATATGTCCACATCTCCTTCCTTAGCTTGCAACACGGCATTCTTTTATTGCACCCTTAGGTACAATTGCTAGTATTAATATTAATATTAATATTGCAACTCATATTAACGTATTTGCCAAAATAATAATGTACTCATGTCATTGTCATTGTCATTGTAAACAAGTAGGAAATGACACATGTTTCATGCGCGTGGCATAATATTCTAAATGGACGATGCACCATATTGAGAAAGTGGAAATCCACGTCACGTCACTTCACTTAATGCGCGCAGGCGTGGTCCAAGACGTTGATGTTAAATTATTGTCTACGTATTTAACAAAATTATGGTTGCTGCTCCACGTACCATATATTAGAGGGCTCCACATGTCCCATTCCATAAATACATGTTTGGCCAGGTTGATGTTAGGGGTTTTTATCCTTTTTAAATGCCCTTGCGACACAAAATCTAAGTTCTGGATAGTTATCGCCATCCTATAAAATGCGGGCCTTGTGAAATTACAAAAATCTATTGGATTTTGACGATATTATATTGAAAATCTTCATGTTGTAATTTCTTATAATTAGATGAATAGATAATTAGGAATGTGGATTTTTATTTTTATTTTTATTTTTTTTTATAGCAAGAATGGTGTTTCGAGGAATCAAAATAAAAAACTTAAAATAGAAAACAATTTGAATTCTCCGTTACTCCAAGATTTGGTCAAATATTCTCATTTTAGGATTTCTCCTTTCATGACTCAACTTCACTCATAGAAGAAACCAATGAGGAAGATATAATACAACTAGTTGAAGGAGGCATAGAAGTTGAAGTCACATCCATGTAATTTGATGCAGAGAATAAGGAAGTTCATATTGGACATGGTTCCCATTAATATATTAATCTTTTTTATATTTTGTAAATTGAAAATGATTTTTGTTTGTTAGAAATACCTGTCAATAAAGGATGACAGGTATTTCTACCATTGTCTAAGAAACCGCAATTTAGGGGCATCTAAGCTGTCAAAATCACTCGGGATCACACATGGCCACACCAACCCTTAACATGGATGGATTTTTTGGTGTCTCCTCCCATCTAAGTCATCCCTAAGGGTATTGAACCTATGTCACCTTACAAACAAAACCCAAACCTCAACCAAGTGAGCTAACGAGGATTAACAATAAATTGATAATGTTACTAGGGCAAATTGTAAGGATTTATTGTAGTGGGACTTATATTTTTTTGGAGAAACATAAAGAGCAATGCTAGTTGTAGGTTCCCCTGAATTTATCTCTATTTTAAGTTTTTCATTTTGGTTCCCGTGAATTGCCACTCTTGCTAAGAAATCCACATTCCTAGTCATCTATTCATCTAATTATGAGAACACTCGGTTATTTAGATGAGAAATTGCAACGTGGAGATTTTCATTATGATGTCCTTAAAATCCAATGGATTTTTGTAATTTCACTAGGCCCACATTTTCTAGGATGGTGATAACTATCGATAGAGGCAGAACTTAGATTTTGTGTAGCAAGGACTAGAGTCCTCCTCAAATACTTATACATTTCTAACTTAAACACCTCTAAATTCCAAGCTCTTCAAAATCAAAATAAAATTAAATTGACTCACCATCCCCAAAGAAACCTTAATTAAACATAAACAAACTTTAAATATTATCCCAAATTCCACAAGCTTGAGCACCAAATTCAACTCATGTAGATGAAATCCTCTCCTCATTAATCCTCCATCGTTTTTTGTTTTTTTCATTCTAACAACAACTATCTAAATGAAATTATATTAACTTGCTATACCGTGTGACCAAAACTTCCTTTTAATACAATTTCTACTTATTTAAGCTAAAACAAATTAAAATTATAATGTTAAATACAATATTATTTATTTAATTGTCTTCATTAAAGTTGAATGCATTTTCACGTAGTGTAGAGCTATACTTGGATATTTAGATTACAAGAATGAATTGTTAAAACTGAGAAAATATATGCTTCCTATCATTCTTTTTAGTATAAATAATAATGGTCACAAGTTTAAAAGAGGTTGGATTAAAGATTTTGAGGCTTGACTTAACCATCGGAACATAAAATAAAACAATCAAATTAGTCGTATTCACAATACTAAATATTTTATGGCTAATAAATGCATTTGAATGCCTTTAAAAGCCATTTGGCATATTTATTTGCTTATTTCGAGGAAAGAATGAATGGCTCCTCATTTGTTGCTTCCCCATCCCACCCCTTTGAACTTGCTTATTGGGAAAACTCTTGGAATCCTCTGGGCATATTGGCTTCTTTGGCTTCTTGCTTTGGATTCTTACTTAGAGGTTCGAAATCATTGGGTCCCGCTTCGCAAAGTGTTGGTTTGTTAAATGAACAATTGAATGAATTGGTTCGTTAAATGGGCAGGGAGTACACCAAATAGAAAAAGATGGATGGATAGCAGAGGGTGGATCACACGCAAATAAGCTTATAATAACTGGTTCATCGTCTAGGCAAAATCTTAAGGCTTGACTGAACCATCGGAACATAAAACAAAACAATCAAACTAGTCATATTCACAATACTAAATATTTTGTGGCTATGAATTTTAAAGATAAAACTTTGGATTAGAATGAGATCATTGCAAGAGGAACACAAAATTCGACAAAGACTTTATAAATTTCAATTATGATGATCATTTTTTTCCCAATATTACAAGTTAAAAAAACAAGAATTTGTCGAAATCGAGACCCATGCTCATGGCATTCATAGCAAATTGGTTCCTTGACAAGTGCATAAATATTTTGAGATGAGAGAATTTGTAAAATGTGTGATACAAAGAAGGTTGAGATGAAAACATGAAGGCAGTCAACTTGTAAAATGGTAGTGCATTGCTAAACCAAAAGAGTTTTGGGGATGGGGCCTAAAGAATCTATTTATTTTTGGGAAAGTCTTGGTGGCCAAAAACATGATGAATTTCTCTTTTCAATCAAGGTTTGTGGGGAAAAGTTGTGCGGGCTAAATATATGGACAATAAGGATCCCTCGGAGTGGATGAGACTTGAACACAAGCCGTTGACAGGGGTTTCTAATGCTTGGAAAGGTTTGTTGAAAGCATTCAATCCGGTGCATGCTTAGGTTGTCGAGGAAATTGGTAATGGGAATAAGATGAGGATCAATCATGAGGATCCTTGGATTGGATGCACTGGAAATTATAAACTCTTAGGATGTCTTTAACATTCTTCTTGGCTAAGGTATTTTTCACTTGATGGACATCTTCAGTCCTATGAACCAGGACAACAGTTTTCAAGGGTGGAAATTTGTAGAGGAGATGGATCCGAGGGTAGACACAGTGGTTGAATAGAATCAATATGCTAATATGTTAAAGCATAATGCAACTTGTCTTAGGGAGCTGAGTGATGAGCTTAGATGGAGAAAAAACAAAAACCTTGGTGTGCTTACAACAAAGTTGGGGTATCAAGCAAAGGTTGTTGAATCTTAGAGTGTATAGAGGTCATGGTGGTGGCAAATCATTTAGAAATTAAACATTCCTCTAAAAGCTCATATCTTTATGTGGTTGGCATTGGCTAATAAGACTCTCACTTGGGAAAATGGGAAGAGCCATATTCAGATCAATTATAGTTGGTGCTATATGTGCAAATGCATGAAATAAACCGTCAATCATTTACTCGTGAATTGTGAATTTTCTAAAGGTGTTTAAGGTGAATTTCAAAGATCCTTTAATGTGCATTCACATTGGTATAGACTTTGCATTTTGGATAGTTTAGAAGCATGGATGTCCGATTGATTGTTGTCACAATATAAAGCTCTTCCTATGCATGTATTGTGGGGCGCATTTGGATTAATCAAAATAACATGATTTTTGTTAGAATGGAGGAAGACTTGGTCATTTTGGACCACAATATCCATGTGTCTTTGGTGAAGGAATGAAGGCATTAAAGGATAATTCCTTCATTTTATGTAGATTCCATATATGGATTTTTGTAAGGTACGAGGATTTTTTGATAGAGCAAGCCAAGGTAGATTGATTATGTATGGCGCCAATGCTATTCTCTTTTTTTACCATGCTTGTTTTGTCAAGGCCAAGTTGGGTCTTGGATTAGGCTCCAATGACTAGTATGAATTATTTTCTTTGTGGCTCTTACTAAAATTGTTGGTGGACAATCATGTGAAGTGTCTTAAGGTAATGGGTAATTAGAAATTGGTCATTGATTGACTAAATGGAAAATCAAATCTTGCAATAATGGAGTTACGATCAATTATGTCTCAAATTTTGGAAGTGAAAAGCTCGTTCAATGAAGTATCCTTTCAACACATTTTTAGATCTCAACTATAAGGTGGATCAACTTTCTAAGGATGTGTTATCTTTGGAGGAAGGTATTCTGTAGGTCAAGATTTTTAATGATCATACTCTTCAAGGAGACTCTTACACTAGACTATATTAAATAAACTTGTCTTTTATCTTCTATTTTTTTTGAGTTAGTAAGACAATGCATAATCAAAGAACTTTCTTGGTTAGGGAAAAGTCTTTTTGTGTTTTTCGATGTTTAATGGAACCGGGGAACATAAAGCATGAATCCATTTGGAAGGATCAATGTTGATAACTTCAGTTAGAATATGTTGTTAGAGAGTTTTACTGCTTCAAAGAGTTTTTTTTAGTAGAGGAAGCTTTGAGTACTTCAATGTATATTTTGATTCCGCATGGGAAATATCAAATTTAAAATTTATTTTCAAGGAGAAAAAGAAGATTGAGATGAACATCATTTTCTCTTAACTTGCTTTGTTTTTAATAACATAAGACATAGCTTTACCAACTTTCACAATTTAATTACTTTTCAAAATAGTATTAATTGGTATTTTATTAAAAATTATATTTTGAAAAATATTTAATGTATTTTTTTAAATCGTACTTTTTTAAATCGTATTAATTTAAAAATAAACATTATTTCCGTGATAATAAATATTTAAACTTTTCTTTTAAAAAAATCGTCTTCTTATTATTCTTAATAAATATTTAAACTTTTCTTTAAAAAAAATCTTCTTCTTATTATTCTTATTATGTCCCCGAGAAAGGGATATATATGAATCCGTCATGGCTATTATTTAGAGTAATTTGTAGTAACTTTAATAAAAATATGTAATTTAGACTAAGGTTGTGTATTATTTTATTTTTATTTTTATTTCTTAAATGTTTATTTTTTAAGACTATTATTGGTTTGGTGGAGATGACTTTGCCTTGGGTTCTTGTGTCCCAAGACCGGGCGGCGTCGCTGATATCAGCAACATTTATGATAAATCTGTCATCCATGATTCAAATAGCACGTTGACAAAGGTGACAATTAATATTCCAGATTTCCACGATTAGACAAATTAAACAACCATGGTCTACATAGCACGCAGATAGCCAGGTCAGTTAATGTTTTTCATAGGTTTATTGTGTCATTCATCTCATTTGTATTCGTATCAAATAAGAGTGTTTTTAATAGGTTTGTAGGTTTAAAATTCATCATCAGAGCTTGAATCTCAATGGGTTTCATCTCCTCGGTGTTAATAAGGTTATTGTGGATTAAGTCGAATCTAATGTGTTTCATCATAAATTTAACTGTTACGCCAAGATGACATTTAATGTGATTCTCTGCAACCTGATTAGTATTGAATTCTCTATTCTTAGCTAGTACATAGCTGATACAAAATATAATGTATGTAGTTTTTATTTTAGATTCTCTAAAAAAAACCATAAATGTATTTTCAAAGAAAAAGCTAGACAACATTGTTTAGGAGTGTTTCTCTATTTCTATAGCCTCACAGATGCATCTTTTCGGTAACAAGATTACGCATTGATATTACAAATGGCTAGACCTCCCAAGAGGAACTTAAACAGAGAAGAGTCAAAATCTCTCAAAAATATTAGGGCTAATAAATAAATTTCATTGTAGATTTATTACACTGTCCACGAAATCATAGATTGTATAAAAAAAACGCTTTAAACTTGTAAACTGACACTAAAATTAAAAAAACAACAAAAGATCCGATCTACCTATATCATGAATCACCTCGATAATTTCTATGGAGTACAGAGCATTGGGATTCAACTCTCCTGTTAGTTTCAACCCCGAGCAATTCAACACAAACAAAATATTGGGCATCAATTCAAAAAATGAGAAGTAACCATATTCGGGAAACCTTTTTATTATATCAAATTTGATATTACAGTTTTGTTGCCACGCAATGAACATTCGTTTGAATTTTGATTACTAAAAAAATTGTTAACGATATAGAGGAGGCAATTTGGAAATGGTTTTTTTAATCTTTTATTATATCAAATTTCATGGTGAACATTCCAATGAATTTTGATTATTAAAAAAATTGGTAATGATGTAGAGGAGGCAATTTGGAATTTAGTTACATTTAAGATCGGTTTTTCAATCTTTTATTATATCAAATTTCATATGTTTACTTAATCTCTCCTAGTTGATATTATCTATTTAAATCCTGACATTAAGAAGCTGAAGCTGCACTAAAGAAATTAAAAAAAACTTATGTTACCCAACAATAAGAAGGGAAAACTATAATAATTAATAATAACGTATAAATGTTTTTTCTTCAATCAAATGGTAAATATTTCAATGTATATTGTTTTTACAAATTGTTTAGGATTATTATTTAATTGGAAATGATAATTCTAATCATCTAGCAAGTTGCGTTGATGTGGTATAATTGATAATATTTGATTTTTTATTATAGAAATTAACATAATTTTATATATTTGAAACCAAAAATTATTGATAAAAGAAATTAAGGTGGGAGAGTGATGATGAGCTCTTGGGTGAATAAAACTACCAAGGAGGCTTGTGCTTCACATGGTGGATACTAAATACAACAACCATGTATAAATCAAATTATCCCTCTGCAAAAGTTGCGATATCCCCAAAGCTATATTCTCCTTGAGTTTCAAATTTTAACAATCTACAATTAGTAATTAGAAATTGGAGTTTGATTCAGCCCAGCAAAGGCAGATCCAAGAATCTGGTCTTTGGCCCGCTTCTTCAGTTTTCACCTTTAAGGGGTTTCAATTTTCAACCATGGGGCGTTCCAATTTTCACCTACCATGATGGCGTTTAAATTTTAATGTGTTGGAATTTTCTATTGGCTGGTCGTCCATCTTTTCCACGTGGCTATCCCTTCCCCTGGCTTAAAAACTCTCTTTCTGACTACTTCCTACTTCCTTCCCTTTGTTGGCTATCTCTTTTTTTCCATTCTCTCAGTGGCTTTATCTTATCTGCCACACCTCTAGCTAATGCTATCTCTCTGCAACCTCTAGCTTTGTCATCGGGTACACTGTTTGTTATGATAGTTCCAATCCCACTACATTTCTAACTACATGCGGTTGTCTATTCTCTTGGTGGGTTCTTATGCTTTATTTGCTCAACATTACCATTCTTTTCATGTAGTCCCTTCCTTTCACATATACAGGTTAAAAATGTGTGTATTTAAAGGCGACAAAGTCTCATGAAAAATGGGAAAACCAAAGAGGTAAAGCTAGATGGATGGTAGGCCATGGCCATGGGAACAGAGACTACGGTTCTCATACACAGACATCATAATGAATTTCAAATCGCAAGATAAAAGATGCCCATGAAAGCTAACTGAGTGTTCTTCGTGTTAACGGTCCGATATTGCCCTTGCTTTCACAACCAGGTAAGGTTCTCCTTTTGAAATTCCTTATTTTCAAGTAGATGGTACTTCCTGCTGGGCAGTTTAAAGATTGCCCGAAAACTAATTCGAATTACACCGTGAAATTTGATATTTATTACTACCAACAAAGATATATCCATCTTAACACTATTACTATATTAAGTATGAATTAAATACTACTATCCTATATCTATTTTACTTTTGATTTATTAACTGGGATGATATTTTTTTTATATTTTCAAGACATTTTGAAAACAAAAACATTTCACAAGTTTATACCGCAAAGAATTTCATCATTGTAATTAAAGAATTAAGGTAAATCCAAAATAATCAAAATAAAGAATTTAATACGTTTAATGCCCTACCTTCATGATTGCATAGAGAACATAAATTTGGTTTCATCATAAGGAAAAAAAAGCATAACATGTGAAAGAGATAGCCAAGTTGAATAAAAAAAATAGTCGGGAGATAAAAGACAATTATGTGAAACTTATAAAACTCAGAAAATTTGATTGGTTAAGTTTATGTAAGTGGTTAGGTTTTATATGTGACATTAATTTTCCATTTATAGATATATTTCGTGAGAATTTTCCACCTTGCAAATGAAAGAGTAATAGAAAGAAATTTCTGAGAGCCTGTATGCTGAATGTTTTTTAAATTAGAAGCAGGCAACATAAAGTCATTTCATTTTGTTACTTTTTTCTTAATTTACTTATAGACTTGGAAAGTATTTTATATTCATGTTTTTATAAATGTCGTAAAACGGTGTGTGTACTGTGTAATTGTGTTGTAATACTGTGTAATTGTGTTAAGAGTAGTTGAGTTTTACTATTTATGATTATCAAAATAGAATTAAAAATGAATGTCTTAATAAATCCAGTTTGGATTTTGGGATAGATTTATGTTAAATTTAAGATTTGTAAAACTGTGTATAATTGTGCTGTACAACTCTGTAACACTGTGTAATTGTATTAAATTAAGAGTAGTTGAGTTTTACAATTTATGATTATCAAAATAAAATTAAAAATGAATATCTTAATAAATCAGTTTGGATTTTGGGATGGACTTATGTCGAATTTAAGATTCATGTTTAAAATAATTTATATTATTGTATAGTGTTTACAATTTATAATTTATACTATGATTTTTATCAATTGCTCACTAATTTGTGCATATAACTCTTATTTTTAGTTAATAGCTTTTTCTGGTTACTAAACAATAACAATTACATCTTTCTTCCTAATATCCAAAACAAATATTTAAACTTTAATATATATACAATTATTTATAATATTATAAATATTTTATTTTCTTTGCTTAGTATTTTTATTAATAATTATGCAAAAACCTAAGGAAAAGGAAAAGTTTGCTCGAACAAATGCCAATGTATACGATTTGGATAAGTTTGAAATCAAGTAAAATATTTAAGAATATATTAACCCGGCTTATTTGAAACACCCTCGAATAAAGTTGATGAATCCAAATTTAAGGTAGAGAGAATATTGTAATTTGACCAACAAACATCTTTATACTTTTATAAAGGCTTTCCTTCTTTTTGGTTGAACATGCCCCATGTTAGAGTGGATTGTTATTCTCAATAATAAAAAGTTTAAGATTTGTAATTATCCACTAGTCCGTAGAAAGCAACATCTCCATTTTAATAAAACTTCCATCTTATATACAAACATTCTTTAGTAATTTTCTATGATATATATAACTTAACCAACTAGTACTTTGATGGAATGGATGGCATTTGATGTTATTCTCAATACTTTTTGTAAAGCCTCCGGGATGTGTATTAGCATGGAAAAGTCAGTATTTCTATTCAATAATGTTGATAATGATATCCTTCATAACATCTCCTGTATCATGGCTTATCGGATGGATCCTCTAACCACAGGGTTCAAGTACCTTGGATATTTTCTCAAGCCCCTGGGTTATAAGACTAATGACTAGCATTGGTTAATTCAGAAGTTGGAAAAGAGAATATCCCATTGGTCTTATAAATTCCTCTCACTTGGTGGTCATTTGGTTCTTGTCCAAGCGGTACTTTCCAGTCTCCCGGTCTATTGGCTAGGGTTGGCTCCTATTCCTAAATCGGTCTTAAACAAGCTCAGAAGCCTTACCTTTGCTTTTTTATGGGGTTCAACTGCTGATAAATGCAGATATCATCTTGTGAGTTCAGAGCACCTCACTAGGCCAAAAGCATCTGGTGGCTGGGGAATAAAAAATTTCTATTGGTTCAATATTGCATTGAGAGCAAAGAATTTCTGGATGGTCCTTCATAATAACGGTCTTTGGCATCAGGTTCTTATTAGCAAGTATTTAAAGAACCATTCTATTGTGATATGGCTTAGGAAGACAAATTTCTCCATTCGGCAAGTGTCTGTGATCTAGAAAGGCTTCATTCTCACCCTACCATGGATAGGGAAATATCTTGCCTGGCAAGTGGGAAATGGTATGGACATTCAATTGGGCATTGACCTGATCTTTGGTATTCAGCACTGCCCTGTACTACCATATGACTTCAGGGACTATCTCAAAGACTTGGGCATTTCTTCACTTTCTCAGGCACATAACATATTGCCTGGTCAACATCCCTATTGGTACACAGTCGAAGATTTAAATATTACTGGGATTGGAAAGTCCTTTGGGAGGAATTTACGAG
This sequence comes from Pseudotsuga menziesii, assembly GCA_001517045.1. Lineage (NCBI taxonomy): Eukaryota > Viridiplantae > Streptophyta > Pinopsida > Pinales > Pinaceae > Pseudotsuga > Pseudotsuga menziesii. The sequence continues at coordinate 245,933 of LPNX010584946.1, forward strand.
CAATTTGGAAGGAGCTAGAATAAGACTCTATCCACACTCTGATAGATTGGTTTGGGACTATAACCATGTCGACGGTTCTATTACTGCAAATTTGGTCTATGATAGAATCATATACTCCTCTTCTCCTCCGATTGGCTGCCCTCTACTTGCTCTGATATGGTTTGGAATTATGCCGTTGAAAATCAGTTGTTTTATTTGGTTGACTTTAGCCAACAAGATCCTTACCTAGGACAACCTTCAGAAACGTGGTTGGATTGGACCTGGATGTTGTGCTCTCTGTGGCCTAGGTGAAGACAGCCTGCAGCACCTATTTATCTCTTTCTCTATATGGAAGAATGTCATTGTTTACATGAGTGATGTATATCACTTTCTTCCTCCTCCGCACTCTATCAATCTCAGCTCTTTCTTGAGTATCTGGACTACTAGTTTTTCCAAGCATTATGTCTGTTGTTACCTTCCATTTTATGCTATCTGGGTTGTTTGGAAAGAGAGGAATCGGGCTATCTTTGAAGGGAAAAACCTTCTCTCATGTGTATTTTCCAGCATATCGTGTACCTCTCACAATTGTATAAGCCTATTGTTCCAAAGGCAAAAAAAATCGAGAGCTATTGGAGCTGGTCCTGTTCTCGTCTCCCCATATGGTTTTTTTGATGGAGCAACTGCTAATGGTTATGGTGGGGCTGGATTCTGTCTTTTCCTGAATGAGTCCCATTCATATGAGTTTGCTTTGGGGGCGGGTTCTTGCACAAACACTAAAGCATAATTGATTGCCCTTTGGGCTCTCTTGTATGTAACTCTGTTGATGGGAATAGCAAAATTGAATATCTTTGGTGACTCTATTGTCATCATTAGTTGGGCTAAGGGCATTACTGCCCTAAAACCTCCTACCCTCAGTCATTGGTGTTTGGATACAAGAAGACTCATCTCTTGCTTCCACCACCTTTCCTTTAACCATATTTTCCATGAACACAACCAGCTTACAGGCCATCTATCAAAATCTGCCCTTTCTTTGGCTCCAGGTTGTGGTATATTCTCTGAATTTATTGATGGCCTTTTGGTCTCACATGATACATTTCATCTCTTTTGAGCTTGGTGCAGGAGATTTGCCTCCTTTTACATGTGCACCTCTTTGATGTTTTGGAGCGGGCTCCTTTTGATAGCAGTACTGCAGCTGCTATTTTCACAGAATATTTTGGACTATTGAGATGGACATTTCCCCTTTCTGATTATGGCATCTTTGCTTGGTTATTGCACTGTTTGACCACCCCCTGGGCCAGCACCTGTGAATAGGGACTCATTCATGGAATATGCATATGGGAGCTCCGTACTGACTTTATTTGTATGTATCCCTTTAAGGGAAGACACATCAGATGCCCTTTGATTCAGATTAATGAATATCAAGGACGGGATTTTTTCTTCCTGAAAAAAAATATAACCTAACCAATTCATTTCCAAACACTACAATATTAAAGAGTCCTTAAGAGTCTTTAAGGCCGCTTTATCGGGTGACCGAAAAAAAAATCAAGGGCGAAAAAAACAAATTTATTAATATAAAGGTTGTGTCTATACATTCAAAAATAGATAATATCACTAAATCTTCTTATCTTTTAATTGTCATGAGAACCATGAGCTTGGTGTCAAAAAAATCAATAAAGAGGCAACATTCAATGGAACTATACATAACATACTTTCGCAACAAAAAACCAAATGTTTGTAAATCCAGAATCCTTGTGTTGGGTCTAGCTGTCCGTGGAGATGGCAATAAGTAAAGGTTGAACACATGTGATCACTCAGAAATGTTCATCCTATCTTTCTATAGAAGCGAGCCTATCGACCAAACCTCGTAGTAGAGGTGTCCATCCATATCTCCAATACCTTTCTTCGAGAGAGCATCCGCTATGGAGTTGTACTCACGGAAGACATGCTGTAACGTAATAACATGAAAACTATTGTTGAGCAGTCTCACTCTGTCTATCCAGTGGGTCAACGAGAATCAAAGTAGTGAGCTCACCCTCTTAGCCCAATTTATCAAAACCTGAGAGTCTCTGACAATAAGTATTGTCTCCAAACCAAAGATTCTGGCCAATAAGAGAATGCCCCACAATCCCAAAAGTTATGCCATAGTATTTGATCCACCACTCGCCTGCATCCATCCCTTAATCTCTATCGAAGGATTTAGTTTTAGGTACATCCCAGCACCTCACTTTCCCGTTTGCTCAGCTCCATAAAAAACCCACAGCAGAATTCGCATTGATGGAAGGGTTTAGTAAAGTTCTTGGTTCTTTGGGCACTTTCTTTGTCCTCCATTCTGAATATGCTCTAATGGTTTTGCAATTACCTCTCGCAGAGCCAATTCCCAACCATCAAATAAGGCCCTATTTCGGGCCTTCCACCATTCCCACAAAAGGAAGATGGAGAGCATGGTGTTTCCTTTCATTAGAGTACCAAACACGAAGGACTTTAGATAAGGAGAGCCCTTCCCAAACAATGGAGAGACTATACTCCCATTTTAAAACTGACTAGAGTACCTTTAGGCAAGGACAAGTGACAAAAAAATGTAGAACCGACTCCCCATCAGCTTTACACATGATACACCTACTTGGTCCACAGAAGCCTCACACCTGCAAAGCATCCGAGGTAAGAATTTTGGAATTAAGGCAAAGCCACATAAAGGTTTTGATTTTTAATGTACATTGTTCCTTCCAAAGCCAATTCGTCCACCAATGAAAAAGATCAGGATACTCTTGCTCGATGACCAAATCATATGCTAGCTTTGCGATCACCTCACCTTTCTGCTTATTCCGCAACCAAAACAACCGATTTGCCTTATCTGTGAAACAGCTCCCTACCTAGTGGAGTGACCCGATATACCTGTTCCATTCCATCGCCTAACACACCATGGAGCTTCAGATCTTGGGCAGAGAACCAATTGTGTGAATCAACATGAAGACCACCCCAAGCATGTTTAAGGACAAAAATAATTTTTATGTGAAGCTCAGCTATTAGCCCCTCTAACAGACGGAAGGTATCCTATAAGGACACCAAGGGATCAATACCCACAAAAGCTTGAATTCCCTGACCAATGGACCAAGCGATCTCCTGAGCGATAATAAATAGACTCTTAAGGAAGCTTCTCTAGATAACTGAGAAGTTTGTGTGCTTTCTTGAATAGGTTCTCAACCAATGTTTCGGGCAGAGCTTTGACATATATTTGGCTCTAATGACAACACTCCATAGCCCAGGGTTGGTCAGACATCTCCAAAAATTACAAGCACAGAGCGCCCTATTGAAAACTGTCAAATTCTTAATCCCCCGGCCTCCTTTGTTCTTTGGTAGTGATAGGGTATCCCAAGCCAATAAATGTCATTTGTCCATACCGAGGCTTCCAAACCATAAAAATTGGAACATCTTCTTTCTAAGTGCATCGATCACTGACATTGGGACACAAAAAAAAGAGAACCAAAAGTCTGGTATTCCCTGCAAAACTGAGGAGATCAAGGCTAACCGCCCCCCTAAAGAAAGATATCGGTGTTCCTAACAGTTTATTCTTTTATGAATTTTTTTTAAAAGGCATCCCCAGTCGGTCTTGCACTACCCATTTGGTTTTAAGTTGAAACAAAGGTATCTAAACCCCAACGAGTAATCCGCCTGCTTAAAGCCAAACAGTTCATAAATAACCTTCCTAGACCCCTTGTCCACTCCAACATAGATGAAACATGACTTCTCAGTATTGATCTCCAACCCCAAATCCTTACAAAATAAGGAAATAAAATCTTTGTAAGCTCACCACTCCTCAAGAGACCCCAACCCAGAGATAAGGACATCATCGACATAGAAGAGGTGATTGATCACCATGGAGCAAGCCGCTCTAATCCCACAAAAATTCTTCCTAGCAATGTTTCTATGAATAAGCAAACTGAGACCCTCAATGGCTAAGATGAACAAGTAGGGCGACAAAGGACACCCTTGTCGGAGACCCGTGTTTCTAGTGAAAAAAGGAGAGGGAGACCCATTGATAAGAACAATGAACGTGGCATTAGCGATACATCCCATAATCCACTTAGTTACTTCATAGGATAACCCAGTTTGAATAAGAATTAATCTTTAAAAAGTCAATTCTAGTCGATCAGAGGCCTTGACTAGATCCATCTTAAGGATAAACGCTTTGTGCCTGTCCTTTTTCAGAGAATGTAAACATTCCTAGGTAATACCCACAACATCCAAAAGTTGTCTATTAGGTAGAAAATTGAACTGATTAATGGGGATAAACTTACCAAGTATAGGTTTTAGTCAGTCTGCTATAATCTTCGTAACCAACTTGTACAATAGATTGCAAAGAGTGATCGATTGAAAATCATTGAAAGACTCCAGATGATCCTTCTTAGAGATAAGTGTAATAAATGTCAAATTCAGGGACCCCCGGATCCCACCAATTCTTCTCGGTTCCTGAACAACACTAATGATATCATCCCCTAACAGGTCAAAGAAATGGAGGAAAAAATTAGTTGTCCACCCATCCGGCCCTGGGATCTTGTCCATCTGAAAATTGTACAAGATAGACCGAACCTCCTCATGAGAAATAATCTTTCCAATCTGCAAGTTATCATCCTCGTCAAAAAACCGCAGGAAAAGCTAAACAACCTTGAGCTGCTCTAACAGAGTGGAGGACTAAGATTTAGAGTAAGTGTCTCGAAAATGGTCAACGAACTCCTGCTTCAAACCTGCGGTCTTTGTACACCATGTTCCCTTTAAGTCCCTTAATCCATCCTATGATGGTTGGAAAAATGGTGGAATAATTTGGAGCTATTATTGCTAGCTTTCAGCCAAATCACTCGATTTTTTTGCCTCAAAGTCTCTTCCCTCTGCTTCCCGTCCAAATCCAAAATCCTTTGCTTAATATTGAGCGAAAAAATATCCACTACCGATCCATCTGACAGCAGCTCAAATTCTTCCTCAATACAAGAAAACTCTTTTTCTTGTGCTTTGTTTCTCTCCTTTTCCCAAACTCTAACCACCGATTTCAATTTAAAAATATTTTTTCTTAGTCGACCCAGTGAGGACAAGTCATCATGTTCATCCAACAAAGGCCAGGTGTCCCTCACCACTGCACAAAACTCGACATCCATCAACTAGATCGGATTGAACTTGACGGATAGTGAATCGGGCCAGTGTTCATTTCAAACTCTAGCACAATAGCCTTATGGTCCAAGAAACCCGTGCAATGCTCCCAAGATTGGTACCTCCTAAAAGTGGAACAAAAATTTTCAGCCAACAAGAACCTATCCAGTCTCTTTGCTACCCCCGCTGCACCACAACGTCCATTGGACCAGGTTGGAGTAATAACCGATGGAACAATGCCAATAAGATTTACATAATCAATTAACGAAAGAAAATAATCAGCCAACGGATCCAAATGATTTGCACCCCCAAAATTCATTCAAGCCATGATGAGAGAGGCATCCTTTAAAATGCCCAATTGTCGAGCATTCTCCCAGAATGATCTTCGATGAGAATAAGGAGCATAAACATTTAGGATGCGACTTGGACCATTAAAACCCATGAGAGAGCCTTCAACTAGAATACTTGACAGGGTCACAAAAGCCCGCAATTCCACCACTTCAGGATTCCAGGAAACCGATGAACCACCTGAAATGTCACATACCCCATATTTGCAAAAACATTTTATGTTTGAGAAGACATTATGCTTTAATTTTATTATAAAAATGGTAATTATTGACCAAGTGGGATCAAGGATAATTGTATTTAATTGTTGAATATTTTATTAATTAATAAATAAAAGATGAGACAACAGCTTAAGGAGGCTGTTAAATGAGTGTCTACTGACCACTTGGTGGAATAGGCTGGGTTGAGAGCATATTGACACTTGGTAGCATCCTCAAATTGCTTCTAGTTGTTGCAGGAGGCAACTTCCCTAATTTTGTAGTCATGTTCCCCAAGAAAGTGGAACAAGAGAAGGTGGCTCATTAAGTGAAAAGCTGACCCAAAAGACCTAGGCATGCTGATAAAACTACCCATTGAATTTAGCTGAGGCTGTTCAATTTTTACTTGTGAAATTTCTGAGTGAAATTTTGTGCACAAGAGATTCGATGGAGGGGACAGGCAAAATTTTTTGAGTGGAAAAGTGTTGATGTACTGAACTAGTGCAGTTGTCTTAGCTGAGTTCTTACTACTATAGGCAGGAGTACTACTGCTGATTACTCTGGGGAGTTGCAGGGTTTCTTAACCTATTTTCTCACATAGTGCTTTCAACTAGGTGGACCAGTAGACAGGCTCGGGGGTCCTAAGATTTGCAGCTTAGCTGTCTTTAGGAGTTGGTTGGGTGGAACAAGCTCCTTAAGTTGTTGTCTCCTCAGCTATATTATCAGGTTCTAAATGTTGTTTTTATTTCTCTCTATGCAAGCATAGGAATTGGAATGTATGAATTTAGAATTTGATGCATATGTATGACTGATTCTTAGTTAGATGGTTAAATCTCTTACTGCTCAAAATGAATAAATTCTGGTTGAAAATCTATTCGACAAATGAGTTAGGGTTTTTAATATTCTGTTAGTGAAATAAAAGAAAATTGTCCTTACTATATTTTTCCACACACCTCTGTATAGGTAGTACTCTAGTACAGTAGGTAAAATTTAGGAGTAATGAGTAAATTAAGTTATGATATAAGTGAAACTGATCATTTATCTGTGACTGTTAATCTATTTTTAGAATGTTTAACAGAAAATTTCCCCATCCCTAGAATATTAAGTTAGTTAATACCTTTGCTTAAATTATAACTATAATGTACCTTAAAGTTTGTTTACTAAAAAACAATACACAGTTTGTGTAACCGTGTTCTTTTTAACACAATACAAATAACCATTTCTAAGTCTTAACCTAAATTATATACATATAATTATTAACTAATACAGAACATGATTTTAATGTAAACGGAGCAACTTTAGATTATATAAGCAATATAATGAAATTGTAGTAATAATCTAAGTTTTATAAATAACAAATACATAGTTGTAGTAACATTGTAATATAAAACAACAATGATCAAATAATTAATAGTAAACACAACAAACAATGCAGAGTATAAATAACAATAAATTTTCTATAAATTTTCTTGGGTCGAAACCCTAACTAAGAAAACCTGTCAAGAAAAACAACTTATGTCTTTTCCCTTCTAACCATAGTAATCCTCAAATAAACCCTCACTGTTTACAAGCCTAGATATATATATAAATATTATATCCAATTTTACACAACAGGGTAAAATCTATTAAATTTAAACAGAGTAAAAAGAAATAAAATAAAAATTCCTCTAAATATTTTTATATAGTTCTTTTTTTTACAGGACACAAGGTCAAACCTCTTGACCAAGAAGACCTTCTCCTTTTCCTCTATTTTCTTTCTCAAAACAATCGTTTATAATAAAAACCCTAAAATCTTGTTATATTAAATTACCAAGTAAACCAGACACAAACATCTCAGAACCCAAACCTTCATACTGAAGACTGTAAAATATATTAAAAACAAAACCATTTTAAACCCAAAATGGTTCTATCCATTAACAGTCTTAAACAACCATAATTATTGAAGCCATGTGACTTATAAATTTTATCCAACATATACAAGTCTGCAAAATGAAAACCCTAGCATATATAAACGCAACACATCATATCGAAGTTACGGCCTTATGGCCTGTCCAAAATTTACTGTAAACAAAACAAGTCACAGCCATCTGCGCTAGTAGAACCCTTTTCTTCGCCAAAGGGAGAACCCAGGTGGTGAGACCGAAGCTTACCAAGTCGACAAGTATAGTGCACAGCAGCCCAAACATTCTTCATTTTACCAAGCAAACCCCTTCTTATCGACTTTGGGAGGACGGGTTCTAGCTTTAGTAAACGCATGCACAAAACCAAGGACTTTAGCTTTCAATTTCTTATAAAGAAGAAAGGGGATACCTTCTTATTGTAAACAGAATTAGAAGTTGCAGGATGTAAAAGAAGTTACCTTCAGTTTGTTTTTTTTTGTCACCACCGCAGTTTTGAAAACCATTCAAACCTTGGCAAAAGTACCGTGGTATCGAGCCACCTGTTAAAGAGAATTTATCATTCTACGACCTTAGCTTGAAGAGATAAAGCTGGACCGTAAAAGCCTCAAGCAGAAGCCAAGAGATCTACTGATAACACGAATCAAGAAGACCCCATCGAGAGCTATTTTCCTGAAGCTACCCCACTAAGTTCAAAGAGGTTTAGCTCGCTTGTGTTCAGTGTTGATAGCTATAAAGGTTCGGTTTTGACAACAGAGGCCCAAGGGCCATGAGCCTGTCGGCTTAGCCTCACGACAACGATAAAATTGGAGAAATGAGAGAATTATTAGGTTTGAGTTGACTTATAGCGAGGGTTACACATTTTAAAACCCCAACCAATGATATTACCACACGTGAACTCCACTAAGAGTTAAATCTTGTGGGTTTTGGACGAGTTTCTCTATAGTCCATCGTCATGATGTTTAGCCTGCATTATGAACTGGGTCAGTTGTTGCATAGTATTTTCCATAAACAATTGTGCTTTGCTTATAAAAACTTTTAAATGATTATTGATATATGTATATATATATATGTGTGTGTGTATTAAAAACATACAATTATCGTAAATGCATTTGCACATCATAACTTAGAGCCTTAGCTAACATGTTGGTATAGTAACCTTCAAAAACTAGTTAGTTGTATAAAACCTGGTACCTCAAGTTCAGACCTAAAATGATTATATCTCGAACAACTCAAAACTATAATTATATAGGATGAACCTATAAATATAGTTTAGGGTTAAGCAATTCTTTCTCTTTCAATTGTATGCTTGTTTTGTTTATCAGTTACCTATATAAACTTCCAAGTAGCTTATGCCAGACTCGTAAAGAAAAGAATTAATGCATTGTTCTAGGTGACATACTAATTTATTTATAGCAATGGATTTATGAAAAGCTTAGTCTTTGGCGATACCTGCATTAATCAAAATCATAAATTAAACAAGTAGTCTAGCATTTCTACTTTTGCAACTGGGATTTTAATCTCGATCCTGAAATCTGAAAACTAAACGATTTACCTGTAAGAAGACCTGTAAAAGAATCATCATTTCACTGCATTAGCTTCAATCAGCTAAGTAAGCCTCGACACAACCAAAGAAGTCCCTTCAGTAAGCAAGAAATAAACTTTAGTACCTGGCACTCTCAATTAAATATACAATTGATTTCAATATTTACTACTTCAAAACAATTACTTTCGAGTTCGATCTTCATCACTAAATTTTTGAAGGCAGTTAGTGAATAAAGTACAATAGAAATAATAAATGAAATTGTTTAGTATCTAGATTAGACCTTTTAGAATGTTAACTGTTAAAAGTTAAGTTACTCTCTTAAGCGACGATTTGTAAACATTAATTGTCACAAGAAAAAATTTAAATTTTTTAAAAATTTTAGAGGTTTTACACGAAAAGCTAAGAGCATCCACAACATAGACTCTCCAGGTAGATTTAAACTTAAGAAAAAAGCCACAAGCATCCCCCGCAAACAACATAGTTTCCTGGAGCAGCAAAACCCCCGGTCGCAAAAGATCAAGAAGATGTTTGAGGGGGGATCGTTTTGGGTCACCACCGAAGCCCCTAATGTTGAAGGAAGCCAAAATAATAGGGAAGGAAAAATAAGGGCTGCGTAATCTCTAAGAGCCCGAGGAGACACCTAATTTACTACCAAGACTAACAAGGCAAACCCTTGTCAAATAAGGAGGACACTCGAGGGTTCATGAACGACAGATCAACTGAAGAGGCAACCGCTCCCATCCCAACCCCCTTTTTAAGCTTGTTCTTTCTAGATTTTCGGATGGTGACATTTGGGTTGTTGATAGAGGCGATGGGCAGTGTGCCCGAGTCCTTTGCAAAAGTAGAAAAGATGTTGAGAGGCTGATGAACCCCATCGAGGATGATATCCAGAGGATCCAAAATAGGCGAGGAGGAAATGGAAATATCCAAGTAGCTTTTAGGTAGTTCTCCCAAAGGAGGAAACTCCAGCGGAGGGAAAGAGGAAACGATGTTATTGAGAGTCGGGGTCCCCTCAACCAAAACCTCCCACGAAGGACCAGGTGAATCTGTTGATGTATTTGTAACTTCCAAATGTATTCACTTGTATATCTTATGTATTGTACCTTGATGTTCCTATCGGGAAGTATCAGTAATGTAATTAAGTCATGTCATACCACGATGTTCCTATCGGGAGAATCAGTAATGTAAATAAGTCATGTAAATTCATAGAGGGTAACCCTCCTTATTGATCAAGGGTTAAAGTCCCCATAGTTGTGGGGCACTAGGGTTGTTAGACTCACCTAGAGAAGTTAGCCCTGGTGAGTTAATGTAAGTCGGGTCATTAGTACCCTAGTGTGGTTACTTGAGCCTACATAACTGAGTTAGGATTACTCGAGCCTACATAACAGAGTCAAATATTAAGTGAATGAAAGAATATAAATAGAGAGTGAGCCTCTCTATTTATTACACGCGCTAACTCAACTGGGGTGCATGAGTGAGAGAGGAAGTGCTAGCACAAGTGAGAGAGATCAGCTGTCAGAGATCATCTTTATGTTTTTGGGTTTTACTTTTGCTATTGGTGCTCATTCTGTCTCTGAGGAAGTTGCGTGGTTTTCTCCTTTATGGTTTCCCCGAGGAAAATTCTTTGCATCTCTTGTCTCTTGTCTCTTGTGATTATTGTTGTGCATGTTATTCTCTCAGATAAGATCCTAAGATAATACTGTCTAAATTGATAAAAATCTAACAGTGATCTGAAACCCCCAAATGGATTTCCAAGGGAGGGATCGACTCCCCGGCACTAATCAAGAGGCCTAAACCCCCTTCCACTCAGACAAAGGACTCATGAACCTCATTAACATATAAAAACTTCAGAATGGTGGGAAGAGAGCTAATGAACTTACCGATGAAAGACAAAGCCAAATATTTTTCCAAAGGGATAGGGAGTTGGATGTCCGATACTACGTCCTTAATGAGGGATTCCACAGTCCCAGGGTCCACCGCATCTAGAGAGATGCAAGATGACATCGGACAATCCATCTTTCGATGTCCCATTTTCTTACAATTGAAACAACGAAATGAGACATTCCAATAGTCTAGAGCCTAAATAAAAGACCCTCCTTCCCATACCACTTCTAGTTCCTTTGGGAGCCCCCTAGAGGGATCAATGTCAACCAGGATGTGGGGAGCCCTCCAGTCGGCCCCTAAAAGGTGCTTCTCCTCCACCATGATAAAATGACCAATCGAGTTTATAATGCTCATGAAACCTTGAAGATTTCAATATAAGAGGGAAAAATCCTGCAGAATAACCCAGAGGTGCCACCTCGCTAAGCAGGTTTTTAGTGGGTTAAATTCAATAGCGAGCAAGAACAAGTGAACCCCTTTCGATAATCCAATACTGCCTTTCGATGGACATTTGGTCCTCCATAGAGAGGAAATGAAGCACCACCTAACCATTAACCAAGGTCATCACTCTAGGAATATTTGAAATAAAGGGCTTCCATTTGAGGCGAACCCAGGAAAGAATGTCTGCTATGGAGAGCTTTACATACTCAAAGCTCCCCACTAACGCACGTTTAAAGAGAGCATCCACCATTGTGCAAGTCAGATATTTTCGTAGAACACATAGCGATCTCCCATGCTTGACTTTCTCAAAACGAAGGCGACGAGTCCCTTGTTTATGAGGAGAGGTAGAACCCTCTATCCGTGTTTGGCCCTTAGGGTTTTCCGTAAATCCCACTTGATCTACATGACCACCACTAGCCCCATCGGGAAATGATAGTCTCTTGCTTAGTCCAGCCGAAAAAGTAGATTTACCTAAGCCTAGGTCCTCAACACGTGATGGTGTTGGGGCATCCACCAAGATCCAAAGTTGACCATCTGACCTACACCCCAAAGAAATGACCAAAAAATCAAGGATGTTTGACAATGCGACAACCGAGTCCTCAGTTGCCCCCTGACTCCATCAACAACGAAAATCAAACCAACCATAAACTAATGCAAAAAAACCATATAATGGAGAAAACCACCCTAAAAACAAGGACGAAAGAGGTAAAAGTGCCGCAAGGGATTTTCAATAAAACACACATATTAACTTCCCACTTCTTTTAGCCTGGTTGGTACTAGGTCGGTTTCACCAACCGACTGGACTCCAGGACCCTTGCGAGTGAGAAACCCCATAAAAACAAAGAGGGAGAGTGGTATTCCACTAGACCAAGACCGACAAACCAGTAAACCCTCAAAACCACAACAAAAAACAAAGGTGGTTACCGCCCGACTGCAATTGGTGCAACCGAGATGTTAGGGTTTACCAGAAACATAGAGCTGCTAGAGATTTTTTTAAGTTCCCAATTTTTTCGACCAAATCCATAAAATTCTATCTTGATGAAAACAATGATTGAGTGATAGCCAAAATCTTGAAGCAAACAAAGCATATAGGTTTTGGAATAATAATCACCATCTTACATGTATCTTTTAAAACTACAAAAGTTTACATACTTAAAAACAACAATACAACCATTTATATACTAAAAATAAAAATAATAAATAATATCATAATTAGTGACATAAGAAGATAAGAATAACTAAATGAATCACTAACAAAATATCAAATATGTATTTTCCTACATGGTGGACCACTCATATAATAATGAGAGGTAAAATTTACCGAACTATGTTTTTCCTACATGGTGAACCATATTCATATAATAAGGAGAGGCAAAATTTACATGCTAGATACTTGATATTTCAAGAAGATCTCACAATAGATACCAGAAGATTGGTTGTAAAAATAATTAGGGAAAGAATTACATAATTGAGAGTACAATTAATGTGAAATGTGAAGGGGCCAACCTTAATTGAATATAGAGGTTTATAATTTAGATAGTATGATGTAATATTATATTACTAATTTTAGTTATTGTAATTTTTTATTTTATCTTTAAAAAAAGTAATGTATATACTATAATTTTGTTATTTCATATAAATATTTAATCTAGTTGGTTTTAAACGAGGAGTATAGTCTTTTTATTGTTTGGGAAGGGTTTTCTTTATCTGAAGTCCTTCGTGTTTGGTACTTCAATGAGAGGCAACACTGTGCTTTCCCTCTCTTCCTTTCGTGGGAATGGTGGAAAGCATGAAATAGGGCCTTATTTGATGGTCATGAATGGGCTTTGCAAGAGGTAATTGCAAAACCATTGGAGCATATTCAAAATGGAGGATAAAGAAAGTGCCCAAAGAACCAAGAACTTTACTAAACCCTTCCATCCATGCGAATTCCGCTGTGGGGTTTTTTGATGGAGCTGAGCGGACGAGAAAGTGTGGTGCTGGGATGTACCTAAAACTAAACCCTTCGGTAGAGATTAAGGGATGGATGCGGGCGAGCAATGGATTGAATACTCAGACATAGCTTTGGGGATTGTGGGGCATTTCTCTTATTGTCCAAACTCTTTGGTTTGGAGACAATACTTATTGTTAGAGACTCACAGGTTTTGATAAATTGGCTAAGAGAGAGAGCTCACTACTTTCACTCTCGCCGACCTACTGGTTGGACATAATGAGATTGCTCATTAATAGTTTTCGTGGTATTACCTTTCAGCATGTCTTCCGTGAGTACAACTCCATAATGGATGTTCTCTCGAAGAAAGGTATTGGAGATATGGACAGACACCTCTACTATGAGGTTTGGTCAACATGCTCGCTTCTACATAAAGATAGGACGAGAGTTTTCTAAGTGATCACATGTTTTTCAGCCTTTGCTTATTGCCATCTTCATGGACAACTAGGCTCGACACAAGGATTTTGGATTTACAAACATTTGATTTTTTGTTGTGAAAGTATGTTATGTATAGTTCCATTGACTCTTACCTTTTTAGTGTTTTTTTTGGCACCAAGTTCATACTTCTACAAGACAATTAAAAGAGAAAGAGATTTAGTGATGCTATCTCTTTTTAAATATATAGACATAAATTTTATATTAATAAAATTGTTGTTTTTTGCCTTAAAAATAAAATTAATTTCATAAAAATGACTTATTAAAATAATTTTATCTATTTGTAATATTTTCCAATAATTTCCTTTAATTTGTATATATCAAATTTAATGCTTAATAGCTTGTTCCAATTCCAACTTCTATTGTATTTACTTTATAAATAATATTAACTAGATTGATAATTTTAATATTTTGTTTTCTAAATACACATTAATTTTAATTTATAATAAAACACTTCTAATTTTAATTTATAATAAAACACTTCTAATTAATTTTGTTTTCTAAATACACATTAATTTTAATATTTTAGAAAATATATTTTTAATGTTACGAGACATAAATGTTGTTGATGACCTTAAAAACACGAGAACGTATCCACATGGCACATAACTTGAGATCCGGATTCCGATCGACCATTTATATATAAATAATAAATATAAATATTAAAAAAACAGAAAGTTGAGATCGGATCGACCATATCTGAAATAGGTATGTGTTCACCCGTAACAACAAGCAGCAACATTTTTTCCAAGAAACTTCATGCTGTCGCACGTCTCTACGTTGGGATTTAGTTATTGATACTTTTCCACACAAAGGAGAGAAACACGGTGAGGCTCCTCCTGGAACGCCAAATCCTCCAAAACCTCCACATGCCACATTGTTCTCCCCTATTTCCAAGGGATATTAAAACAAAGTTAGCAAGCCTCCACTAAAGCAAGTTCAACGTGTCATTCTAACCGCAGTTTTGCCTCCCAGTTTACATCGCATTGTTCTCCCCTATTTCCAAGGGATATTAAAACAAAGTTAGCAAGCCTCCACTAAAGCAAGTTCAACGTGTCATTCTAACCGCAGTTTTGCCTCCCAGTTTACATCGCAGTTGCCCTGTGGTGCTGTCCAACGACGAAGAAGGGCAGGAAATTCGAAAGCATTCCTTCCACAACTTGCGTTAGCCTAAACCGCATCATCCATCCATTCCCCACGGCTCTCTAACAGAACAACAAGAAAAGGCAAAACTATATCATTCTTATTTGCTTGCTTGCCTGCTCTCTTCGCTTTCCCTTGAACTGTTAGTGGATTATGCTCACACTGAGATTATCTGTTAGCTTAGCAGAGAAATGAGTTGTTTTTCATGTTATGGATCTGTAAAGGACGAGAAGCCCTCGAAGCGGTCCGAAATCAATGACAAGAAGAGCATGGATGACCAGGAATCCCCAGCTGCCTCTTCCAATCAGCTTCCCAAAGTCCCTTCAGGTATGTTTTTTTTTTGGTATTTACTGCGTCCAGGATTTTCAGAACTTGTCATAGTGAATTCAGTACTAGCATTAACAGATAAGCTTCTTGCTCGATTTCATTTTGTTCACAATCTAATTCAACAGTGAGCTTGCTTGGTGGTAATTTTATCTGAACAGGAAGCCCATCAAAGGATACATCCCGTTTCTAATCAAAATGGTTTCTAAACAGACAAGAAATTTATGGATACACTGTATTTCTACTCAATTTTTTATCTAAACATATAAACTCATTAATAGACACACTCTATTTCTTATCATAATTTTATATAAACAGAGAACCCATCAATGGATGCACTCTATATCTGATCATAACATCATCTAAACAGAGAACCCATCAAAGGAAATATTTTGTTTCTGATCAAAATTTTATTTAAAGAGATAACCCACGAACTGATACACTCTATTCTAATACAAAATTTATCTAAATATGAGAACCCATTTATGGATAGTCTATTTCTCATTGCATTTGCGTATATTGGGATGATTTTGGTAGTCACTTCCTGATTGATTTATGATCAAATCCCGTGAGACTGGTTTCAAGCTTATAACCGAGAGAATTGGTATTTTTATTTCGCTAATGCTTTAACAATTTTCTATCCTTGAGAGTGTTGCAGTTTCTTCTTTTAGTTGAGAAAATTTAGCTGTTTTGATTCTTGGGACGCTTTAGAACCTGGTTGTTCACTGATCACTTTTTGTTGTGGAGTGGATTTGATACAGATAGATTTAGATCGAAATCTTCCCATGAGAACAGCCAAGATGAGCTTCCCAAGGTGGGCGAAACGCACATTGCTGCCCAAACATTCAATTTCCGAGATTTGGTCGCAGCGACGAATAATTTCCGGCCCGAGTGCCTCCTGGGTGAAGGAGGCTTCGGCAGAGTTTACAAAGGGAGGCTTGAGAGCACCGGTCAGGTGATTTCTAGATCCGATTCTTTGTTGATAAGTTGTTAAGTTGACAAATATTGGAAGAGATTGTTAAATCATCAAGAAAATAGGGAGCAAACAAGAATGAAAATATAACTGGCAGAAAAGGCTCACAAATTTGCTCCATTAATCAATAGTACACAATGGTACATATATAGTACATAATGTATAACTGACCTCTAACGGTATGACCGTTAGGATAGATAACGAACTTAGATTAGAGCTTTCAACATCCCCTCTTAATCTTAAGTTCGGTATTGCCTGAAAAACTGCCTACTTGACAATCAAATGTGTCAAGCAAATTGAGAGAGTAAAACTCAAAAAGTTCAGCTACTAATGGCTGAAAATCTCTCTCACACAAAAATCTAGTAGAAGTAGTAAGACTTCTACTAAGTTGCATGGTTTCGAGTTGACCAAAAACTAATGGTTTTAAGTTGACCATAAAACTATCAAAGATATCAATAGGTGGTTTTGGGATGACCACTAACCAAGAGGTGGTTTTAGGATTACCATTAACCATATCAACTAGAAGCTCGAATGCCTTCTGTTGATCACAAAAATTGGATCAAGATCCATGAAAAGTAGACTTTCATGTGTTCTACTTAATTGATGGTTATGGAAACTTTTAATTTTCACTCTTTCTTTATGGGTGTTGGGTTCAACCAAAAATGCACCCAATTACAATCATTTTTCAATTCAACAATATTTAGTACTCACTAAATGAATAATAGTAAGTACCACAAAACTTGCAGAAACATAGAATGCAAGGATAACAATCTGAACAGGTACAAGTTCAGAAAATAGGTGTTGAATTGTTTTTTTTTTAATTCTAAATGCTGAAAACTCTGTTTTAATTTCTCTACATATTAAAATTTCAGTGGCTTCAATCACTCAAACTGGCTGCAATATCTTCAATCTTTGTGTTCAATGAAGCTGCAAATGTCACTGCTTGTTGCAAATTTACAGCATCAAACTTGGCCTTCTTCAGACAACCATTCTTCACCCGATTTTACAAAAAGAATCATAAGATCACTCTCTTGATCACATGAGATACTCTACCGCTTTTATATTTTCCTTCAACTAGTTCATTCGAGTTCATTCCATCAATGGACTTTGATTCCTTCAATAAACTACAACAGAGTTATTCATGTGAAATAAGTGCGGCTATATTTGGCTATATTATATTCTCCTTCACAAGAAGGTTTTCCTCAAAACATTTTCTTTTCAATATAATATTCAAACTATTTTTGGGTCTTATATACTTTACACATGGGCATGATTCGGTCCATCTTCGCATAAGCATGAATCACATTACTTTCAAACAAATTCTTTTATGCAGTCATTTCTTAGCAAATAACTAATTTGCAAATAATAACAGAAATTTACCAGAGACTCCACTTTTGATTTTCACATATTTGAAAGACTGATTATTGAGTTTATTTTCACCCAACAACAAATGGTGAAAATCTATATTTTACCAGCACTCTGGAGGCCTCCTCTTTACGGGCGGCTATAACGATCATTGAGGTCTTTCTCTCTCAGGCACAATTTGACACTCCTCCCCATCTAGAGTGCCCTTTGTGGTAGCGTATCAAAATTTACATGCAGAGAGTGCAGTGTGTCCAGAGATAGAATCCGAAATTCCTGGGTTGGTAAGTACCATCAATTATTGCAGAGAAGACAAATGCCAATGGATTTCGCTTCTCCTTCACATAACCACCGTTAGTCTCATCATACGTCCTCAACGTCTAGTCCATTGGAAGCAGTTCAATGCAGCAAGGAGACACAATCTTCCAAGCGATCACTATGCCATTATTTTTGTTTCTGTTGGAGAAAAACTCCACCCATCTCTCCATTGATCACTACGTTCAAGATCAATCACGCTTCTTTCAAACAATTTAGGGAGAACTCTTTCAACAAAGGCCACAGATCTAATCGCGCTCTGATATTTATATTCTCTTGGTCTCGGATCTTCTTCTAGTCTCTTTCTCTTAACAATGGCTCAAACTCTATCAATCAAAGCCATTGATCTTTTGGCGCTGTGATATTACTATGCTCTTTGACCTAAGGGATCTTCAACTGCTCTGATACCACTGTTAAATCATCAAGAAAATAGGGAGCAAACAAGAATGAAAATATAACTGGCAGAAAAGGCTCACAAATTTGCTCCATTAATCAATAGTACACAATGGTACATATATAGTACATAATGTATAACTGACCTCTAACGGTATGACCGTTAGGATAGATAACGAACTTAGATTAGAGCTTTCAACAGAGATGACTTGTTTTCTAGATGTTGTTTGTAAAACAAAGTAAAATACATTGTTAGAATTATCCAGAAAAATTAAAATCATGTTTTTGACAGAGGTAATTGTTTGTTGTATTTAGATTGTGGCTGTCAAACAACTCGACAGGAATGGATTGCAGGGAAACAGGGAGTTCCTTGTTGAGGTTTTGATGTTGAGTCTTCTTCATCATCCAAATCTTGTTAGCCTTATTGGATATTGCGCTGATGGGGATCAGAGGGTTTTGGTATACGAGTACATGCCATTTGGATCGCTGGAAGACCATCTCCATGGTATGTCTTTCCTAACCAGATAATTGGGGTGCTTTGGTTTCTTTGAAATGCTTTGTGCTTGTTATCTAATAGTGTGATAGTTGTCTTTAGCCTCGTGAACTAATCTTGAAATCTAGTGTTTATGAATTTGATATCATGAGTTGATATCGGTCAAGATAAATTATTTTCTTGCGCAGATCTCCCGCCTGATAAGGAGCCATTAGATTGGAACACAAGAATGAAAATCGCTGCAGGTGCTGCAAGAGGGCTGGAATATTTGCATGATAAAGCCAACCCTCCAGTCATATATCGCGATTTTAAATCCTCTAATATTTTACTTAACGAGGAATTTCGTTCTAAATTATCTGATTTTGGACTGGCCAAACTCGGACCTGTTGGAGATAAGACGCATGTTTCCACACGGGTAATGGGTACTTATGGATACTGTGCACCAGAGTATGCCATGACAGGCCAGTTGACTGTGAAGTCAGATGTTTACAGTTTTGGAGTGGTCTTGTTGGAGTTAATAACAGGGAGAAAAGCTATTGACAATTCCCGGTCAGGAGCGGAGCACAATCTTGTTGCTTGGGTTTGTTCTGTTCTCCATTTCTATGGTTTATTTCTCTGTCATCTAGTCTGGTTAATAAATCCCCTGGACACAAAGCGTTGGAACTTGGAATAATATTCATGAACCATCTACCTCCTCTCATTGTCGAGTGAACCTTATTCCTTGCTCTGTATCAAATAGATAGCAGTTAGTGCATTGAATCAAGAGGGTTGCAGTTAGTGCATTGAATGAAGAGGGTTGCTTGAATTGCATGCTCCTAATATATGTATTCCTGTTATAACACGAAGACTAGATTCGCAAAAAGCATCTCTGCTCACTTTATCCATGCTCACTTTGGCTCAGGAGCTTTTGTTTCATAATTCATTCCTTATTGTGCATTTACTTATTAGTTTAGTAAATTGGACAGAATTTCTATTCAATGTTAACCAGGTATGTTTCATATGGCCTGGTCTTGCAGGCACGGCCGTTATTCAAGGACCGCAAAAAATTTGCACAGATGGCTGATCCAATGCTTAAGGGACGCTATCCCATGAGGGGCTTGTATCAAGCGCTTGCCGTTGCAGCAATGTGTCTTCAGGAGGAAGCTGCCACACGGCCCCTGGTTGCTGATGTAGTAACAGCTCTTGGTTACCTTGCATCCCAGACATATGATCCTGCGGTGCATCTTGTTCAAACTATTCGTTCTGCACCTTCGATTCCTCATGAGAAAAGGAGAAAGGAGAGGAAGCGTACTGATGGATCGGACAGAGAAAATGATAAAGTAAGTAAACATGGAAGTAACTGGCATGCACTACCTCATGCAGAGGGTTCCCCTGATCGTCGCACTGCTTGTGTTAGAACTTTGAATGGCTTAAATGAGTCTGGAGGTTCTCAAGATTGGAGTGGTAGGGATTCCGAAGATTCTGACAGGTCTGATGGGATAAGGGATAGCCCTAGAAATATTGGGAGAGCGAGCAGAGATGGGAATACAATCTTAACTGTCTCTCAAGATCGTGAACGGGCAATTGCTGAAGCCAAATCATGGGGTGAGAATTTGAGAGAAAGGAAAAAGGGCAATTCCCGTGGTGGCACATATGGTTTTCACTAAGACTCTTCTTGGCTCGCACATGAACTCTCGAGGTTTTGTAAATCTTTCATCTTCTCTGCATAAATGCTTGCAGTTTCTGCGATCTGATCAGAAACTGTGTATTCCATGTGTAAATTTTCATTTCAATCATCAAAGCTGTAAAGTCACTTTACAGAAATCAGATGATGCCGTCTTGCTTGGTATTTGAATGAGTAGAGTGAGAGGTTCAAGGGAGATTTTGAGGTTCTCCCAGTCCTCTGTGTATAGGAAGGCAATTGTTACTATCAAGCACTTATGTTAGTCAGAGAGGTTTGTAAACCACTGTTCTTGGTACACGTTTTTTACTGGTTCCAGGATGGTTAGTGAAAGATTGAGCGTGATCCCTGCAAGCAGCACTTAGTTTCTGCAAGGCAGGTAGCTCTTTTATGTAAATGTGAGCTTAATGAAGGGTTGCAGGCTTTTAGGCTTTTATGAGCCTCTGTGATTCTACATTTAATCAAGTAGGCTTTCAACCACATTACCTTTAAGCAAGGTTCAATATTCCTTGTATGCAGCCTTGTTCTAATACTAATATTAAATAACTTCAGATTTTCTTCTCATTCAAAACATTGAACTTGAAATTTTCAAGCTTGCATATGTTGACTTAGTTGTCAAATAATGCTGTGTTGACATCTTCTTAACCTTTCAATGTAAATTGTATTAATCTAATGTTCTTTGGCAATGGTAAGTTTGAGAGGTAGCATAAACCCATGTTCAAAAGGATGTGTCTCAAATGAATCTTTTAATAGATCACAATAGTTATGTGCAATGCTCGACCAGTTTCACTCTGAATAATTGCTTCATTTGTGTAGATGCATTGTGCAAAATGACCTTATTTTTATGTTTGTTTTTATTTATTTTTAACATACTTCACCTTGAACACTGAAAGTCGGATAGCTCCATAACCTACATATCTGTGGATTGACTAACAAGTAATGCAGGATGTTTCCTGATTATAACACGGGGAATTACATCATTTGTCTCTTTCTCGACGGATAGTCAATCTCCCTCTCTCTGAGAGAAAGGTGTTTCCACCTATCCACACACTTCTATTCCCTTGCTCGCTTGGATTTGGGCATTTACACACATGCTTCCTTGTCTTTCTTCTTCAACAAGATGGTGCTGGTGTGTATGTCTGCCCTTGTCCATGAAAAATGTATAAAGCAATTTTAGGTGTGTGTTAGGCTATTGTTAGAATTATATGTAGATATTTAGAATAACAGCATTAAAATCTGAATAAAAATATGTAGGTGGGTGGCATAATAGCCTTCAAGTAGGGTGCCTTGGAACTTATCATAAAAAATTGCCCCATCACATAATACAAAATTGCCACATAAACTTAAGAGCAGCGTCCCAATACAAAAATAAACTTAAGAGCAGCGTCCATGAACAAGAGGGTCTTATACATCAATAATTCAATTTGGTGTCCAGCAAGGTTGTAACCTTAAAATAAATTATTGTCATTATTAAAATCAACGGATCTAGCCAAATTGCCCACAGCCTTGGAACAATTTAGGTATCAAGAAACATAAGTCATGTTGTTGAGGGAATTAAATCTGCAATGCTTTGGAACAATTTAGGTATCAAGAAACATAAGTCATGTTGTTGAGGGAATTAAATCTGCAATGGGAAATGGGTCATCATGATCCTTGTGGGGTGGCCCACATCCATCCTAAAAGGGCTCTCACCCATCATGCCCATGCCCACGAATAAGAGGCCTTTTAGCTTCATAGATGTCTAAGGCCTGCTAATGATAGTTGTCATGCTATTGTTGTGGCATGGGGGAGTGGGGGAGGGAAACTTTGGCACATTTCTCTTTTTTCTATTGCTCCTTGGCTAGCATGATGGCTGGCCTTACCTTTACAGCACTGGGATCGATGAGAGTGTGCTGAGGGGAAGCAAGGAGTTAGCAGGGGTTTCCTTGCTAATGGTGCAGGGTGTTCCTCCAGAACTCTAGTAGTGGGTGTAAATGTGCCATGCTCACCTCGACCTTTTGGAACTGGACAGTGATTTGTAAAGTAAAATTTGCACAAATCAAGGAGCCATCTTACCATATAAAACACTTGCTAGGCAGGTTTTTGTTAAGAAAGTTTCACTTCTTGTTTTCCGAATAAGAAAAGGAATTTCTATTTTAATACATTTCCACGTTGCATTGAACTCGACGACCCATGAGAGATTGTCTCCTGATAAGGTGACTTTCCAAGAACTAGCAACAATTAATAAGGTGACTTTCCAAGAAATAGCAACAAGGAAGAATTGGCTATAAAGTTTAGACACCTAATGCCAGGGAGACTTGGCAAACTTACAATCCCATAGTAGATGTTTCAGATTTTCAATCTTACCATAGATAAAACATTTGGGTCAAGACGGTTCCAACTAAGCAAGTCTTTGGCCTAGAAGCCAGGCCCCCAAGGATCAAGGACCAAACAAAGCCTTCTTCAGCTGCATAAGTGGTTTCAACTTTCAACACACTTTGATATCGGATAAGCCAGGTCCTTTGTGTAGATTTAAGGCCATTTAAAAAAAGTTTTTTGTATCCATTTGCAAGCCCCTATACTTTTTGAAGGCCACAGGTCTAGTCCATCTCAAATCGGACATAAAGGCCCAACTTAATCATGAGATTATTAGACAAAAAGTCTGTGTTCCAACACGGTCTTGTTAACTAGGCCTCCAATGCCTTGCTGAGAATGCTTGGTTCTCAGCTCTACACTTGTTAACTAGGCCTCCAATGACCTCGTGCGCCACCTCTTTGATCTGATCCGGGGTGATCTTGAAACCAACTTGAAACTGATTCAAGGTTCACCTAACAAAACGACAAGTTATAGGACTGTTTTAATTGAACTTGATTACAATTAAAGGCTTGAATCCAATGTGCGTATTAAGCTTTATCATTGTGCTGTTAGTCTCATATATCATCACTTAATTAATATAATGAACATAGTTTTTAAATTGGAAAACATTATTGCGATGGAACCGGAAGATTCTATCTCTCAATGTATCACTTGCAGAAGCATGAGAGCTGAAAAATAATGAACATAATTGTGGACAATAACATGCATAAGGTAAATATGAGACAAGCAATACTCATTTGGTAACGGAGTTCACTAGACCTC
The DNA here is from genome assembly GCA_001517045.1 of Pseudotsuga menziesii. NCBI lineage: Eukaryota > Viridiplantae > Streptophyta > Pinopsida > Pinales > Pinaceae > Pseudotsuga > Pseudotsuga menziesii. The sequence goes on from LPNX010584946.1 coordinate 269,564, forward strand.
TTGGCTATGTCTTCGGGCTCGTTCAATCGTTTTATTCTCTTCTTCAAAGATACTCTCCTTTACAAAAGGGCTGAATTCCCACAACAATAGTGGTTGAAGAATTCCCTCAATAGTGGCAGTATCGAAGAGATGCTTTCATGTGCAAAGAACTGATTCTCACAAGCGTGTGGCCATGTCTCTCATACCAAGAGATGATCACCTTTGACAAAGGCTGACCTCTCACACAACATGTGGCTATAAGCCCATTACAATCGTCTTCAAAATTACTCACCATCAAAGTGCATTAGTGGAAGATTTCCTTAGTCTTAAAACCCCACAATCAAAATGCACATCGCTAGTCACCATTATAATTCATATGGAAACAGTGAACTTACAATGTAAATAAAAGTGTGGTGAACACAATGGTCACACCTCCGCCTTCACATGTGCACATGGCCACTAGCTTTGTGTGCCAGTAATATTTTACAAAAGGCATCATTACAAAGTAAGGAGCTTCCATTGGTTTAATAACATAACCATAATGACATCCAAAATCCATAACAAAGGAAAGGGGCATAATTCAATCTCTAACCCAAAGTTCTTTACCCACTTTCATGGTGTGTGTGATCTCTTTTGATCCTCGGACTGCTCCCTTGATTTTCGTCCTAGCCTTGATGCCTTCTCGTTACAAGTGACTTACATTAAGTCCCAAGTTACTTAGGACTTCCCCCCCATGGCTTGTGTTGAGGGCGATTAAGTAATAGAAAGGTGGCAAGGGGTTGAACCGCATGTGTTCCAACCATATGATATTTTTTTCATTTGTTACAACCATATGGTATATTTGTTACATGTTGTAACAAATATATATAAATATATCAAACATTGGTTGGCGGACAACATAACTGTTGTCCCAAAATAAGCCACCGCCAAACATGACCATCCCAGAAGTTCTATGGTCAACATAGCTAACTCCAAGCAAACATACGACGGTTCTAATCCATCGTTAACTTTGGTGTGCAATGGCAACATGCCAATGGCGTCATAGTGATCCTGTTGAGTCATTTGAATTATGTGCTAAATGTGGCCAACCACCACCAAACTAAGAGCACAACGCCAACCTTCCTTGCCAAACGGAGCATAGCATAATTGTCTCCACCGCTAACTTTGGCATAAAACATGCTGATTGGCATTTATTCAAATGTGGTTCTTTATTTGGACTTTCCACCATACATATCCACGCGCCAAATGTTGGTTGTTGGGCGAAAGGCTCGGGTTCAAACCTGTGTGCTCATGCTCCCCCTTTTTGTTATATTCCGCCACAACCGAAGACAAATATATCACTTGTCGTATTGTATAACAAACATTATTGGTGGTGCATTGGTAAAAGCTTGTGGTTGGTGGACGTAAGGCCGTGGGTTCAATTCCTGCGCCCTCCTAGTTTTTTTGGTAAACAACTTCCACATGGGAAAATGGGGTTGCTATGTGGTGGCATGTCATTGGTCCACTTGTGCCCCCTCGAATGCCACATGTCGCAGAAAGATTGGTCCACCTCAATGCCACTGGATGCCAACTCAACTATGCCAAATCATCTTGACCTGCCATGTGTTTTATAGAGGGTTTTCGCGTAGGCGTCGTACAAGCCCCGTAACAACCTTTCAATGGTGCCATGTGGCATCCTTTTTGCCAGTTTGCACAATAAAATCACTGTCTTGCCAAAACTTTAGAGTTTAATATCTCAGTGGTCCGGAGTCTGTTTTAGATGAAACAAACGTCGATCTCGTCGAGGTCTACATGATGATGCTTTTCTCTCTGGAAGTTAAGCACTTAGATCTTGGAGCATTTTCAGATCCTCCTGGATCATTCCTCCCCACTAGGAAGCTTTTGGTACTCCAAACGTTACATACAACAACCAACTTTACAACAGGATCCATAGCTCAACAAAAACCTTAAAACATCACTACGTTGCATGAATAAGTGATGTTATACATCTCATCACTTTACAAATGTGCCCTTCTATGGGGTATTAAAAAACAAGTGATTTACAATGATTGGCTTTCTTCAATTAACTCAAGAAGTGTACTTATCTTATCCATCAAAGCGAGTATATCGTCCTTCCCGAGTTGTCTCTATAGCTAGCCCTCTTTTTGAGCTGCTTCGTTAGCTGGGTCCTTCATGGGTGCTTGTTCAACTTTCTTGTCCTTCTTGGGATGCAGCTCTGGATGGAACGTCCAACATGTGGCATCGTGCTGTCCACCGTTGTTGCAATGGGTGCAATGGTGCTTCTTTACCCATATTTTCTTGCCCTTCTTTTTCTCCTGATGTGGAGAGGGGTCTTCATGTCTTGGCTTCTTCCTAGTTGCCATGACCTTCCTGTACAAAGCTATTCTTTTTCAACACTTGGCAACAACATTGTTATTCTTACCACAAAATGTACATGGTCTTCTGTGCCATAAACTTTGCTTCCTAAATGACTTGTAATCAAAAGGAACGTTGGAATAATGAGACTTTTTATACCTTTCTTGGTTGTCTTTGGTGCAGGCCAGTCGTGGAGATCTTGCCTTAGCTCCTCTTTCGTAATGCTCATCTCGATCACCATGGAGGGTTGTGCCATCTTTTGGTACTGGCTTGGGCTCTTCTCTTGAAGCTTTGCTTGCTTCAATTGCTTTGGAGTTTCTTTCATTGGTGGTCTTGGTGAATGCTCCATCTTCCTTTCTACTATAGCCCAGTCCTGTATGTCAAGGTAATTCTACCACTTGGATGGGATTCATAATGCCTTGACTAGTAGCTCCAAGGCCTTTTCCTTCATATCCCATCTTCTTCAACAACTTCTTTCCAATTCCCTTGGTGTTCTTTTTGAAAGCACCAACACTGTCATCATCATCATGAGAAGGACAAGAAACTGAAGAATTATTGACACTGTTTACCTTAGTGAAGGATTATAAGTCTGCAGTTCAAGTAGGCTCTTCATTCTTCTCCACTTCGTCATTGTTCTAAGACTTGGCCAACATCTCGTCTTTAGCTTGCAACTCAAGTTGCAACTCTTGAAGTCTCTCTTGCAACCTTTGAAGACTGCCTTGAAGCTCTTGCTTGTCATATTTTGCAACATGCAGAAGTCTTCTAGTCTCGACATTCTCCGCTTCAATCGTCTGGTTGATTTCCTCGAGCTCTTTGAGCCATGCATTCTTTGATGCTTTGCCCATTTATGATTCAACACCTGCAATCCTTGCCAATCCTACTTTGATACCAAACTTGATATGATCCGGGGTGACCTTCAAACCAACTTGAAACTGATTCTAGGTTCACTTAATAAAATGACCATTTATAGGATCATTTTAATTGAACCAGTGTGGAAGACACCGTGTTGGCGAAAATATCGCCGATGGTCCAGAACACAACTTATCGGCAACATCAAGGAAAATATCGGCAAATATCGACAAACTTAAAAAAGTACAAAAGTATTCATTTTTTTTCAAATTTTTAAACATTTAAAGCAACAACAATATCAAATAAACACATTGCCACATAAATATGAAAAGAAAACATATATATATGATGTATAAGATGTCTAATGATATATCATGGATCAATACTAAGTCATGTCCTGAGTAGTAACGAGTGTACTGACTTTAGAGCCTCAAAATATCATCAAAAAATATAATAAATGTATCTCATCATCATGAGTCAACTGTCAACCAAGATCTACATACTACCTAGTACAATGAAATCAAATAAAACAAACTAGTGATTCCCTCTGCCCCTTTTATGGGCAAAGGTAATGGCTCTTCCCTTCGTTGAAGAAGGCCATATGGGTGGCAACGAACTCTGATGTGCTCTAATAAAAGGAGAAGCTACACTCTGACGTCTTCTAGAAGAGGAAGAAGCTAGAGTCTGGCGCCCTCTACTAGTAGTAGTGCCACTGCTATGTCCAAGTCTAGCTCGCTCTGTCGTCATTGTTTCTGTCTGTGTTTGTGAAAGTGGTGGTGCACTCCCACGACCAATAGCCACCTCTTGTAAAGGCGTCTTCTCTAGATCATCCTCTACCTCCTCTATCGCCTCCCCTGCCACCTAGCCTACCCCCCCTCCAAATCCTCATGTAACCAATCAAGGTCTTGTTCTATAAGAACCCTAAACCTATAAAAAAATTACCTAAAAAAAAGATGAGTAAATGGTTACACAATGATATACATACTTGCGAATTGAGAAACCACTGATAGGAATCAATCCCAATCCACAATAACTCAGTCATGGTTGATGGAAACACAATGAATCTACTCCTTGGCTCCAAGCAAAATGATAACAAGCTCCGTTTCTCTCTAAACCCCTCAACAAGCAAGTAAAATGACCCCCCAAAAGTAAAAAATCGGCTTTTATCTTGGACTGTTCGCGAGCTCAACGGTTTTTTCCATCGACTCGCGATGTTTGCTAAAAAATCGGGCAAAAGTCACGATATTTTCAAAAATCGCGATTTTTTCAAAATATCACGGTTTTGGCTGGGTGATATATCATTTTCTTTAGGACATCGCGATATCTCGGCGATGTCTTCTACACTTGATTGCTTAATGAACATAATGAACATAATTGCAGAAAATAACATGCACAAGGAAACCATGAGACAGGCAATACTCATTTAGTAACAGAGTTCACCAGACCCCCTGGCTATGTCTCCAAGTTCGTTCAATCGTCGAATCGCTTTTGTTCTCTTCTTCAAAGATACTCTCCTTTACAAAAGGGTTGAATTCCCACATCAATAGTGGTTGAAGAATTCCCACAACAATGGAAGTATTGAAGAGATGCTCTCATGTGCAAAGAGTTGATTCTCAGAAGTGTGTGGCTGGGGTCTAAGTCCTTATGGTCATATGTCAAAATTAGTTAGTCGCCATGGTCCTAGCCTCATGCATGACCTTTTTGGTCCCTTGGAGAAGCAAGATTGGAAAAAGACTGTAAAAATCACTTGAGGGGGTCAAATATCTAAAAGGGGATATTCCTAGAATATCCTCCCCACAATCAAGAGCATACATGGGTCTCCCCTCATCTAAGGGAGCAAGGTGGCGCTCTTACCTATCTCATGAGTCATCTCCAATTCATAACTTGGCTCCCTTTGTCAATATCAGGATCTCCTCCCAAGGGTGGCACCTTCCTTGCATGCGATCCCTAAGTTTGTGCAAGGAATTGGGCTCATTTCCTACAAATTAGGGCACACTCTCACCTTGCTTTGGAGATTAACTCCACATGTGGCCCCTCTCTCTTGAGTTACATGGAGAAGTGGTGCATTAGGGCATTGGAGGCCTAGTTAACTGATTTAACTCCTCAATTTGCTCCAAGAATGATCTAAGAGGATCTGAAGACGCTCCATATGAAAGTGCTCAACTTCTAGAAAGAACAACACCATCATGTAGATCTCAATGAGATATTTCCAACGACGTTTGTTTCGCATTAAACGGACTTCGGGTGGCTGAGATATTAAACTCTGAAGTTTTGGCAAGACAGTGTTTTTATTGTCCAGACTGGCAAAAATGATGTCACATGGCACCACTAAAAGGATGCTACAGGGCCTGTACGACATCTACGTAGCAACCCTCCGTAGAACATGTGGCAAGGTCAAGATGACGTGGCACATTTGAGTTGGCATCTAGTGGCATTGAGGTGGACCAATATTTCGACGACATGTGGCATCCGAGGTGGCACAAGTGGACCAATGACATGTTGCCACATATCAACCCCATTGGCCCATGTGGAAGTTGTTTACCAAAAAATGGGAGGGCACAGAAATTGAACCCACGACCTTAAGTCCATAGGCCACAAGCTTTTACCAACGCGCCACCAATAATGTTTGTTAAGCCATACAACAAGTAATATATTTGTCTTTGGTTGTGGCGGAATATAACAAAAAGGGGGAACAGAAGTCTTGACCCTAGGAAAAGATAGGCAGAATTCGGCCAATATTATGCTCGGGAATATGAAGAGTCCGGTCACACGACAGAGGAAGCTGCGACGAAGGAAGAAGAGTTACGAGAGAAGCAACCGTGGAAGAAGAGCTACGACATAAGCAATCGTGGGAGAAGAGTACGTGACGGAAGAGAAGAGTCCACGACCAAAGAGGACAACAACGATGGAAAGAACCATGACAGAAGAAGAGTATAGCGGTTGAAAAGGACAACTCAATGATCGCGGGTAAGAAGTCAATTAGAATAGTGCATGCTTTGGGAATAAAGAATCTTTGTAATTTTGGGCTGATAGTGCCTACTATCAGTATAACTGAATGTACGAAAATAGGAATGACAACCTATCAGCTAATGGAATAGAGTCTGTTAATTATGACATGTAAGAGTCTATAAAAGAGAGAACCCAAGCTGTGTGCAGGTTGGTCTCTAGGTCTTGACCGAATTTTGTCTTAGAAGAGCTATAGAGTTGTAGAGAAGAGAATCGATCCAGGTTGTGTGCGAATCAACAGTAGAGTGAAGGAGAGGAAACTTCATAGATCTAAGACTAGAGAGCATGAGAGGAGGGAAGTCTGTATGGATTGTAGAGAAGATCTAGAACAAAGTCTGCAGTTGAGTGTACAGACGAAAGGTGCTATATATTTCTCATGCCAGATGAAGAGTGTCTTTGTGGTTTTTCCTAGATGGGTTTCCACGTTAAATGCTGTATCCATGTGTATTTGAAGAATATGTTTATGTTGAATGAATGTATGATGTGAATAAGTAGGTCTGAATAGATTGACTAGCATTTGTTTATGAATGAGTTCTTAGATACATGTGTCGCATTGCTGATAGATAGAATCTATGCTAAAGCTTTATATCACTGTTGTAATCTCTGTCGACGAATAAGTAGAGTAATATCTTGAATGAACAGAATAAAAATAGGAAACACACCCCCTGGCTTCAGTTGAGTATGCTAGTAAGGTGCTAAGGAAGAGGAAATCCCCACACAACTGCAGAAACCTGGTTCTGGCAGTTATCCATAGAGATATCTCAGGTGAGACTGCATCTACGTTGCAGGTGTTGCCGACTGAGCCCTGCTTTGTCGGGCCGATATCTTGGGCTTTGTTGATGGACAACCAAGGGTTTGAACCTGGGTCAAAGGAGGAAACGCCAACAAATGGTTCTGTTGTCAAGACCATGAATCATTTTGCGAAGGATATGTTTTGGCACCCGACGAAGCCAGAAATTCAAGAGTGGGTGGATTCTAAGGCATTAGAGTTTGCACGGGAAGAAAGTGAAGGATCACTGTTGAATCTAGCAAAGTGGTTGGAGCGGTATATTTATACCGATATTCACGAGATATTCTTCTGTGAGTTTCATGTTATGTTGTATGAGTGGTTGTTGAAGCTAGCAACCCAACAAAAAAATTTCCAACAAGGATAACCGACAGAGTGGAGTCCTCAACTGATTTAGCGGCTGAAGAATATTAGCAACCCTATATCTAGGGCTGTCGATTTTTGGGTAGACAATATTTTGGAGGGATACATCACTGAGTTTGCTATTGACACAATAACATCATATAGTGAGGCGGAAAGAAATTTTTTCCAAGGACCTAGAGGAAGATACTTGACATCTTTAAGGATAAAGATGCTTGTATATGAAAAAGGGATCCTGAGAATGGAATCCGACGAGTAAAGAACTCTGCGTGAAGACCCTGGATATGTCGCAAACAACGTGTGAGAAAAATGGAGCAGAGTAAGCTGAGACATTCCCTAGTGATAGTGGAATTGCACTAGAAAGCAAACGTCTAAGAAGTGGAAGAAGATTTCAGTTGGGAAAGAGAAAAAGAACTGTGACTAGAAGAGGAAATTGCAGTACGACCAGAGGAGAAGACTACTAGTTGGCGTTGCACTTTGACAGAGGTTCATGTGATGAGGAAGAGGAATACTAGCCCATCTCTAAGACGGAAGAAGAAGAAGAAGAAGCCCTAGATCCAAAGTACGAATACGACACACCTACGACTCTGTGTACTTCTCCGAAGGTAAGGTCCAGAAACTCATATCCTAGTGGGTTTGTCAATACAAGTAATAATAACTGTGGGAATAGTGGACAAGGGAGTCCTGCTAGCGAAACTTTTTGTCTAGCAATACCAAGGACCAATATAATGGCTGGGAATGATATTAAGCTGCCAATATTCAACGAAAACGTGTTAGAATACCCAGAGCAACATTGGTTTCTATGTGAAGCTGTGTGGACCATGCGACAGGTCCAAGATGAGGCCATAAAGAGGGCTCAAATGATCACAACCCTGAGGGGTTGTGCATTGGATTGGTATATGAAGTTCTCTGTGGTTCCGACAGGAATCACACAGAAAACACTCGACCAAATTCGAGCAGCTTTAATAGATGAATTTACAAAGCCCAAAACTGAATCTCATTGTATTACAGATATTAAAGAGATTAAGCAATTGTCTACGGAGACTGTCTGGGACTTCGATCAGAGATTTAAGACGTTGATGGCTAAAGTAAGCTTCCAGACGTCGGACATACAACGCAAAGAATGGTTCATTGCAGCGTTGTTACCGCACATCTGGATTCCCTTGATGCAACAAAAGATTGTGTCCCAAACTGAAGCTGTGGAGCTGGCCATGAAGCTAGAATCCTCACCTCTAGGAGAGAGTGGTGCAGGAATGATACAAATTCAGTCGTAGCTAGCCAACCTTACATTGCAACTCCAGGATATTAAGAAAAGGGAAAAATCTAAGAAGAAATGTGGTGTACTAGACGCAAAACAAAGGGACACCATAAGGATAACTACCCGGCACTCATGAATTATGTCACATCGGCAGCGTCGAACCCGATAAATACATAAGGGATGCCTTGGTGTAGAATATGCCAAACTAGAGGCCATAGGTTGGAAGAGTGTTTGTGTTGAAATATTGTAACTTCGAAGAATATTCTATATGTATCTTTTGTGGTCCCTGATGGTCCTACCGGGAGAACCACTTGTATTATCTTTGTACCCTGATGCTTCTAATCGAAAGAACTAATAAGAGTCATGAGGTAGTCCCCTCTAATTGTAAAGGTGGGTCATTAGCACCCCAGTGTGGTTACTTGAGCCTACATGTGTAACTCGAGCCTACATGATTAACTCGAGCCTACATGTCGGATGAGTTAATTAAAGTGAACGGATGAATATAAATAGAGGTGTGGTGCTCCTCATTTGCAACACACATTCTCACTTGTGTAGCGCATTAGTGGAGAAGAGAAGTAGCTAGAGAAGGAGGAGGATCAGGCTTTGATCTCCTTGTTGGATTTATCTTTTAGCTTTTTGGGGCATCTATATTGAGGAAGCTTTTGCTGGGTTTTTCCCTTTAGGGTTTTCCCAGGATAAATCTTTGTGTTCCTTTTGTATTGTTGTGCTTGTCTATCTTTCAGTGATCCTGTTTATATGCTTTTGTTATGAAAATGAAATGAAGTACTAATGTCTTAGCTAAGCATATGAAAAGTTAACATGGTATCAGAGCCACCCTGAAAAGAAGACATTGTGTAGCTACAAAATCTAGGGCTTCTTACTTTTTGGTTCTCTCTCCACAATTGATCAGCAAAAGAAGGCTAGGCTGACTCTCTATTGAAGGGCGCATCTTTCTGTCGAAGCGGAATTCGATTCCGAGCATTTTCAGTTTTCGGTGTGGGAAATTAGGGCTTCTTGCAGAAGAAGAATTTTTGAGTGAGCCCAACATAGGATTTCTCTCCTCATCAATATCGAAGTTTAGAGACTTGGATCAAGATTTTTGGTTGGGTGAAACTCCGGGAAAGTCAAACCCTAGTTTGACCCGGAGCTAGAAAAACCCTAAATACTAAAACTGCTAAGTTTTGGTATATTCACTATATCCCAATATTGGTGAAGGTTTAGGAGCTGAAAATTGCAGAGACCGAAGATATAATCCTGATGAACACTGTGTCCAAAATTTAGCATCCGATTCGCTATATTCTAGGAGATATGATCCCTCCAAGTTAGGGTTCCAGCCTCTTCCATAATTCATCCCTAAACAGGACACCTAGGGAAAATTGCTATAGCTTGGGCTACAGAGGTCCAAATGGAATTCCTGAAGATGTTCCAGAAATAGCACGAACTGTACTTTCTGTGGTCTGAATTTCAAAACCTGAAGATGAACCAGTGACACGTGGAATGCCGTACAACTTCACTGTTCTGAACAGTCCTGTAACAGGTCACCTTGGGAAAATGATCATAAATCCCAATTGGTGAAACCAATTCTGATGAAACCTGTGGTGTTGGATCAGGGCCATGCGAGGTTACCTCAGTGCGAAATTGCAGACACAGAGGAGTAGTAACTTAGGAGATATCACAGAAACAGTAACAATCATTTCTGCAGAAGAAATTGGAAAACTAGGGCTTCCTGTTCCGGAAGCTTCCCTCCATTGTTTTCAGAAAAGGAGTACATTGGACAGCTCCATTTGAAGAGATCTATCTTTCTATCCAATCAGATCTAAAAGATTCCAAGTTTTGAAAATTACGGTTTCTCTGACAACCCCTAGATCAGCCAGCTCCGGAAGCAGGACGGACACCTCAAATCGGTAAGATCTAATCTTTTGCTATTTGCATTTGAGGTTCTCATTTCGAAGTGATCTATCACATTAGCTTGATGATAAGGTTGGTGAAGTTGAAAACTTCCAAGCATGAAAGTATTTGATCTCTCTGAAGAAAATGAATTGGACAGTTACATGAGTAGAGAGGTTCCAGTTCTAGAGGGAGACGAGCCTCAAAGCCTTACACAAGAAGAACTTGATCAAGGCCAAGAAGATCATTGTTGATTCAATCACGGATCAACTTGTACCACAAGTGTCTTCCCTAAAGACACCGAATATGTTTGATTCCTTGATCAAGCTATTTGAAGATAAGAACATAATTCAGAAGATGGATTTGAGAAAACAGTTGAAAAATGTGAAGATCCAGAATGCATAACATCTTGAAGCGGTAGAAGAAGAAGCAGAGAATGCAGAAGTGGTGATAGCCACCTTGAATGGCCTCCCATGATCATGGGATTCATTCATGCGGGGAATGTGTGCCAGAAGGAAGTGATTACTTTCAGTTGACTTTAGGAAGAAGAAGAAGCTCGTCTCATAAGAAGAGAAGAAGAAAGATGGGAGCAAATTGAAGATCAAGCTCTCACCATTCAAAGAAGATCCCTCAAGCGATGAGGAATATGAAGAACTCAATTCTTGACGAACCTCTTATCCATCTTATCATTTGGATAAGAAATGATGATTTCATGAATGAAGAAGATGATGAAGGAGAATGATCAAGAAGGAGTCTACCCACAAAACAAACAAAAGATAAGTATTCAATTGTCATTTAATGATATTGTTTTGTTATGCATATTCAGTTGATGTGTTATGCATGATAGATTGTTTGCATTAATCACTGTTTACTACTAATATGCATGTGATCGGTAAGTAGCTCATGGTGCTATACATCTCTCCATTGCTACTTATCTAGATTGAAACCTCTTTACATGACATATTGGATTAATGCACAATCTCAATAATGTCATCTAGAAAGTTTCCGTGAGATATGGATGAATGTTGTATTGGCTAAATAGTTGCATGATGCATAAGAATTTGTCGTTATGCATATGTTTTATGAAATAGTTCTAACCATGAAATTGGTACATTTGAATTGTATGAAAGGTCCTGAACAACCTCCTACAAGAAAACAAGGATGAGACTTGTTTCGAAGAACAGGTGATGACAATTCAATAAACATGAATCTGAAGCTCCCAGGGTCAGAGACACCATGACGAAAGAAAGAGCTTCAGAGAGTGGTAGATCCACCTCGAAGGATGAAGACCACCATGGGTATAAGAGATAACTCAAGATGAAGAAAAGAATGCTATGATCAAAGAATAACAGTTGATCATGGGGAATGATGTATACGATATGATTTCGAGACATAAAGGGAAGTACGTAGTATCTTCCATATGGATCTACAAGAACAGGTGTACAAAGCAAAGGTTCATGATTTGCCTCAGAAAGAATAGACTATGACATGACATACTCTATTGACAAGTATATATCAAGCATAGAGCCACCTGTACAGAATGAAGAGGGAAGATGATACTCCACTTCAGGGGGAGTGACTACAGAAGATATCTAAGTTCGACATGGTACGACATGATGGACAACTTCCTGCTGGATCGAGACTTTACCAAGAGTAAAGAGGGTTCCAACCTTCAAGGTTGAATGCAGAAGACTAGGATATGTTGATGACCCGACAAGACGAACTCATGGAAGATGTTATGATGTTTGGGATACAGTTCCCAAACCAGAAGGAAAGAGTATAGTATCCTCCAAATGGATATGCAAAATAAAGCATGCAGCTGACGGAAGTATTGAGAAGTATAAAGCAAGATTTGTGGCCAGAGGTTTCTCTCAGAAAGATGGAATTGATTATGAAGAGACATTTGCCCCAGTAGCACGGTATACTTCAATTAGAGCTACCATGACACTTGCATCCATGATGAAGTGGGACTTACACCAGATGGATGTGAAAACAACTTTTCTAAATGGTGTGATCAAAGAAGAAGTATACATAGAACAGCCACAAGGATTTAAAGTTGAAGATAGACATACTCATGTATGCAAGTTGAAGAAGGCATTATATGGTCTTAAACAAGCTCCTCGAGCTTGGTATGAAAGAATAGATGGTTTCTTGTCGAGCATGGGCTTTACCAAAAGTAAAGCTGATCCTAACCTTTATCTCAAGGTTGTAGAAGATGAACTTGTCATCCTGTTATTATATGTGGATGACTTATCCTTGATAGGAAATAAGAAACAGGTCATGGAAAGCAAGAAGAAACTAGCAGAAGAATTTGAGATGAAAGACCTTGGGTTAATGCATTATTTCCTAGGTTTGGAAGTATGGCAAAGTTNGTAACAATCCAGTGTTTCTCGTAGCATGGCTGAAGCAGAATACATAGCAGATTGCTCTGCTAAGTTGTGAAGCCATATGGCTTCGGAAGTTGGTATCAGGTCGCTTTGAACTGAAGATGGATACTACATTGATTCTATGTGATAACAAGAGTTGTGATAACAGAGAACCCCGTGTTCCGTCGTAGCACATAGAAATCCGGTATTTCTACATTTAAGATAAAGATGCAGATGATGATGTTTCAGTATTTACATACTGTAGATACAGATGATGGTGATTCAGTATTTCTATACTGAATATATAGATGATGATGATTTCAGTGTTCCCATACTGAAGATATAGATGATGTTTCAGTATTTACATACTGTACATGCAGATGATGGTGACCTGATGATGCTTTCAGTACTCACATACTGGAGATACAGATGGTGATAGTTCAGTATTCACATACTGAAGATGGAGATGAATATGGTTTAGATGATGATGCGCTGACAAAGCCTCTGTCTCGGGTAAAGTTTGAACACTTTCGAGACAAACTTGGTATGGTTCAGAAAGACCTCCCCCGAAAGGGGGAGTAGTGATGTTGCAGTGGGTTTGTATCATCCCTGGACACTTGCCCTAAAGTGATCCGGAGACCTCGGTAATCGAGAATGTGGCAGGATTGTATCATCCTTGAACTTCGGTTCAAAACGGATCCGGTGTAACTTCGGTCATCGAGAATGTGGTAGGATTGTATCATCCTTGAACTTCGGTTTAGAACGGATCCGGTGTAACTTCGGTCATCGAGAATGTGGTGGGATTGCATCATCCCTGCACTTCGGTTCAAAATGTATCCGGAGGTCTTGGCCCCCGTGAATGTGGTAGGATTGCATCATCCCTGAACTTCAGTTCAAAATGTATCCGGAGGTCTCGGCCCCCGTGAAAGTGGTGGATTGCATCATCCCTGAACTTCAGTTCAAAATGTATCCGGAGGTCTCGGCCCCCGTGAAAGTGGTGGATTGCATCATCCCTGAACCTCGGTTCAAAATGTATCTGGAGTTCTTGGCCCCCGTGAAAGTGGTGGATAGCATCATCCCTGAACCTCGGTTCAAAATGTATCCAGAGATCTCGGTCCCCGTGAATGTGGTAGGATTGTATCATCCTTGAACTTCGGTTCAGAACGGATCCGGTGACTTCGGTACTTGAGAACGTGTGTTGATCCCGTAATTCCTAGAGGAAGGATTGTCTGAGTTCCACATCTGTGTTGATCCCGTAATTCCAAAAGGAAGGATCGTTAGTAACTCCGTAAAGACCTAAATCCCGTAATTCCGAAAGGAAGGATCATTGAATTGATCCCGTAATTCCAATAGGAAGGATTGTCTGAGTTCCACAGATGTGTTGATCCCGTAATTCCAATAGGAAGGATTGTTTGAGTTCCACATCTGTGTTGATCTCGTAATTCCAAAAGGAAGGATCGTTAGTAACTCCGTAAAGACCTAAATCCCATAATTCCGAAAGGAAGGATCATTGGTAACTCCGTAAGGACCTAAATCCCGTAATTCCGAAAGGAAGGATCATGTTGATGTTTTGATGATGTTGATGTTTTGATGATAATGATGTTTTCATGATGATAATGTTTTTATGATGATGACGTACTGATCGAAAGATCAGTGTATGATGATGATGATGTACTAATCGAAAGATTAGAGTATGATGATGATTACGATGTACTGATCGAAAGATCAGAGTGTGATGATGATGATGTATTGATCGAAAGATTAGAGTATGATGATGATGATGTACTGATCAGAGTATGACGATGATGATGTACTGATCGAAAGATTAGAGTATGATGATGATAACGTACTGATCAAATGATCAGTATGTGATGATAACGACGTACTGATCAAAAGATCAGAATATCATGATGATGATGCTGCTCGAGAATTGAGGTATGATTATGGTGCTGATCATGATGTTACCGATCAGGTTGCTGATTGAAAGAACAAAATGCTGAAGAAGTTGTTGTTGATCGAAAGATCAAAGTACTGAAGATGTTGCCGATCGAAATGTTTAAGATGTTGTTGCTGATCAAAAGATCAAAGTGCTGAAGATATTGTTGCTGATCGAAAGGTCAAAACGCTGAAGATGTTGCTGATCGAAAGGTCAAAGTGTTGAAGATGTTGCTGCTGATTGAAAGGTCTAAGTGCTGAAGATGTTGCTGTTCGAAAGGTCAAAGTGCTGAAGATGTTGATGAAGGTGTTGCTGATCAAAAGGTCAAAGTGTTGAAGATGTTGCTGATCAAAAGGTCAAAAGATGCTGCTGCTGATCAAAGAGTTGCTGTTGTTGAAAATTGAAGACGAAGACTATATGATGTTGAAAAGCTTCCAATGATTTATAGATGTGTTACCCTGATGATGTTGATGATGTCCTCTCCTACTATTGTTGTTATTGTTGTAGAATACCCTTCTCGTTAAGGAGGAGTGTTGAAATATTGTAACTTCGAAGAATATTCTGTATGTATCTTTTGTGGTCCTCGATGGTCCTACCGAGAGAACCACTTGTATTATCTTTGTACCCCGATGCTTCTAATCGAAAGAACTAATAAGTGTCATAAGGTAGTCCCCTCTAATTGTAAAGGTGGGTCATTAGCACCCCAGTGTGGTTACTTGAGCCTACATGTGTAACTCGAGCCTACATGATTAACTCGAGCCTACATGTCGGATGAGTTAATTAAAGTGAACGAATGAATATAAATAGAGGTGTGGTGCTCCTCATTTGCAACACACATTCTCACTTGTGTAGTGCATTAGTGGAGAAGAGAAGTAGCTGGAGAAGGAGGAGGATCAGGCTTTGATCTCCTTGCTAGATTTATCTTTTATCTTTTTGGGGCATCTTTATTGAGGAAGCTTTTGCTGGGTTTTTCCCTTTAGGGTTTTCCCAGGATAAATCTTTGTGTTCCTTTTGTATTGTTGTGCTTGTCTATCTTTCAGTGATCCTGTTTATATGCTTTTGTTATGAAAATGAAATGAAGTACTGATGTCTTAGCTAAGCATATGAAAAGTTAACAGTTTGTACGTACAGAAGATTGTAAGTGCACCAGCTAGTTTATATTGTAAAGTTTGTAAATCAAAAGGCCATGATGAGAAGGACTGTAGAGCATTTCAGCCGCTACAGGAGAAAACAATGGACACCTATTTAGTGAAGAATGAAGAGTAGATGCAAGCTGAGCAGGCTCAAGCTCAATATCCACAAGCTCAATATCCTCAACCCCAGTATCCTCAGCCCCAGTATCCACATAATCAATACCCGCAACAACAATACCCTCAACAAAGGGGGGGGATGGAAATTTTAGAGGTCGAGGACAATGAGGAGGATTGGTTGTGGAAGAGGCCAAATTATATGTTATAATTGTAGGCAACTAGGACATTTCTCTAGGGATTGTACGAGTCCTACAGAGACATGTTCGTATTGCAAATCCTTTGATCATACTGTTGAACAATGTCTGCAATTGATTGTGAAGTGGCAGGCTAGAAATGTGGGAAATCCAAACCCTCTGCAAAATCCCAACCTGAACCCCAACCATAATATTCAGAATATTTTTGCCTCGTCGAGGGAACCACATATAGCTGCCGTAACAAGAGGTGTTGCGACTGGAGCAGACCAAGAAACACAACATGAACAACAACAGGTGAGACCAACAACATAAAAGAAAGTGCCATTCAACGTCCAAAAGGAAAAGGAAGTATTTTTGGACGTGCGACCAGAATTCATCGACAAGAATCAAGCATCGACATCTACTGCTACACTACCTGGAAGACAAATAATGGAGATGCCTGAGAGGTTTGATCAACTATTCTGAAAGCAACCGAGGAGAAATGTTAGTAAGCTTAAAGAGTTTTTCAAAAGTGCTTATCGCTAATACAAGATAGAGATGTTGCCGCAGAATTGACAGCTCTAATAGAAGAACCTCAAAAAGACGTGCGACTAGACAGAAGGGTAAACCATGTGGGAAAAAGATTAAAGACTGGTCACGAGTTAAGGATGACTGCCCAGATAGGAGACTACGATATGGACTATATTATCCTAGACTTGGGCTCTGATGTCAACATTCCGACAAGACAAACATGGGAAAGCATGAGGAAACCACGACTGGAATGGTCTCCTATCTAGCTCTGATTAGCAAATCAGTCGAAAGTCCTACCTATTGGTTGACTGACTCAAGTGCATGTCGAGGTAGAAGGCCTGAAAACGTATGCTATGTTGCCGCCTAAAACAAATTTGGACACGGGTAAGTCTCCCAACCGCTGTGTTCTTGAGAGCAAATTATGAGTTGAGAACCCACTGTCACCTCGGTTCTAAACTCCTCCGTTTAGACCACAACTCCTAAAGGCCAAGGGGGGTAGTCCCTACTTACTAAGTCTTTTTTTGAAGAATGTTTTTTGGGAGTTGTAAATTACAAAAATGACAATCAACGTGTAATGATGCAAATATTTCAATATCAAGCAAACCCTTTAACAATCAACCAGTAATGTAAGCAAGAGAGAAACAATCAAATAATCAAAATGACCAGTGCGTCTCTACTTGGGGTATGGAGTCACAATAACCAACTTCAAATAATTTTCCTAAAGCATCAACTCATTTAATTTAGCAAATATACAAGAACATGATGACTTCCAGTAAATGAACAAGTTAAAATAAAGTGCTTGCAAAGTAAAGAAATGTAAATGATTGTAACAATGTTATGCAAGTGGTCCTGTAAATTTTAGTAAATTTTATGTCTCTCTTTGACTTAGGGAATTAAAGTGTTTGTTGCAAAGAAATGAACTATTATGGATGTCTACCCCAAGAGACTATCTCCTTCAATGAGAGAGAGAATGTCGGGTGCTCAACACGGAAATACAAGGTTCCCGTCTAGCTCCACGGGTCAATCTTGAAACTTGCTGGGTGGTCAACTAGAGGACACAAAGTGCCCCGAAGCCCCCTACGACCTCTAACCCACTAGCTCCATAGGTCAAGCCTCTTTTTCTCCTTTCTAACGAAGATACTTATCTGGGTGACTATTAAACTAGCCAACACAAATCTTTGCCCTTTCTCGTCACCCTAGATCGGTCGAACCGGCGAGAGGAGAGGATACGGGGCAAAAACAGGCCTTACGGTAAATTTTATCCTTAAAGCAAAAATTAAACAAAACAAACCAAGCGCAATGTTACAACGGAGGCAAAGCCTACTCAATTGTGAGATGCAGGCAAAAGGAAATAAGCAAATACTTGAAATACAAATGCTAGCCAACGCGATTTCACATGGATGGGCAGAGCCACTTCATTTATGGGGTTGCGGGCAAAAAAAAAACAAACAATGGTAAAATAATCTAAATCCAAACAACTTATAAGGTAGCTTGCAAGGATGGGTAGGGCCACTTCACTTATATGCAACCGAAACCAAAATCACTAAGTACTGAAAACTCGAAATGAAGCACAACAAACTCAAGCCCAAGAGACTATCTTGGGCTTGTTACAAGGATGTAGATTTTAGCACTAATATTTATTAAGAAATAAGAGAGAAAGAGAGATTTTTAAACTGTTTTTTGTGAGGGGCTTGAAGTAGATCTTCTTGGGTGTTGTTGGTGCTTGCTAATGGATGAACTTGGGCATTCCCTCCCCCTGTGAGATCATAAACCTGCACAAAACAACAAGCTATTATAGCACAAAAGTGGTAGAAAAGAGTTTTAAACAAACTCAAATCTTTTTTATGCAAAAATCAGAAAATTTTCCAAGGCAAAATTAGCATGTAAAAACTTGAAAAATGATAATATTTGAGTGAAAAATGAAGTATTTAAGACCTGCACTAAGAGTAAGGATGTTAGTAGAGATGCCAAGTCCTTTTCGAAATTTGTTGGACAATGGGAGATCCCACCTGGGAATCCCACTCTCCAAACTTGGGAAACTTATAACAAAATTAGCTCAACAATGCAAATGGAGTGAGAAATCTACAAAGACTTGAGAAACCAAATATTTAAGCTAGAAATACTTTAACTTCCCCAATTCTAAGCAAACAACTCACACAACATGCAATGAAACTATTACAATACTATTCTCAAGCAAAAAACTTTGCTTGAGATTCCTAATACAAAACAGACCAAGAATGGAACAAGATCACCTCAATCACAATGCATGGACAATACTTCCTCCAAAGATTTCTTCTATTATCATCCAAACTTGAAAGTACAATGGTTCCTCTTGGACAAGAATGGAGCAAGAGAGCAAGAATGGGAGCAATGGGAGAATGAGAGAGCAAGAGATTATGAGCAAAATGAAGCAAGAGTTTAAGTCAATCTAGCCCAAATGAGGAGGAATGTCCTCCTTAAATAGGAAAAATGAAAGAGAGAGGCTCTTTCCATTCTATACAAGTATCACAAGGGAGAGAGGGGAGGCCGAAGAGAGGGGGGCGAATTTGCTTAAGGAGGGCAAAACCATGGTTGGGGATCTCAAATATAGGGAGAGAAACCCCCCTTTTAATGCTTTTAACCTTATTTCTATGTCAAATGGGGAGGAAACTGTTGTCACCAACCTTGTAGCTGCCTGTGCAAGATGATCCAAGATGGATGGTAGAGGGACAAGCAACTAAGGAGGTGGAACCCAGACTGCCTAGACTCCCAAAGAGATGGTTGTCATGCCAATCGAGACAGTCTTCGCTTTATGTTGTCCGAGTCCAAGACAACAATGGGGGAGACCCAGATCTGCTCCCGACAGGAGAGATCAGACCTAGACACCAGAACAGATCGAAAGCACTTTGAGGTACGTAAGGTGTAAGGTGTTCAGAAACTCTAGATCTACAGTAGGATTCAGTAGATGGATTAGGACCTCAACAATGTATTAGTTGATCCAAAGCAGTAATTGGATGACCTTTGGGGAAATGGTTAGATCTAGGGTTTTGGTACTAGCAACTAAAGAAGATGATCTCTGCCTTGGGAAACGTAATCGAGGCAGGATGGGCAGGAAAATAGGCGAGACTATCTTGTACCTGGCTGACAGACTCAATGAAGAAGGTGAACATGTGTGATTGTCTGAGTCATCAAGGAAGAACCAATTTCAAGGGGGAAAGGTCAATTCAGGACTAGCGCTAGGGATGGGAGATCAGTGCCTTTCGTGCATTGGGAAATGGAGTCAGTTTACATCCAGCGTTAAGGTGGATCCACTTAGGGTAGGCCCTGATCTGTGGACCTAGATAAGTGTTTTGGTCCGGATGGCTCATTTTGGGCAGAAATTCAGTTAAGGAAGGCTAGCGCTAGGGTTGGAGAAGACAGATCTGTAGATTTGAGGCCACCAGCAAACAACCAACTTAGCGTTGAAGGTGAAATGGGACTAGGAGGGGCTGATCTACACACTTGGTTCAGAGAAATTTGGAAAAACTTAGATCTTGAAAAAGTCAAAGTTGATGATTAAGGATGAGAGGGTGAAAAACTGATTTCTTTAGATCTAGGGCAAGGAGGCTGAATCTAGCTCAGCGTTAGGGGTGTTCTGGAGTGCTCAGGACCTGATCTATCAGCCTAGCCTGTCAAATTTCGGAAACAGTAAACTCCAGAAAGGTCCATCTTTTAGTGATGGTGCTAGGGCTGTTTTTAGTCTAAAACTCAGTTCTAGGTCATACTGTCATGAATCTGGATAGCGTTGGGGTTGATTGGGACTGTGTGGGACCTGATCTATCGGTCTATGTAGTCAGAAATCAGAAAAAACCAAAACCCTAGCAAGTCAAATTTTCAGTGGGGGCGCTGTGTAGTTTTCAGACCAAAATTCAGATCTAGGTCAAACCAGCAAGAATTTGACCAACGTTGCAGTAGATTCAGTGAAGGGGAGGCCTGATCTATGAAACCCAATAGCGGTTTGGCCAAAGATCGGACGGTTCCCGAATTTAGTATTTTTTAAGGGTTTTTTAGTATTTTAAGGATTTTCAGAAAAATGCAAGGAAAATAGGTACAATGGATTTAGATCTGCTAAAGAGAAGAGAATTACCAGTTGGATCATACCTGGAAATGATTGTAGAAGTCTTAACAGTGATGATCCTTGATATCCCGATCAATTCTGGAAGATCCAAGTGATTTCTATGACAGATGTAAGCCCCAAGCCACCAATGTGCCCCCTACCCTGCATGAGCAAACGTCAACAATATCAGATTTACTAAGACAAGATAAAGAAACTAAATGCTATAGGAAAGTAAAAAGAAGTAATCATAGATCACAATGAAACTAATGAAAACCCCCTGATCCAAGACGAAAATAACCGAGTGAGTTCAGGTCCCCCTGCAAAAACGCTCCAGCCAAAACGCCCTCCTATAGACAAGACAATGATAGCAGAAAAAATATAGATCTCACATGAATTTCCACAATGCTAGGAAGCAGAAGACTATCTAATCACCATTTGAGAACATCAGATGCAAAGCAGATCCAGAAAATATCCACGGAAAAATCTTTCTATTATTCAGATCCAAGAGCCAAAGACCCCTTACAAATGAGAAGCTCTCTTCTTTAAATAGAAATGAGAGAATCACAATCATAACCGAATCCTAACCACTTTCAAAACGAGTTGCTAAGATTAAAAGATAAAATATTCTAAACAATGGTTGAGATGAGCTCAACATACAATACATGGATTGATATAACCATAAAGTACCAAAGTGGACTAAAACACCCAACAAGAGGGTACCCCACTCAACAAGAAATAAATGAAGCACATGGTGGGTCCATGGAGTGTTGACTAACTCCCTCTAGGTGTCTCCATGGCACAATTAAATAATATAATATTTTAATTCTTTGACTTTGTGCCTCCTTGAGGAAATCGTGAGCCTCCCAAAAGCTCCAAAAAAAATATAAAAATGCCCCAAAAATAGGTGTGGAGGACATCACTCTCATCATCATGACTCATCCCATGTCATTTCCTTTCCTCAGTAGCCCAAATCGATTTATTCAATAGCCATTTAATCATTTTTTAATCTACCTCGGGAAACGTGAACCTGCCAAAACAGCCTCCTAGGGTGCCTGCATTGTCAAACTGAGCCCACTAGGCTCTCTGGGATGGGGGTACTATGGTACAAACAAGTGGCTACACCCCTTATGTCCATACAACGCCCTAGGATATCCAAATAAAACATCTCCTTGCTCAGACACATCATCTTGTGAAGCAAAACTGCATCAGAAAGGTAAAATGAGCCCGATCATCTCTACAAGTGCTCGGAACTAAAAGTAAACTGTCTCATTAGACTCAGAGAGTCCAAATCCATCTAGGGTATATACTCATACCCTTTCCAGGTCTCTGCTTGATCATCAACAACATCTAATAGACAATATAATCACCTGTAAATGACCAGATACCAATAATATAATTCAGACTATCATCCATTTGCTGCAAGTGTTATAAGGCTAAGACATGCTCTACAACTCATTTAAGTAAAAATCACAACAAGTAGCAGTCATTTCACTGGCGGTACATCAACCAAATACATATATAGGATTTATTTATTATTACTTAGACCAGACTTTCAGGACTATACTCACTTCATAGTTGTAGTCAATTTGCTAGTGAAGGGTGAAGGATGAAATTTACAAGGCTAGGGAAAAGGATGACTTCCTACTTAACATCATGAAACTTTGGATATGGTAGGGAAATACTCACTATAACCACCCGCCGGAATGGCGGTGCCTCACAAATGGTTGAGTTGTTCAGAGAGTGCTTATTCAACTTAGGCATCATGTCTATATCAAGTTTGATCCAGTTTCATTAGGATCATCAATTTTATTTCCATGGCCTTTTTGGCCTATATGACCCTTTGAGACTTCACCAGTGCTTAAAAGCACAGCTAATCGCAGCTTTCATCTGGGACATATTCAAATTTATAAGGCCAGCATATATTTAATCATTGCTTTTTGGACCTTTTCTTATACCCTTCAAGGGGTATTTTAGCATTTCATTGCTCTTTCCCTCTTTACATATGCTAAGAAACTCAGTTTAGCATTTTCATTTTCCATGGGCACATACATAACATTTTCCAATACAAGTAGTACATGAGCTTTCGGTTTTAGCCAACATCATCTCAAGTGACCAAGGGGAGTTCTGCATAGTGCCAAACATCGAGACAAATGACTAGAATGATTTAGGCATACAATCCAACTCACCAAAGGCAAGTTCTGTCACCAACTCAGAGCCGAGACACAATATAAACAGGGAGGCTTGTCCAACAAGGGTTCTAGCAAGGAAAGGTCCTCCATGCCACAAGTCAAATAGTAAGTCGGGTTAAAACAAAACTGGAAGGTAATGGATGGGTGGAGACAGTGAATGATGAAGCCAACACTAGCAAGCCAAAACAATGGTGGGAATGACTACCTCTATTCTCCCTAAGAAGGGTAAAACCAATGAGTATAGATCAGGAATTTCCAAGTCTAAGGAGGGACATCAATAGATAATACAACATACATCCAAGTCCATATAATTATGACCGCCAGATCATGACACTACATGTCACAGAAATGAGTATAAGAGCAATGATAACCATAACACAATATAATAAAAGCTGAGCCATAATCATGCATATAATCCATATGAACCATCATCTGTGTTGATGTACATATAACTTCGGAATGTATTCTTCTATGTATCTTATGTATTGTAACCCGATGTTTATTCCGGGATGTTTCTATTATGTATTTGAGTCATGTTGTCATGCCCCGATGTTCCGATCGGGAGGATTAATAATGTAAACAAGTCTTGTCAAGTCATTAGGTAAGTCCCCACAGTTTCGGGGCACTTGAGTTATTATACACTAATTAAGGTGTAGGCTCGAGTAAGTAATTGTTGGTTGAGCCTACGTGTGAAAATGCACTTCAAGTGAACGGAAGAATATAAATAGAGAGTG
This sequence comes from Pseudotsuga menziesii, assembly GCA_001517045.1. Classification (NCBI taxonomy): domain Eukaryota; kingdom Viridiplantae; phylum Streptophyta; class Pinopsida; order Pinales; family Pinaceae; genus Pseudotsuga; species Pseudotsuga menziesii. The sequence continues at coordinate 293,299 of LPNX010584946.1, forward strand.
AGAGTCTCTATATTTATCACTTGCATAACACATCACTTGCTCTCTCAAGTGTGGCGCACTAGTGGAGAAGGAAATATACTGGGACTAGAAGACTACTGCTGTCAGGAGTGCATCTTACTGTTTTGGGGTCTTACATCTTGTGGTGATTCTATCTTTGAGGAAGTTGCGGGGTTTTCTCCATTTATGGTTTCCCCGATCAAAACTCTTTGTGTCTCTTGTCTCTTGTGGTGTGCTTATGTTATTGCTGTGCTTGTTATTCTCTCAGTGAAAAGATCCTAACATAATGCTAGCTTAAATGTTGAAAAACTAACATGGTATCAGAGCTAACCTGAGAAGAAGACACTGTGCAGTTGCGGGAACTAGGGCTTCCTAGTTTGTGGACCTTCCTCCACAGATTTTTAGCAAAAGTAAGGTGGAATTACTCTCCTCCCTAGGGTGCATCTTTCTGTCGAAGTGAAATTTGATTCCGAGCATTTTCAGTCTTCGATGCGGAAATCAGGGCTTTCTACAGAAGATGAATTTTTGAGTGAGACCTGCATAGGATTGTTCTCCTCATAAAAACCGAAGTTTAGAGACCTGGATCAAGAAATTTGGTTGGGTGAAACTCCGGGAAAGTCAAACCCTAGTTTGACTCCGAGCTTGAAAAACCCTAAATACTAAAACTGATAAGTTTTGGTACAGTCGCTATATTCCGAGGTTGACGAAGTCTCAGAAGCTGAAAATTGCAGGGGCCGAAGATAAAATCATGAAGAACACTGTGTCCAAAAATCAGCCTCAGATTCTCTATATTCTGGGAGATATGATCCCTCCAAGTTAGGGTTCCAGCCTCTTCTAGAAATCATCCATAAACAGGACACCTGTGGAGAATTGCAATATCTTGGGCTACAGAGGTCCAAATGGAATTCCTGAAGATGTTACAGAAAGGGCACGGACTGTACTTTCGGTGGTCCGAATATCAGACTCAGAAGATCAACCAGTGACACGTGGCATGCCGTACAACCTCGCTGTTCTGAACAGTCCTGTAACAGGTCACCTTGGGAAAAGGATCATACATCCCAAATGGTGAAACCAATTCTGATAAAACCTGTGGTGTTAGATCAGGGACATGCGAGGTTATCTCAGTGAGAATTTTCAGACATAGAGGAGCAGTAATTTCGGAGATATCATAGAAACAGTAACAGGGATTTATGCAAAAGAAATTGGAAAATTAGGGCTTCATGTTCCGGGAGCTTCCCTCCACTGTTTTCAGAAAAGGAGTACATTGGACAGCTCCATTTGAAGAGATCTATCTGTCTATCCAATCAGATCTGAAAGATTCCAAGTTCTGAAATTAGGGTTTCTGTGACAAACCCTAGATCAGCCAGCTCCGGAACAAGGACAGACACCTCAAATCGGTAAGATCTAATCCTTTGCTATTTCCATTTGAGGTTCTCATTTCAATATGATATATCACAACAGCTTGATGATAAGCTTGGTGAAGTTGACAACTTCCAAGCATAGAAGTATTTGATCTCTCTGAAGAAAATGGATTGGACACCTACATGAGTATAGAGGTTCCAGTTTCAGAGGGAGACGAGGCCAAAGAAGACATCATGCTCATGCTGCAGAGGATGATGAACCATCCAGAAAGAGATCCAGATATGAAAGTGAAGATTCTTCAAGTGAGGATGAATATGTTCTGATATCAGCTCTCACAGGTAACATTACTCATGGAAGTGATGATTGGCTTATAGACAGTGGGGCTTCCAAACATATGATGGGATTCAAGGAATCCTTTGTAAGACTATCAAAACATGAATCACCTCATAAGGTAAAACTAGGAGATGACTACCAATATCCAATAAAAGGTAGTGGGGAATCTTCATACAAGCTAGACTCTGGTAAGTCTCTAACAATGAAAGAAGTATTGTTTGTTCGAGGACTGAAGAAGAACCTTCTATCCATTTCAGCATTGGATGCAAAAGGAATGCGGGTGGCATTCATAGATGGTCAAGTCATCATGTGGCCAAAAGGAAAGACTATTGATGATGCGGTAGTGATTAGAGAACAAGAAGGAGGCTTGTACAAATTGAAGGGCCATCTAGAACAAGCCTTGATCCATGAAATAGTAAAGCCAAATGAGCTTTGACATAGAAGGCTTGCACATGTGCATTACAGAGCACTACCTATTGCAAGCAAAGCTGTTGAAGGTCTTCCAGAATTTCAATCTATTTGAAGGGAAGAACAAAAATTAGAATATGACCTAAAGAAACCAGTTGAAGAATGTGAAGATCTAGAATGCAGAGATCATGCAGTCATAAGAGTCTCTCAAATCAAGAACAACTTGAAGCAATAAAAGAAGAAGTGAAGAATGCAGAAGTGGTGATGGCCACCTTGAATGGTCTCCCAGGATCGTGGAATTCATTCATTCAAGGAATGTGTTCCAGAAGGAAGTGATTACTTTCAGCAGACTCTGGGAAGAAGAAGAAGCTCGAATCATAAGAAGAGAGGAGAAGATGGGAGCAATTGAAGATCAAGATCTCTCATCATCCAAAGAAGATCCGTCAAGCGATGAGGAATACGAAGGACTCAACTCTTGAAGAACTTCTTATCCACCTTAGCATTTGGATAAGAAACGATGCTATCATGAATGAAGAAGATGATGAAGCTGAAGGCTCAAGAAGGAGTATACCCACGAATCAAATAAAGATAAGTATTCAATTGTTATTTCATAATATTGTTTTGTTATGCATTTGTTTATATTCAGTTGATGTATCATGCATGATAGGATGTTTGCATTAACGACAGTATACTACTAATATGCATGTGATGGGTAAGTAGCTCATGGTGCTATACAACTCTCCATTGCTACTTATCTAGAATGAAACCTCTTTGCTGACATATTGGATTAGTGCACAATCTCAATGTTGTCCTGGTAGAGATGGAAGGCATCTAGAAAGTTTCAGTGAGATATGGATGAATGTTGTATTGGCTAAAGTAGTTGCATGATCACATATTGATGCATAAGAACTTGCCAGTATAAATATTCCTTATGAAATGTTCTAACCATACAAATGCATTTGACTTGTAGGAAAGATCGCATACATAATCGCCTACAAGCAAAGAAGAATGAAAACTTGTTCCGAAGAACAAGTGACGGCATTTCAAGACAAAGAATAATATGATGAATGCAGTGACATCATTGATGCAGAACCTTCCAGCCATGAAAAAGTAACTAAGAAGAAATGGAAGACCAGTTCAAGAAGAATGATGTCAGGGCGTAGTATCGAGACCTGAAGAGAAGTTCATAGTTCCATCATGCAGTAGATGGAAACATCGTGGGATACAAAGCAAGATTCGTAGCACGAGGCTTCTCACAAAAAGAAGGCCTAGACTACGAAGAGACGTTTGCAGCCAGTAAGAGTTTAAACACATACATGATGAGCCTGATGAAGATCTTAACCTTTGCTACAAGGTTGAAGATGTAAGTCTATACACTAGATGGTCACATAGAATATTAGTATCATAGGAAGCTACTTGTCACTCTAGTACAGAATGTTTTCAGTGCATAGAGCACAGAAGACAGAGGGAGTATGATGCTCCGCTTCAGAGGGAGTGACTACAGAATATATTGAGGTTCGACATGGTACGACAGGATGGGCAGATTACTGATGACTCTAGGCTATACTGAGAGTGTTGCCGCCTAATTCGCACCTCGGGTAACGTGGCAGAAATCTTCAAGCCACTGGGTGCGACCTTGGGGGCAAGCTCGAGCCAAGTCCTGTCACCTGATACTCAGCTCCTCCGTCTAGGCCAACTCCTAGCGAAGCCAAGGGGGGTGGACCCTAATGAAAAGTAAAATCTAAGGTTTTTACTCTATGAGAAAAATAATTAATTCTAGGAGTTTTAATATGGAATGAATGAATTTAAGAAATTACCAATTACTGCCAACAAAACTTAACCTTAGCAACACCTTAGCTCAAATTAGATACACAAAATTCCATGACACATTGCGTGATTAACTTATGCAAAAAAGGAATAGAAAAGACCAGTGCCAAAGTGAAAAGTGTGCTTGCAAAAGAGGGTTGCTAGTGTAGTCTCAGTGAAAGTATTGCAGTGTCTCGGTTGGTAAATTTTAAATTATTAAATGAATTGATTAAGGAATGGGTAAATTATGGGTTTGGCCCAACAAGTCAAGTCCCTTCGAGCTGAGTGCTAAAGCAGTAATACCAAGTGTCCAACAGGGTGAGGATAGACCTGCTTAGAGTAGCCTCCTGACTCTGTAGTGATTACTCTCTGCAACCTCCCGAGTTCTCAAGAAAATTACTTGTGTGGATTTTCTTATTAGATCTAGTAACTCGTATCCCTTTCTGATACAACCAACTGATCAGACAAGCTGCAGCGGTGTAGAGCATACAGGGAAGGAGTCTTGGTTTATTTTAATTAGAACAAGTTTTCTGATTTAGAAAAAAGATAAAACCCTGCAGTATCTTTCCAAATTCAGTATTCGGGCAAGCCCTTATCCACGAACCTGTACTCGAGAAAGCGAGGGGGTTTATTTTAACTTAGCAGTGCATAACAAAATTGTTTTTGTTTTTTAATTACTACACTGCTCAAATCTTTTCCCTTATGGTACTTCGGTATAGCGCAGTGGGTAAGTATTCCGGTTACTTTTGCACAACTCAAACACAGCATAAAATGATAAAAAAAATGACAACTATGCTACCAGCATATAAGAAAACAGAAAAGGACACCGACATAAATCGCCCAAGGGGGATGGGGATCGGGCTCTACTGAGCCTACTCAAAACTTGTTTTTATTAATCTGTTACAATGCTTCAGCAGAGAATGCTCTTTGGTCCTTGTTTTCTGGGATCCAAAGGCTTACAACATGCAAAGGAAATAGGCCTAGCTAAGGGGAAAGCCTCCTGGGAGCTCCAAATGTTCGAAAAAGCTAATTTCGGGCAGAGTTTCTTTCTCTTTTTTGATGGGCCTGCTAAAAACCAGCAAGCATATGTCAGTGAAAGATGCCCAAAAACACT
>LPNX010584946.1:298670-552287 GCA_001517045.1 Pseudotsuga menziesii
AAACGCCTCCTTGATGAGATCAGAGGGACAAAGCTTATTTTCCAATTTTACTGAAAGAAAGGTAGAGCACATTTGCTCATCAATATTCTAGCTTTAGCTTCCTGTAAAAGATTATCAACACTAGCAATGGGGATTAAAAAATACCTGTGTAAACCGAAAGAGACTACAACAACAATGTAGATCCAAGCATGAAATCATACATATATCAAATAGTCTTCCTTGACTTGCAATAAAAGAGTAACCTAACAAGAATTACCTTTTATCTCTACAAAAATACCATTTCCTTCCGAAAGCAAGTTAATCCCAAACATATGCAAGCATGAAAACAAATACAGGTTACCTCACAAATGTAGAATGAGCTCTGTCCAAACATCCATAGATCCCACACAGAAATTGCCTCCAAATCCTTTTATTCACAATACTCAATAAAATTGTTACAACATTACAAGCAAAGGTTCCACCTTTTGATCCTGAACAATGGAGAGGTGACCTGCTTAAATAGGAAAAGAGAGACCCAGGGGGGGCTCATCAATACTGAAGATGAAGTCAGAGTTTAACTGAGTTTGAATAGAGGAGGTGATTGACACCTCTCTCACCAAACTCCCTCAACGAATCACAAATTTCCAGCACACACCAACCAATGAATAAGACTGAAGAATATACCACTCACTACCCACGCGCGAGTGTACGGCTATGTGTGACGTGAGCTCCAATATGCTGATTCGCCTGTTTTTAATAAAACAATAAACACAGTATGGTAAATCACCTCATAAGCCATGGTTTCAAACCGTGACGTGGATAGGAGGGGTCCACACTCTTTATAAATCGCAACCCAAAAATAAGACTTACGATTTCACCAAATTGTGACGCCATCACCAATCCGTAGGGTCCATATGATGCTAGCTCCACCAATCATTGGTATAACAATCCATTGCATGGCAAAACTTAAATGTGACCGGCCCAATCCCATGCTCACGATTTTGAAAAATCTTGACGTCACCTCTAACTAACAACTCGTTCACCTTCATAAAATAATAAACAATGATTTGTATTATTTTATATACCAAGGTTATGTTTACATGATGGGGGCCACTCCTTGGCTAGCGCAACCATGCTCACAATTAGCGTGACTATATTTGAGGTTGACGCTACCTCTCCACATTTATTCACTACCACTTACTTTATAACCAAACTTATAATGCCTTTGGGTGGATGAATGAGTCGCTAGTCACATGGGACCCTTGCCATGTCACTCAAATCAATTTTTAAATTGATTTTGACTTCAGTGCCAATTTGACCAGTTTTAGCATTAAAATGCTATTTTATGCACTTTTAGCCCAAATAATGCCTCACGGGGTGCTCCGGCTGCCCGACTGATATAGAAAGTGGTCCCATGGGTAAAATGGACGCTCCAGGTGTGAAAACGAGTGTCCCCACATTAGAAACGGACTCCGTATCTGACTTTTATTACAATCTGAAGTTTTTTAATTAAACCATTAAAAAAATGGCTTAAAAAACGGAAAAATTTATTCTTTGCGAAAATTGACGAAACTCTAGGGGGACCTAGTACATGTCCATACGACTCAATTCGAATGCCTAGCATGGTGAAAAACACCAACACGAAGGCTCTAATAACCTCCCTAGGCCGAAACACCAAGATGACTACCCCAGCTTTGGAGGTGTGAGTGAAAAACTCAGAAATTATTAGTCGTTTGTTCAACAACCAATAATAACCAAGGGAAAAAACACTTTGGGCTAGTCGTCTTGATGCTCAAGTCTGGGAAGCCGAGCCTTTTATAAAAATTTAAATGCTAGGGCATTTTTTACAATTTCCCCAAGGGGGTATGAACATGTGTTACAAAAAATAAAACGACCCTGGAGGCCTGAAAGGACTTCTGAACTCTGAATATGAACAATTATCTTGTTCATCACTGGCGGCTCACTGAAAGTCCAACTAGGTGCAGCCTAGTCGGTAACAGAGAGTAAAGTGGATTCCAACCTTTGCTTCAAGGTTGAAGACGGAAGACTAGTGATGCTCCTGTTATGTGTCGATGCACTATTGTTCTAGGTATGGAGGTGTGGCAGAGTGTGGATGGAATCTTCCTTGGACAAGGGAAGTATGCAGTAGAGATCCTGAAGAGGTTCAGGATGATGGACTGCTTGACCACACCTATGGCATCGAACTTGAAGCTATTGAGTGTTGCTTCATCAGAGACGGTTGATGCTACGATGTATCGTCAGATGATTGGGTCCTTGATATACCTGAGACCAGATATTTGCTTTGCTGTGAACATGTTCACCTGATGATTGCAAAGCATGCAGGGGTACAGTTGATTATGGACTCAAGTATGATGCGAATCAAAAGATTAACCTGGAGGGTTATGTTGATTCAGATTGGGCAGGCAGTGCCATCGACCGAAAGAGTACTTCAGGATGTTGCTTCAGTATGGGATCAGGTGTGATCTCTTGGTTTAGCAGGAAGCAGTCCTGTGTGGCACTGAGTACAGCTGAAGCAGAGTATGTCGCAGCTTGTTCAGCTAGTTGTGAGGCAGTATGGCTGCCGAAGCTACTGTCTGATATATTTGATCTCCAGATGGATGCTACTTATATACATTGTGACAACCAGAGTTGCGTGAAGTTGTTAGAGAATCCAGTGTTCCATGACAAGTCGAAGCATATCGAGATCAAGTATCACTATATCAGGGATATGGTGCAGAGAGGAGCAGTGAAGCTCCAGTATGTTGCGACGGAGGAACAGATAGCTGATGTATTTATGAAGCCATTGGCTAGGCTGAAGTTCGAGTACTTCAGAGAGAGACTTGGTGTTCTTCAGATCGAGGTTCCTTCCAAGAGAAAGTGATGAGACCCATAGCCATTCTGACATGGTGAGAGGATTGGTTCCTTCCATGGTCAGATGTAAGGGCTGAGCCATTCTGTCATGGTGAGAGGATTCAGTTCCTTCCATGTCAGATATGAGTGCTAACTGCCATTCTGGGAATGGAGGCACCTGGTCAGTTACCAGGAACACTCAGTCAGGGACTGAGAGAGCCATTCTGACGAGCAGGTCAGATGTAAGGGCTGAGCCATTTTGTTCATGGTCAAAGGATTAAGTTCCTTCCATGGCAGATGTGAGTGCTGGCCATTTTGTCGAGTAGGACAGATGTAAGGGCAACTGCCACTCTCAGGGAGAGTGGAGGCGCCTGGTCCGTTACCAGGTAGCTCAGTCAGGGACTGGGGGCCATTCTGACGAGGGTGTAGGATTCAGTTCCTACCAGGTCAGATGTGAGTGCACAAATCTCTCATCAATGTGGTAGGAGGGGCTCCGGTCTGGGTGAGAGTCGTTCATCATTGTGGTAGGATGTGTTCTGGCCTGGATGAATGTGTGAAAATCTTTCATCACTGTGGTAGGAGGGGCTCTGGCCTGAGTGAAAGTCATTCATCACTGTGGTAGGATGTGTTCCCGCCTGGATGGATGTGCCATTCTGACGAGTAGGTCAGATATAAGTGCAGAGCCATTTCACAGATGTTAGTGATGTGATGTCCTATCATGCTGGTGAATGTGAGTGCTGGGCCTTTCTGATGTGATTGTAGTTTACTACATGATCAGATGTGAGTGCTGGGCGTGCCTTTCTGACGAGTAGGTCAGATGTAAGTGCTGGGCGTGCCTTTCTGACGAGCAGGTCAGATATAAGTGCTGGGCAAAGACCTACCTGGTGGCTAGGCCTACAACCAGCATGAAAAAGGGCTGGCTCTGTAGAACTTCCCATGACAAGATAGTACACACATGATGATGACCAGAGATGATCCAGATCGAGCTATGGTCCAGATCCAGTTATGATGACTCTGAGAGATCCAGATCCAGCAGTGATGATCCAGATCGAGAGATGATCCAGATCCAGATCCAGATCGAGTGATGATCCAGATCCAGTTCTATGACGAACCAGATCGAGAGATGATCCAGATCCAGATCCAGATCGAGTGATGATCCAGATCCAGTCCAGTGATGATGATCCAGATCCAGTGATGATCCAGATCCAGTGATGATATTCTATGATGATCCAGATCGAGTGATGATCCAAATCCAGTCCTATGACGATCCAGATCGAGAGATGATCCAGATGAAAATGACTTGAAGACGAAGATGACTTGAAGACGAAGATAATCCAGTTGATACAGAGAAGAAGACCAGTGCTGAAAATCGTGTCGAAAGAATACCTTCCTAGTTAAGAGGGAGTGTTGATGTACATATAACTTCGGAATGTATTCTTCTATGTATCTTATGTATTGTAACCCGATGTTTATTCCAGGATGTTTCTATTATGTATTTGAGTCATGTTGTCATGCCCCGATGTTCCGATCGGGAGGATTAATAATGTAAACAAGTCTTGTCAAGTCATTAGGTAAGTCCCCACAGTTTCGGGGCACTTGAGTTATTATCAGTGTTCCACGGGGACGCGCCTCCCAGGGTCGGGGGCTCGCCCCCTACGCTTCCCACGTCCCGGGGGCTGGGGGGCTCTATGGGAAACGTTTCCCAGCGCCCCCCTTTCTGCGAAACTTGGGGAAACGCGGGTCTAGGAGTTTCCCGGATTGGGGGGCTCCCACACGCCCCCTCCTGAAAATGGGGGGCTCCGACAGGCCCCCACTACCCTCAATTTTTAAAATTTTTTTACTTAAAAAAGAAATTGTTCATCTTAAATTTTAGGCTTTTACACTAAATGGTCATTTTAAAACGAAATAGAAACAAATAAAAAGAAACAAACATTGATATGATATGCTTGGCTATAACGATTACATTAAATTACACTAAAGTCTTCAGGAACATAAGCATGCTAGTATGCAAATGTTGATGGGATGAGGAATTGATATGTTTATATGTTGGGGTTCATATTTTTATTAATTTTTTTTCTTTTTTATAATTTTAGAGACCGACCCCCCTATGTTAGGGACCCTGACGCCTCCCCGCCCCCCAAAATACCCCAAAATTTTGGGGTGTCTCTACACGTCCCCAATGTGCGTTTCCCCGCTCCCACGCCCCCCGTCCCGGAAACTTGGTGGAACACTGGTTATTATACACTAATTAAGGTGTAGGCTTGAGTAAGTAATTGTTGGTTGAGCCTACGTGTGAAAATGCACTTCAAGTGAACGGAAGAATATAAATAGAGAGTGAGAGTCTCTCTATTTATCACTTGCATAACACATCACTTGCTCTCTCAAGTGTGGTGCACTAGTGGAGAAGGAAATATACTGGGACTAGAAGATTACTGCTGTCGGGAGTGCATCTTACTGTTTTGGGGTCTTACATCTTGTGGTGATTCTATCTTTGAGGAAGTTGCGGGGTTTTCTCCATTTATGGTTTCCCCGATCAAAACTCTTTGTGTCTCTTGTCTCTTGTGGTGTGCTTATGTTATTGCTATGCTTGTTATTCTCTCAGTGAAAAGATCCTAACATAATGCTAGCTTAAATGTTGAAAAACTAACAATCTGTTCAATGAGAAAGTATTGATATGAATCTGGGCATCAATAACTACTCTGTAAATGACTAAATGGCTACATCAGTCTTCAAATCTGAGTGTCCCGAGACTCAGTCCCGACATGGGAGAGTACAATAGTTCACGAATAAAATAATGATCCGTCAAAACTGCTCATCTCAGCATCTCATATGTAAGAGATCTGGCTAAAAAAATGTACTGTGTCTGAAAAATAGAATATGGTAGCTTAGCTACTATATATGTGATAACAGAAACCACCATAGTGGGGCCCCTCCCATTGACTTTCACTCACCCAACCAATCAAAGAGAGGAGGGCACACCCCCTAGAGTGGGCAACTCAAAACTTGTTACATGCTTGCTTAGGGGGGGCCCTTTGGGTCTTAAATTTGTCTTAGGAACCTAATATAAACACTAGAACTTTACTTGGCCACCTCAAGTGACTATAGTCACCTTTCCAAAATTTGGCTCTCTAATTAAATGCCCAATTTCATAATTTCCATGACTGACCCGGGAAAAAGTGACCAAAACCATGGTAATACTTGTCCGAATGACTTCAAACTTGGCCCAAGGGTGTAGAGGGTCTCATGCCATTTGTCTTGAGTACTCATACTCCTATACAACATTAGAAAGGACCAAGTAACCCTCTTTTACATTACAACAAATTGTCCTGAGTGACATTTTTAATGACCAAAATTAAAAAAAACCTATTCAAAACTTAATGAAATTTCGCAAGACTCTGGACAATGTCTAGCATGGTAATATAGAACATTCTTAGGCTCCAATCACCCCATGGACTCGATCACTAGAACACTTTTTCACCACTTTGGAGGTAATTTTGAGTGAAAAACTCAAATAATTAAAATCTCTAAAAATAAATTTTAATTATCTAAGTGAAAAAACACTCGATGAAAGGATTTCCCTAATAACTAAGTCTTAGGTGACTAAGTTACAAAAAACTAGACCTTCATGCTGACATATTTTTACAAAATCTCCCATAGGGGTGCTGAAATTTCATAGAGAGAAGAAGAGCGCCTCGCTTGATATAATCATTAAGTACTTCATTCTTATTTTCAAGGCACATCCAACATGTGCATGGTACATTGTTGTCCACCTAGTTGGTTTTGGTGGTCAACATGCTGACTTTGAAGTAATCGACATTGTCGATGACACAAATCCGTATCCTGCACTTTTGGGGATTGACTAGGTGATTAATAATCAGACCATCATCAATTTTAAGAAAATAATCTTAACATTTGAAGATTCAAAGCTAAGGGTGGTCGCACCAATTGATTTGCTAGAAGGTCAGAGATACGTCGAGCTAGTAAATAGTGAAGGACAAGGCGATTATCTGGACCATATTTATAACATTACATTTGCAAGGGACAATTATGTAAATACAAAGACCGACATAAAGCTTAGTTGGCGGAGTATTAGTTCCTGTACATCGGATTCTGGCAAAGCACTGGAAAACTGATAGAATCGGATGCATGAAGTATCCATGAGAAGGTGTGCAAGAATTACAAGGTCTGTGTGACGGGTAAGAATCGAGGTAAGTGATCTACCCACATATGAAGGTTTACCTAACCTTGCATCTTTTTTGACAGAATTTGAAGAAAAAGCCACAGAACATCAGCGCTTGTTTGCCCTGGACTTTGCACTGAAAGCTACACCCACCAGATGGTGTGTCGCACATAAAGAATCCATCTCGGAATGGCCACAATGTCGAAGGTTGATGGAGATAAGATTCAGAGAAGAGATCAACTATAATGGTCAAACGTATACAGGATTGACTAATCCTGTCGAACATATTGAGTATGGTCGTGCGACATGGGAGGCATGTCTGCGACAGGAATGGGTTCATCAGTCATACACACATTAGACATGATACCAAGGAACTGGTATACATCAGTTGAACTGAGACGAGGGACTGTTGAATGGGATGATTTAGCTACTAGCTTCACACACATTTGAGTTTGCTGATGATCATCCATCGATTGATGCTGCATTGCAAGTAATCAAGGCAAAGATATTTGAAGATATCCTTGTTGCAATGACAAACTTCAATCAACGCAATGCAACAATCCAACACTGGATGGAGTGCTATAATGTGATGGGAGAACCTAATGATGATGACCCACTCGGCATAAACATACCCGAGTCTGAAGGTGCGTGTGCAGTGGAAGGATTTGGTATTTCTAGTGATCAGTTTCTGAATCCACTATAAGTCAAGAAAGTAAACATTGGCTCCCCGGAGAATCTAAAATTTTCCAGTATTGGAGATTACTGGGATGATGAGTCTGTTGGGAAAATTACAGACCTATTGAATGAGTTTCAGGATTTGTTCCCTACGAAATTCTCAGAAATGAAAGGAATTGTCGGAGACCTTGGAGAAATGAAAATACCATTAAAGCTCGATGCCAAACCTATAAAGCAACGACCATACCGATTGAATCCGCAATATAAAGAAAAAGTCAAGATAGAATTGGATCGAATGATGGATGCAGGTATCATAGAACCTGTTGAAGAATTTGAATGGATCAGTCCGATAGTAGTGCAAGATAAGAAGGCTACTGGTGAAGTAAGAATTTGCGTTGACTTAAGGAAATTGAATGATGCTTGTTTATATGACCCATTTCTAACTCCATTTACAGATGAGATATTAGAAAGTGTTGGGGGTCAAGAAGTTTATTCATTCACTGATGGGTTCTCTGGCTACTATCAGATCAAAATTGCAAAGGAATATCGACACAAGACAACCTTTGTGATGGAGTGGGGTTGTTTCCAATACATGGTAATTCCCTTTGGACTCAAGAATGCTCCTGCTATCTTTTCCAGGATAGTAGTGGTCACCTTCAAAGATTTTATTCATAACTTTCTTGAGTTCTACTTCGACGATTGGACAGTATTTGGGCTCATAAAGGATCATATTGAGAGCCTCAAAAGGATGCTGGAACGGTGTTGCCAGTATCAGATTTCGTTGAACTTAAAGATATGTGTTTTTTGTGCCACTTTTGGAATTTTGTTAGGCCATGTGGTTTGTTACGATGGAATCTTGGTCGACCCTATTAAAATTGCGATCATCGTCGACCTACCACCACCTACCAAAGTGAAGCAACTGAGAACAACATTGGGACATACAGGGTACTATTGAAAATTTATCAAAGGATATGCGAAGGTGTCTACTCCAATGGAGAAGTTATTGAAGAAAGATGTTAAGTTCCATTGGACGGAAAGTTGCCAAGAAAGTCTGGACACTTTAAAGAACAAGATGGTTACAACGCCCATACTTGTATTTCTAGACTGGAAAATGAATTTCATGTACATTTCGATGCATCGTCTGTTGTGCTCAGCATGGTACTAGCACACCCTGGCGAAGGGTTGATTGATCATCCTATTTCCTTCGCTAGTAGGAAATTATCAATAGCAAAGAAGAACTATACCATGACAAAAAGAGAGGGACTAACTATGGTATACGCTCTGCACAAATTTCAATATTATTGCTGTGTGGACATTTCAAAATGTATATAGATCACTCAACGTTGAAATACCTGGTCAATAAGCCAGTGTTGGGGGGGTAAGATTTTCTGGTGGCTTCTCCTTTTTTAGGAATTTGACTTTGAAGTCATTGTTAAACCAGGTCGACTGAATTCAAGGCCAGACCATCTCTCGAGGATTGAGAGTGGCGAAGAACATGGTAATCTCAATTATAGTCTCCGTGACGCAAAATTATTTGCGATAACAATGCTTGATGATCATTATCGAGACATCATACAATTTTTGAGTACGGGCTATGCCCCAGCTGAATTTACTACTGCATAGAAGAAACAGTTAGTTGTGTGAGCTGCAAATTTCCAGTTAATCGCTGGACGATTATATAAAATTGGTCTTGATGAGATTTTTCGTCGCTGTGTCTTGGAACATGAGTGGCCAATGATACTCAATGAAGCACATGCTGGTGTCATGGGAGGCCATTATGCTGGAAAAACTACACTGCGAAAAATATCGCAAGCAGATTGTGGTGGCCCACCATGCATGCGGATGCTCGACAATATTGTTGCAGTTGTGATATCTGTCAAAGAACCGGAAAGCCGTTGTGACGAGATGAAATGCCACTAGTACCTCAAGTAACTTTGCAGGCATTTGACATTTGCAGGCATTTGACAAATGGGTTGTTGATTTTGTGGGACCTATTAATACAACTGGGAAGAGAATAGGTGCAATATATATTATTACTGCGACCGATTACTTGACCAGATGGGCTGAAGCAACACCAGTGAAGGATTGTGATACTGCGACTGCTGCCAAGTTCCTGTTTGATAATGTTGTGACTTGATTCAGATGCCTGAAGATTTTGATAAGTGACCAAGGGACGCATTTTGTCAATCAGTTGATTGAAGAATTCCAGATCCAACATAGGAAGACAACGCCATATCACCCTCAAGCGAATGTTGTTGTCGAAGCATTCAACAAGATCTTGGAGAATGAGTTGACAAAGATTTGCAATGTTCAAAGAGACGACTGGGACCGGAAAGTCTGTAATGTTCCGTTTTTATAAAAAGGGAATAACTGAGGACTAATAGCACTCTGAGTAGAAAGGTACATCAATTCAATATTATTAAGTCATCAGTGTAGTAAGAAGGCCATAAGAGTTCATATCATAAAGCATGCGGAGCATGCAGGCCTTATTTTAGTGTTAAAGTCAACATGAAATTAGAATTGCATGCATGCAAAAGTGAAGCGTGAACCCTAAAAGTGACATGCAAACCCTAAAAGTACATGCTATTCTATTTAAGAAGGGTTATTGGACCAAAGAGAATATCTATTGTTATTGTTGATTGATTTTGGAGTTTCGAGCAGCAGCACAGCGTGCAGCCACGACAGTTGGGGTTGGAGACAGTGTCTTCAGCTAGCGAGGGTTCGTCAGTGATATATCTGCCCTAGTCTCTTATTAGGATAGATCATCTAGGTTTATCCATTGCATCCATCATATACTACAGTATTCGGAGATCCAACACATTCTGAAGGGTTATTAGCAGATCCACGTTTTTCAGCCGGAAGTAGTAGGGAAAACACCGAAGGATTTGTTGGGAGCACAAAACCCAGTCTTTCCTCTGCATGTCAGCTTCCTCTTTCTCAGCAGGCTTATCCTACGGTATGCTGTGATTATCAGCCATCAGTTTGCTCACCTGGAGCAGCTATCAACCAAATAGATCAGTTGGGGCCGTGAAAAGTAGAACAACTAATCAATTCGCTAGGGCACTTAGAGGCAGCCAAACCTCCGCATGTGCCAGACCATCTCTCCGACATCAGCAGACGAAAAAGCTCAGAAATTTTCAGCCCGAATGAACCTCTCCTACAAAAACGTCACCTTCAGTCTGGAGGGTTTTTATGGTATTGCGGGGCGGTAACACCAGAGGAAAAGAGCATTATTAGACCACCCATCCAGATCCTTATGCATGCAACTATCTCTGGAGTCATTATCAGCCAGAATATCAGTTGTAAGTGTTAATTTCTCTCTGCAAAACCCTAACCCTAATTCAACTATATTTTAGGGCATTTTTGCATGGCGAGTTTGCATGCACAGTTATTTTGCAAATTTGTATGAGATTGAGTGTGTGAGTCAACACTATCATAGAACATTAGAGAATATCAGTATTTGGGATATTATAGTGGTATCAGAGAATGATCTTTGCCAGTTGTGGGCACATAGAAATTGAAGAAAGGTGCATGCAGATGCATGCTTGTACATGCAAATGCATGTCAGTGATGTTGGTGAAGTGTATGTTAGAAAAATGGTTTTTTCTTTGCCAGCTTGTGAGAACATGAAGACAACGAGAAGGATCTTGACTGGAAATTTAAAGAGGTTAGCAGTACTTCAACACTTGCCTCGATATCAGGAGTATCTAGCCTTGGGTGATGAGGTATGTGCAGCATTATCCTTTCAAGATTATTACACCATCAAGTTTGGGAGCCAGCCCAAGGATTTGGATGAGGATCTCCTTAAAAGCATAGTTGGGGGAGGGAAGAAAGACGAGCATGAAGTACAGGTTATTGGTGAGCTTCATTTGGAGTTAACAGTACATGATGAGGATGTGCATGAGGAGATCCCATTAGAGCCATCTTGTGAGTCCAGCGACACAAGCACATTGGCTAGTCAGATTGTGAACAAGTCGTATGATGAGCCGGAGTTGGTACACTCTTCATCACCTACAGTAGGAATCCAGATAGTTATGACAGGCAAAATACATGTGGTGCAAGGCAACTAGCACATCAGTCGAGATAGTGAGCAGTCACGCATGGAGGTTAGGGAGAGTTTATACATGCATGAGATAGAGCTTCCAGATGATAGTCACCGAAAGAAGATTGAACGGGTTAAAGAAAGCATTCTAGCGATTAAAGAGAGCACCAAGATACTTCGAGACACCGTAGTAGAGCGAGATGTTGAGCTTACAGTTCTTCGAGTTGAATGTACCGAGTCAACGGTCAAGCTTTCTAATATTGAAGAGCAGTTGGATTACTTGATGGGGTAGCAAAAGAAACATACTATTGCATTTCAAAGCAGTCCTCTTCAAGAGGACATAGACAAGGCTTATAGTAGCCCCCATTTGCATAATGGTGGATGGTTTTTACAGGGTGGCCAGGATCGAGAAATTGGGCAGCAGTATATGAGCATTCCAATTGAAATCAGAAGGGAAGAATGTCAGCTTGGTAGGATTATTCCTTGTGATGGTGCTTACGGACAAGGTGCTTTTTGGGGATTGGATTGGAGAGAGATTAAGAGTTGGTGTCCTATTGAGTGGGCGATTCTTGGGAAGACATTCCTAGCCAGGGGTATAGTCCCACAAGAGCCTTGGGATATTTGGGATGAAATATGCACAAGTTTGCATTGGGATCCAGGTGGGGGCCCTTATGAGGGATGGATACAATGTTTACTAATGGCTTTACTTGGGAGTCTACATGATGCTCCTTGTGTCGATACTACGCAGAGTAGCGGTGGATGCATTTTGACCTCTGCAATTCTTAGATTGATTTGGGACCCTGGGAATACAGTGACTGACAGTCTGGTGATTGCTAGAGTATGCTTTCAGGAGGTCTATGGTGATGGTACCGTACAGTGCAATGTTTTGAGCAGAGGGTGCTGCAGATCTCCTAGGATAATTTGGGACCCTGGGATCATCCTCGAATTCAATTGGTTCTGTTGATTGATTGTGGATTTGCATTGGCATGCTTGAGGACAAGCAATCTTTGGCGAGGGAGGACTGTAATGTTCCGTTTTTATAAGATGGGAATAACTGAGGACTAATAGCACTAGGAGCAAAAATGTACATCAATTCAGTATTATTAAGTCATCAGTGTAGTAAGAAGGCCATAAGAGTTCATATCATAAAGCATGCCGAGCATGCAGGCCTTATTTTAGTGTTAAAGTCAACATGAAATTAGAATTGCATGCATGCAAAAGTGAAGCGTAAACCCTAAAAGTACATGCTATTCTATTTAAGGAGGTTATTGGACCAAAGAGAATATCTATTGTTATTGTTGATTGATTTTGGAGTTTTGAGCAACAGCACAGCGTGCAGCCACGACAGTTGGGGTTGGAGATGGTGTCTTCAGCTAGCGAGGCTTCGGCAGTGAGATATCTGCCCTAGTCTCTTATTGGGATAGATCATCCAGGTTTATCTATTGCATCCATAATATACTACAGTATTCGGAGATCTAGCAGATTTCGAAGGGTTATTAGCAGATCCACGTTGTTCAACCGAAAGTAGCAGGGAAAACACCGAGGGATTCGCTGGGACCACAAAACCCAGTCTTTCCTTTGCATGTCAGCTTCCTCTTTCTCAGTAGGCCTATCCTACGGTATGCAGTGATTATCAGCCATCAGTTTGCTCACCTAGAGCAACTATCATCCAAATAGATCAGTTGGGGCCGTGAGCACCAGAACGGCTAATCAATTCGCTAGGGCACTTAGAGGCAGCCAAACCTCCACATGTGCCAGATCATCTCTCTGGCATCAGCAGACGAACAAGCTCAGAAATTTTCAGCTCGAACAAACCTCTCTTACAAAAACGTCACCTTCAGTCTGGAGGGTTTTTACGGTACTACGAGGCGGTAACACCAGAGGAGAAGAGCATTATTAGACCACCCATCCAAATCCTTATGCATGCAGCTATCTCTAGAGTCATTATCAACCAGAATATCAGTGGTAAGTGTTAATTTCTCTCTGCAAAACCCTAACCCTAATTTAGCTATATTTTAGGGCATTTTTGCATGGCGAGTTTACATGCACAATTATTTTGCAAATTTGTATGAGATTGAGTGTGCGAGTCAGCACTATCATAGAACATTAGAGAATATCAGTATTTGGGATATTACAAAGTCCCTGCAGTTTTGTGGGCATACCGCATGACTTGTAAGAAGTTGACAAGCCGAACTCCATTTTGCTTGGTGTATGGAGAAGAGGATGTAACGCCAATGGTTATATTGTACCCAACTTAAGGATTGCTGCGATTACAGAGATGACAGATGTTGGTGCTGTCGAGGAAAGACTGTCGTAGCTGATACAGTTGGAAGAGGATGTTCGGGTACACAGGGTACTCCCAAAAGACCGAACACCTTGAGCAACCGCTTCACACAAATAGATCACAGATCAACACACCGATGTTTGTTACGTGGTTAAAACCCTCGAGAGGGAAACAGTCCACGGCCCTAGCCAAATAGCTACTTGGAGCAATTTATTATGCAAAAGAAAGAAAGTTACATGAGCTTCTCATAATCGATCAACTAGCCAAGGACCCTCCATGCTCTTTAAATAGAGATCATGGACCAATAGGGTGTTAAGCCACAGATCAATGGTAGGTATGACCTAAAAGAAGTTGAACCGTCTGATCACTTTATGTCTAGAGCATATCGTGACCGTCGGATTAGAATATTTATAAATGCATACTAAAGAAACACACTTTACCTAATGGATATATTACACAAGTTGATCTTAACTAACTCCTAAGTGTCTAAATATCCGAACATCCCCCTTTAAGAACAACTTGGGATAGGATTGAAGGATTTACAAAAGTGACACTATTAGGAGAGGGAAGGAGGCATTAGAGCCTATCCCCCCTTAAGGACACATTCCTGAACTCCTAACATAGATCGAAGTTTAGAAAACTTCGCTTCTGTAAGAGACTTGGTGAAGATGTCTGCAACTTGATCATTTGTAGGGCAATAGAGCATTTCAAGAACACGATCATGAACAAGACTTCTGATGGAGTGCATGTGTAGCTCAATGTGTTTGCTGCGTTGATGTAGAACTGGATCTTTGGCAAGCTTGATGGCACTTTGATTGTTGCACCAAAGTGGAGTAGGTTGCTTCTGCTCGAATCCAAACTCTGAAAGGATCTGCCGAAGCCATAAAGCTTCCTGATTGGCATTAACTACGGCTCAATATTCTGCTTCTGCTGAAGAAAGAGCAAGAGCTTGTTTTTTCTTACAAGTCCAAGTGACAGGTCCAGATCCCAAACTGAAAACATAACATGCAGTAGACTTTCAATCATCAGGATCGTCGGCTCAATCTGAATCATTGAAACCAACCAACAAAGGTTTCCCCCCTGTACTGTAATGAATCCCAAACTGAATTGTACCTCGAATATATCGAAGTATTCTTTTTGCTGCTTTCCAGTGACTTTCATGAGGAGTTTGCATATAACGGGCAACACGACCAACGTCAAAGGAAAGGTCAGGATGGGAATGAGTTAAGTATAAAAGACTACCAACAAGCTGGCGATACAAGGTGGCATCTACTTCAGGGGAAGTACAATTGGCAGAAAGTTTGACTCCAGACTGGAAGGGAGAAGGGGTTGGTTTACAATCTTCCATGTGAAAGCGATGAAGAAGGTCACAAGCATACTTAGACTGGGAAAGAAAGATTCATTCTTTGGTTTGCAAGACTTGGAGACCAAGAAAATAATGCAAATGTCCTAAGTCTGACATTTCAAAATTTTGCTTAAGACTGGATTTCACATGGGTTATAAGTTTAGGGTCACTACCAGTAAGGATAAGATCATCAACATAAAGAACAAGTATGATGCGATGGTTTCCTACTTTCTTGGTATAGGCATTGGGGTCAGAATGGCATCTAGAAAAACCAGTATCAAGGAGAAAGCTATCCATTTTGGCATACCAAGTTCTAGGGGCTTGCTTAAGGCCATATAAGGATTTCTTAAGGAGACAGACAAGGCTAGAGTTATCCTGAACATATCTAGGAGGTTGTTCCATGTAAATTTTCTCCTGTAAATCACCATGTAAAAAGGCAGACTTGACATCCATTTGATGGAATTCCCAGTTATGTAAGGCTGCAAGGGAAAGAACAAGGCGGATGGAATTCATTTTTGCGACAGGAGCAAAGGTTTCATTGTAGTCAATCCCTTCAACTTGGGAAAAACCTTTGGAAACTAACCTTGCCTTAAGTCTTTCAAGACTTCCATCTGATGCATACTTAGTTCCTGTAGACCCATTTACATCTGACAAGTTTTCTTCCTTTTGGAAGAGGAACAAGATCCCAAGTATCGTTCGCCATTAAGGAACGATATTCTTCATCCATAGCTGCATCCCAATCTAGATTTCCTGAAGCTTCTGCAAAATTTTCTGGATCATGATTCTCGGAAACTTGAGCCAAAAAAGAAGAGGCTCGCTGAAACTGAGAACGTGTTAGACGTTGATCTCTAGGATCACCAACAAGATCACTAGTTGCTTCACATGTTGAACGGACCCATCGAGGAAGCATTGGTGCTGGTGCAATTGGAGGAACATGAGCAGGTGGAGGTGGATTTTCATCCTTACTGTCATCATAAAAAACTGGAGTTGGAAACCTGTCAAGGAAGTTGGAAGAAGAAGAAGAAGAAGGCACAATCGCCGAATCAGGCTCGCAGGCCAAAGATGGCACACCTGCCAAGTTAGGCTCGTAGGCTAAGATATTTTCATCAAATTTAACATCTCTTCTAATGATTATATCATGTGAATGGGGCTGAAGAAGTCTATAACCTTTTACATCTTCAGGATATCCAACAAATATGCACTTTTCACTTTAAGGCTGCAATTCTTTCCGTTTTTCATCCGGAATGTGAGCCCATGCTTCACAACCAAACACACGAAAGTGACTTACATCTGGTTTAATTTTACTCCATGCTTCTTCCGGTGTTATACCTTGTAAAACTTTAGTGGGTGTACGATTAACTATGTAATTTGCACAATTTATGGCCTCAACCTAATATTTGAAGACTTAGTCCCTTATATTGGATCATACAATTAGCCATTTCTTTTAAAGTGTGTATCTTCCATTCAGCTACACCATTTTGTTGTGGTGTATATGGAACAATGTGTTGTTGTTGGATTCCTTGTTCAGTGCAGAAAGTAGTGAACTTGTTGTTAACATATTCTCCTCCATTTTCAGATCTTAACTTAATAATTTGATGACCAAATTGTTTTTCAACAAGGGCCTTGTAGGCCAAGAACATGTTAAATACTTCGCTCTTAAGTTTTAGGAAGTAAAACCAAGTGCGTTTGAAGTAGTCATCAATGAAAGTTAAGAAATATTTGAAACCAGAAAATGATGCAGATGGAAGAGGGCTACACGAGTCACTATACACAAGCTCCAAGGGAACCGAGGCGTGCCAAGAGGCATGTTTGTCAAGACTGTCTCGATGATGTTTTCCGAGTACACAATCGGAACAAACACCATCCTTGCAAGATACCATCGGAAGACCAGTCACCATATTGTCTTTACATAGTTGTTGCAATGAGCAATAATTTAATTGAAAACTGATTCTGGATGATGAAGTTATGCTTGATCAAAGAAAATGTTGAAGATGTCCCCAATAGTGACGTGGCAGATATTAACTTGACCAACTAAAAAAAAGAACCCCCATATTTCCAAGATCAACCTTTGACAATCACTTTACAATAAAGTTGCTTTTAAGTGAATCACTTTTGTAGAATAAGTGATGTTCACTTTTACAATAATATTACTTTAAATAGTGCGGCAATAAATTAAAAGACTTAAGTGACTCACTTTTTATTTTATTTTATTTAAGTGAGATGCACTTTTACAATAAAGTAACTTAAAAATAGAAATTGCATGCACTAAAAAGTAGCTTAATAAGACTTGAACTCAAGACTTATTAAGGAATAAAGCAACTTTGGACCAAGTGAGCTAAGTTTAAAAGGTATGTAAAAGAATGGAAAGAGGAATGGGGTTTTTTTTTACTCTTCTCTCTCGTTCTTCGTGCTTGCCTTTTTTTCCTACAAATCACAAAAAAAACGAAAAACAAAAACAAAAAAACTTTTTCCACACAATGGGGTTAGATCTTGGTTAACTTACCCGAAAAGTCCATGTTTTGAAGTTTTCTCGCTGTTTTTGATTTGCCGTGATCGCACAAGGTGCATGGCAAAGAGCATACGTAGCCGAGAAGACAAGAAAAAAAACTTTCCCTTTCTGTTTCTGATTCACCGCGATTGCACAAGGTGCACGACAAAGAGCATATGCAGCCAGGGAAGGTAACAATCCGAGACTAAAACAATAAAGATCTAATAATAAAACTGATAAAATATGAGAGATTTAAAAAAAAATTAAACAAATCCGTCACTGTAACATTATACCTTCAAATTTGCCAAAATGGGTGTTTCTGGATCAAACGGAAACGGTATTTGGTGAAACGAAAATTGTTTCCCACTGGAAACAGTGCTCCGGATGCAATAGAACAGCTCCCACAAGCCACAAATGAGCAAAAAATATAGAACCAGAAACCTTTTCAAAGTTTTGACAACATCGGTTCCAGATCTTGATCAAAACTGAAAGCGGCTCTTCATAAATGCTCTGATACCATGTTTGGGTACACAGGGTACTCCCAAAAGACCGAACACCTTGAGCAACCGCTTCACACAAATAGATCACAGATCAACACACCGATGTTTGTCACGTGGTTAAAACCCTCGAGAGGGAAAAGTCCACAGCCCCAGCCAAATAGCTACTTGGAGCAATTTATTATGCAAAAGAAAGAAAGTTACATGAGCTTCTCATAATCGATCAATTAGCCAAGGACCCTCCATGCTCTTTAAATAGAGATCATGGACCAATTTGGTGTTAAGCCACGGATCAATGGTAGGTATGACCTAAGAGAAGTTGAACAGTTGGATCACTTTATGTCTAGAGCATATCGTGACCGTCGGATTAGAATATTTACAAACGCATACTAATGCATACTAAAAAAACACACTTTACCTAACGGATATGTTACACAAGTTGATCTTAACTAACTCCTAAGTGTCTAAATATCTTAACAGAGGAACGTTTGGTTGCAGGTTATCATCAAAATGTTGAGAAGAAACGACAAAAAGTATGGCATAATCACCACATAAAAAACAGGCAATTTCAAGTTGGAGGACTTGTTCTTCTGTATGATAGCAAATTTTTAAAGCATCTGGGCAAGCTGAAAACACGCTGGCTAGGATCGTATATTGTAATTCATATCACTAACGGAGGTGTAGTGCAACTACAGAAGTTAGATGGAACACCTGTCAAAGGATTGGTGAATGAAAGTTGCCTAAAGCCCTACCAGGATAACCACAACTTAGTTGATTGAAGATAAAAAAAAAAGAGAAAAAAAGAGAAAGAGAAATGAAAAGAAAAAGACAAAACCCTTTGAGTAATTTTGTTTTGATTTGATCGTGGGCTACGAGCTGTCACAAGAGGAAGCAAAAGGTGCCGTAGGTTATCTGTTTGTCGCAAATGAAAAAGGGTGGCGAAGACAATTCGTCTGTCGCAATAAAGGAAAATGTCAAATGTTGAATACAGATTGCAGAAGAAGAGTACTCGCAAGGTGAACTTGCATCGCATAAATGACTGTTGGCTGTAATTAATTAAAAAACGTGAACGATTTTGATGGCGTGCTTTTTGATCACTTCCGTCATTATTGCACAATAACTACCACTGCTGTGACAGGCGATGACTATTTTTATGGCGGTTTTCGTATGATGATTCGAACGAACTGCCCATGTGATGAATATCACTGCCACCTTTCCATTCATTGTTCTTGCGTGTGAAGGCCTGATTGATTGAACGGGTAGATTTTATCACATTCGTGCCCAAGTTTCAGTTCATTTTGCTACATTCGAGTGAGAGATTCCCCTATGCAATTGCAAGAGCCGAAGTGAGTTTTTCGCAAAGTATGGTTATTTCCATTTCTAGTACAAGCACAGTTGCAGAATCCGGTGTCGCGACCGCATTACCCACACTCATTATGGAAGAAACTGTCGGATATATTCCACCACAGTTCAGGGTTGCAAAAGAAGCTGAACGGATTCCATTCATCCTTGAAGTAAGGTTACGACCAGACCAACCTAGCACGTCGAAGAGGAAACGGTCTAGTATTCGTAAGAAACCAGTAGCACCACTGCTGGGAGACGAAGTAGTGGTTGAAATCAGGCTACCAGACGGTATCCCTCCTAAACCACCTGATGCACCGAGGAACAAAACTACCAAAATGAAAAGTATCCATTGGTAAAAGCAGTCGTTCCGAAAAAAGATTTCGGGTAACGGTAAATAACGATGAGAACCTACGACGTCGCCTTCAGCTTTACAGGAAGTACAAGATATCTTTGGTGATGTTGATGAACTTTATAAGAAGCTCAAGATATATTTGGTGATGTTGACGAACTTTTCTCTTGTCGGCCCTAATGTTCTAAAGAAGTAACCTTTCAAACTTGAAGAAAGAAGGGAAACAACAACAGAGGCGGCGAAGAAGATCGAAGAGGCAGAGGCATTGTGTGCAAAGGTAGTCGGGCGAGTTCCTCAAACATGGGAAGCATTGATCGATGATGAAGAATTAGAGAAAGTCATATTGCAGTTGCGCACTGCTGAGACAGAGGTGAGCTAGATGAAGAAACTTCCCTTAGCAGAAAAAATGGCTAAGGCTGTCGAGATGAAAAAAGTACAACAAGTCGTAACACAACGAACAAAACAGCAGAAGCGCACTGACAAGGTCGTAGAATTCCAAAAAGAGGCAGAAAGAGTTACAAGCATTATTAAACCAGTACACCAGAAAGTGTGACAAGTAGTAGAGTCAACAGGACTTACAACGTCGGAACACATCAGTTCCGACCTTGTGGAAAATTTGAAGAAGGAAGCAAAAGTACAAGAGGAGACCCCGCAGATTGTGAAAATCTTCCAGGATTTTCAAAGGTCATCAGAACAGAAGTCTTAGACTAGGGTGGCTCGAGACGAGCCACGGGTGTCTTGGGAGCCTGTTGGGTCTAGGAAAATATAGGAAGAATTGGGCCATAATTTTGCTCGAGAATATGAAGAGTCTTGTTGCACGATAGAGGAAACTGCAATGAAGGAAGAAGAGCTGCGACAGAAGCAGCCGTAGGAGAAGAGTTTGCAACCAAAGAGGACAACCACGATGGAAACAGCCACGACAGAAGAAGAGTACAATGGTTGAAAAGGACAACCTAATGATCGTGGGTAAGAAGTCAGTTAGAATAGTGCATGCTTTGGGAATAAAGCATCTTTGTAATTTTGGGCCGATAGTGCCTACTATCAATATAACTGAATGTACAAAAATAGGAATGACATCCTGTCGGCTAACAAAATAGAGTCGGTTGTTTATGATATGTAAGAGTTTATAAAAGAGAGAACCCAAGCTGTGTGCGAGTTGGTCTCTAGGTCTCGACCGACTTTTGTCTTAGAAGAGCTTTAGAGTTGTAGAGAAGAGAATCAATCCAGGCTGTGTGCAGATCGACAATAAAGCGAAGGAGAGGAAACTTTATAGATCTAAGACTAGAGAGCACGAGAGGAAAGAAGTGTGTATACATTGTAGATAAGATATAGAACAAAGTCTGCAACTGAGTGCAAAGACGAAAGGTGCTATATATTTCTCATGCCAGATGAAGAGCACCTTTGTGGTTTTTCCCATATGGGTTTCTATATTAAATGTCGTCTCCATGTGTATTTGATGAATATGTTTATGTTGAATGAATGTATGATGTGAATGAGTAGGTATGAATAGATTGACTAGCATTTGTTTATGATGAGTTCTTAGATGCATGTGTAGCACTGTTGATAGATAGAACTTGTGCTAAGGCTTTATATCACTCTTGTAATATTTGTCGACGTATAAGTAGAGTAATATTTTGAATGAACAGAATAAGAATAGGAAACACACCCCTCGGCTTCAGTCGAGTAAGCTAGTAAGGTGCCAAGGAAGTGGAAATCCCCACACAACTACAGAAACCTGGTTCTGGCAGTTACCCATAGAGATATCTCGAGTGAGACTACATCAGCGTTGCAGATGCTGTCGACTGAGCCCTGCTCTGTCAGGCCGATATCTTGGGCTATGTTGACAGATAACCAAGGGTTTGAACCTGGGTCAAAGGAGTAAACAACAACAGGAAGCCCATGGGTTTGAACCCAAGTCTCCCGCCCAACAACCAACATTTGGTGCGTGGATATGTATGTTGGAAAGTCCAACGAAAGAACCACATTTAAATATATGCTGATTGTTGATGTATTTGTAACTTCAGAATGTATTCACCTATGTATCTTATGTCTTGTACCCCGATGTTTATTCCGGAATGTGTCTGTAATGTAATTGAGTCATGTCATGCGCCGATGTTCCGATCGGGAGGATCTATAATGTAAACAAGTCATGTCAAGTCATTGTGGGTAACCCTCCTATTGATCAAGGGTTAAAGTCCCCGCATTTCTGGAGCACTAGGGTTATTAGACTCACCTAGTGAAGTCGGCCCTAGTTGGGTTTAGTCAAGTCGAGAATTAGTATAAATAGAGAGCTAGCCTCTCTATTGGATACACACTCACTCACACTTAGTTGTAGCGCATAGCTGAGGAAGAAGAAGACACTGGGGCTAGGAAGAAAGAGGTTACTGCTGTCGGGAGATCATCTTACTGTTTTGGGCTTTTCTATTTGGTGCTGATTCTATCTCTGAGGAAGTTGCGGGGTTTTCTCCATTTATGGTTTCCCCGAGGAAAAACACTGTATTCATTGTCTCTTGTGTTTGATTGCTGTGTTTGTTATTCTCTCAGTTAAAGATCCTAATATAATGCTAGATTAATGTTAAAAATCTAGCATGGTATTAGAGCTAACCTGAGAAGAAGACACTGTGCAGCTGCGGGAACTAGGGCTTCCTACTTTTTGGATCTCTCTCCACAGATTTTCAACAAAAGAAGGTTGGAATAACTCTCCTCCCTAGAGCGCATCTTTTTGTCAGAGTAGAATCCAATTCTGAGGTTTTTCAGTTTTGGACCCGACACTGCTGCCGAAAATTAGGGCTTTTCACAGAAGTGGAATTTTTCAGTGAGCCTAGGCCTGGATTGATCTCCTCCCCAAAATTGAAGTTAGGGATCAAATTCAAAACATTTGGTTGGACAAAACTCCGGAAAAGCAAAACCCTAATCTGCTCCTGAACCAACACTGCAGAATTTCAGCTCCAAATCCAGATCCGACATCTTGACCTGGTAAGATCTAAATCTTTTGTATTTCCATTTGAGGTTCTCAGTTAAGATGTCTCATCATACCAAGCTTGATGAAAAGCTTGAGGGAGCTGATAACTTCCGATCCTGTAAGTATAAGATCTCCCTGGTCTTGGAAGAGAATGAGTTGGACTCCTACATCAATGAGGAGGTTCCAGTTCCAGAGGGAGATGAGGCTAAGGACTTACACAAGAAGAAGTTGGTTATGGCAAAGAGGATCATTGCTGATTCTATTAAGGATCACCTCATACCACAGGTGTCCTCCCTAAAGACACCTAAAGCTATGTTTGATGCCCTAACCAAATTGTTTGAAGGAAAGAACATAAACCGGAAGATGACCTTGAAGAACCAATTGAAGAATGTGAAGATCCAGAATGCAGAAACCATCCAGTCTTACTTCACAACGGTTTCTCAGATCAAGGAACAATTGGAAGCAGTAGATGAAGAAGTGGAGAATGTAGAGATTGTGATGACCACCTTGAATGGTCTCCCTAGGACATGGGACTCTTTCATTCAAGGGATCTGTGCCAGAAATAAGTTAGTCAAGTTCAGCAGACTGTGGGAAGAATGCTCTCAAGAAGAAGCTCAGATAGCAGCTCGAGAAGAGAAGATGGGAAGTGAAGATCAAGCTCTCACAGTACAGTCCAAGAAAACCAAATCTAGCCATCACAGAAGTAAGTACTCTAATCAAAGGAATAACTTTAGAAAGCCTAGAGATAAATCTAAGTTCATTTGCTATACATGTGATGAAAGAGGACACTTTGCTAACCTTTCCAAACCACAGCCTGTTTTTGGAGATATTGCAAAGAAGATATCAGGAAGATGGACAAAGGATCCAACACATCAAAGCCCTAGACGAGCAGACCCTGAGGAATGAAGTAGCTCATTCCGCAGTTAGTGTGCAGTTGCTAGAGGACCAACTTCGCTTGAGCGCAGCCAGAATAGAAGTAATAAAAAATCAGGCCGCTAAATTTGAAATTAATATTCGTTTCTTAGAACCTTCCGAGTTCGAAAGCATTGCCTCAGAGGCTTCAGCGTGGAAAAAGTTCTTGAATAGTCAAGCGAGACCCTCCTCAGAAGCACTTTATTTGTTTATTGTAATATATTAAAGAAAAGTATGGGAGGTGAAGCGTTGGGGAAGCCTAAGAGTCGTTTGTGGGAAGCCCAACAGTTTTGCTCTTTTTGTATAAATATAGAAGATTTAGATAGTGGGAGGGGCTTTTTCCCAGAGAAACTTGTGAGCTACTTGTTGTAAGAGGAACTACTTCGTTTTGCAATAATACAATTACAAATTTTGTTTGTTGGAGAAAGTGCTGTGTGGAATGTTTGAATGTGATTAAATGAACAATGTTGAAGGGGAACTATTTCGTTTTCAGCTGTGTTTCATTAACTGTGAGAGCGTTTTAACTTTCTGAACCTATGTTCTTATTTGAATGTTCTCTGGTTTATTATGTGATAATTTCCACTATGAGTAATGGATGTTTTAACAGGTGACGAACTATCTTGTTGTGTTTATCTTTATTCATGTTTATATGTTTTGATTCTAAGAACAACTATCTGTGATTTATCTTAACATGTGAACAGTATTACATTACTCATGAATTAATAATCTCGCTCCCGAGGGATAGCTTAGTTGGCTTTTGCTTTTTTCAGTTGTGTGTGATTTAGATGCAAGAGAGTCTAAGATGAGAGGTAAGAACCTGCGCATCACATTGTGACCACTCCTTGCATTCTTCATCAATCTGCATCTTAGATAGGCACTTGCACATCATACTTAAAGTCAAAAATACAAAAATATACACGGTGGACTGGGCCGCAACCGGTAAAGCCCTTTGTTTTTGTTACTTGACCTACGGTAGCCGGACCACAAACCAGACGGATTCCCTACACCAAACAGTCACGGGCTAGTTGGGAACGTTGACTGGGGAGAATCCCTTGCTGTTGTTGCCTGCGAATTTCCAGGCCTCAACAGTCATGAGTTCGTCTGTCTTCAACTTCAAATCCTTGTGGTTGTTCTATGTATACTTCTTCTTCAATCACACCATTCAGGAAGGTTGTTTTCACATCCATTTGGTGTAAGTCCCACTTCATCATGGATGCGAGTGCCATGATAGCTCTAATTGAAGTATACCATGCTACTGGGGCAAATGTTTCTTCATAATCAATTCCCTCTTTCTGAGAGAAACCTTTGGCCACAAATCTTGCTTTATACTTCTCGATACTTCCGTCAGTTGCATGCTTTATCTTGTAGATCCATTTGGAGGATACTACACTCTTTCCTTTTGGTTTCGAAACTATATCCCATACATCATTCTTCATTATTGACTAGTATTCTTCAGTCATTGCTTCTACCCATTCTTTCTTCTGTACCGCTTTCTCGTAGTTTGTAGGTTCTTGATCTACGAGATCACACATCAAGGCTACATAGTTGGAGAAAGTCTTAGGCTTCTTACCTACCCTTGTGGAGCCTTCAGGAGCTCCATATCTTTCTGCTTCTTGTATAATCTCTCTTTCCCAAGCAGGCTTTCTCTTTCGTGATATCTCCATCGTAGGGGGTTCTTGTGGTTCTTCCATGTCATGTTCTTCAAGAGCTTCATCTTCAAGTAGGAATGTAGTCTTTACATTTCTGGGAGGTGCATCTTCCTCATATACTTCTTCATGTTGGTATTTTCTAGATCTCTTGAGAGCTGCTTCTTCATTGAATGTTACATCTCTACCGTTTTCCATGTGATGGAATCCAGGAATGTAAATTCTGAATTCCTTGGATACTTCATAGTATCCAACAAATATCCCCTTGTTTCCGGAAGGGTCCAACTTGGTTCTTT
This sequence comes from Pseudotsuga menziesii, assembly GCA_001517045.1. Lineage (NCBI taxonomy): Eukaryota > Viridiplantae > Streptophyta > Pinopsida > Pinales > Pinaceae > Pseudotsuga > Pseudotsuga menziesii. The sequence continues at coordinate 324,520 of LPNX010584946.1, forward strand.
TCTCTTTTGGTATATGAATATATACTGGACAACCACATATTTTTAGGTGACTTACCTCAGGCTTCTTTCCTGTGAACATCTCTTCTGGAGTCTTGAATCCAAGAGCACTGTGAGATATTCTATTCTGTACATATACAACAGTTCTTGCTGGTTCTGCCCATAGATGCATTGGAAGATCTTGATCATATATCATTGTCTTCACTGCTTCCATAATGGTTTTGTTCTTTCTTTCAGCAACCCCATTTTGTTGAGGATTGTAGGGAGTAGTTAGTTTCCTCTTGATTCCAGCATATTTGCAAAAGGATTCAAACTCTTTTGAAGTATATTCTCCGCCATTGTCTGATAGGAGTGTCTTTATTTTCTTGTCTAAGAGGTTCTCTATCAAGGCTTTGAATTCTTTGAATTTCTCAAACACTTCACTCTTTGCTTTCAAGAAGTATATCCAAGTCTTTCTTGAATAGTCATTAATAAATGTGATATAATATTCAAAGCCACTTAAGGATGTAGAAGACATTGGACCACACACATATGAATGAATCAATTCCAACGTACCTTTTGTTTTTGTTTCACTCTTCGGAAATGGATTCTTGATGTTCTTTCCTTTCACACATCCTTTCCAAATGCCTTCATGTTTGATCTTCATGTCTGGTAGTCCCATTACTACTTTGTTCACATGGGGTAGTGCCTTGTAATTAATGTGGGCAAGCCTTCTATGCCATATTTCACTAGGGTCAGTGAACTCATGAACAAAGGTTGTTTCTGAGTGCCCCTTGAGTTTATACAGGCCTCCTTCTTCTTCACCAGAAACAACTGCATCGTTAATTTTCTTTCCTTTGGGCCACATGAGTACTTGGCCATCTATGAAGGAAACTCTAAATCCTTTCTTATCTAAAGCTGAGATAGAAAGTAGATTCTTCTTTAGACCTGGCACATACAATACTTCCTTCATCTTTAGGGGATTTCCTGAATCAAGCTTGTAGCTTGCTTCGCCAACTCCTTTGATCGGATATTGATAGTCATCTCCTAGGGATACTTTCTGAGGAGAGCTCTTTTCTTCAAGTTTGGACAGAGTTTTCTTTTGTCCCGTCATGTGCTTTGAAGCACCTCTATCAATAAGCCAAGTGTCTTCTCCAGGTGTTACAGACCCAGAGAGTGCAAAAAATAGTACATACTCTTCTGCATCTTCTTCTCTTGCTTGCTTTCTTGGAGGTCCTTCCTCCTCTTCTTCTTCATCCTCATCTTCAGCTATATGAGCATGATGTTCTTTGTTTTGTTGATCCTCTTCTTATATTCTTGCCTCTTCATAGGACAATTTCGGGCAATGTGTCCTATCTTATCACAATGAAAACATTGAAAGCCAGAGTAGTCTTTATCTGGAGGATTTTCCCTTGTTCTTTGGATTCTTCTGGGAGGTTGAGACTCCTTGAAATTTCTCCTTTTGAAATTAGATTGACTTCTTCTTTTCTTGGTGTGAGTGGCTAGGGCTTGATCATCTTCCTTCAGTAAGGCTTCTCTATTTGCCACTCTAGTCTCCTCTTGAATGCAGTCTTCCCATACCACATCAAACTTCATGCTTTCCTTCCTGGCACACATCATTTGGATGAATGATTCCCAGGGTCTAATGAGACCATTGAGAGCAGTTTTTTTTTCATCTTCATCAAGTTTGTCTCCAATGGCTTCTAGTTGTTCTTTGATCTGAGAAACCCTTGTGAAGTAGTTTTGGATGGATTCTCCATGACTCATCTTGGTGCTCTTTAGTTGAGCTCTTAGATTCATCTTTCTGTTGATGTTTCTACCCTCATACATTCTCGATAAGGCATCATACATTTCTTTTGGAGTCTTCTTGGATGACACTTGAGGGATCAAGTGATCCTTGATAGAGTCAACAATAATCCTTTGTGCCCTAATTATATCCTTCTTGTGCTTCTCCTTGGCTTCAGCTTCTTCAGGTTCTTCAACTTCCTCTTTGATATACTTATCAAGATCATTCTCTTGGAGAATGAGACCAATCCTGTATTTCCATGCTCGAAAATTCTCTATGCCTTCTTGCTTGTCCTCAAGCTTAGTGCTTGGGATCTTGTCAAAAAATCACAAAAATTGAAATTCTGCAGAATGAGAAACTGAACTTACCAGGAGATGCGCTTGACTGAAGCGAGTTGACTGGTGTGCTTGGTTTCTGGAGATCTCAAGTCTTCACCTTCCAAATTAGACTTGCAAGATTCAGCTTCTGCAGCTTCTAGCTGTTTTCTAGTGCAGTTGTCAAACTAGGGTTTGACTTTCTCGGAGACTCACTCACCCAAAAACCTCGATTCCAGGCTCAATAGATGCGCTCTGGGAGGGCGCAACTTTCTATGCAAGCAGTTTTTCGAAAATAAAATTTTTTCGCGAAACCCTAATTTCTTCTGGGGAGAGAGAGGGCTTTTTCACCTTGTGAAAGCTGTCCTATTTAAGCTAGCTCTGATACCATGTTAAAATTCCATATGCTAAGCTAGATTATCAGCATTTAATTTCAGTTTCATAACAAAAGCATATAGACAGGATCACTGAAAGAAACAGTATCACAAGAACAACACAGATTTATCTTGGGAAAACCCTAAAGGGAAAAATCCAGCAAAAGCTTCCTCAATATAGATGCCCCAAAAAGATAAAAGGTAAAACCAAAAGACTGATCCTCCTCCTTCTCCGTCTACAGCTCTCTCTCTCTCTCTCTCTAGTGCGCTACACAAGTGATTGTGAGTGTGTTCAAATGAGAAGCACCTCACCTCTATTTATATTCTTTCGTTCACTTAATAATTAATTCAATTATGTAGGCTTGAGTAACCACAACTGGGGTACTAATGACCCGACTTACAACGGAGGGGACCTCCTCATGACTCTTGTTAGTTCTCCCGATTAGGAACATCGGGGTATAAAGAAATACAAGTGATTCTCCCGGTAGGAACATCGGGGACCACTAAAAAATACATATAGAATATGCTTCGAAGTTACAATAATTCAACACTAAGAGATCTAAAGCAAGTAAAGAAAGAGAATAATCAAACTAGAAATTCTCTTACCTACTGGGAGATACCTCCCCTTCAAAGGCCAACACCCAACCAAAGAGATACAAAAATAAATAAATACAGGTTACCTCATAAGCTTAATGTAATAATAATCCAGACACTTGAGCCATACACCACATGAGACCTCCAAATCCTTTCTATTATTCCAAATGATATGTCATAAATTGCGGTACAACACATGAGCATTCCTTCGGCCCTTTGTCCATGTGAAACAATGAGACCAATGGCTTGCTTAAATAGAAAAAATGGAGCAAACCCTAGGGGAGCGAATTTGAGTTTGAGAGGGATTTTATCCCTTGATTCGGGCGAGTTAGAGGGTGTTGCACTCAAGAAAAATGCACCACCTCTCAATAGGTAGGTGCAACCTCTCTTTGGGATCTCCAAAACACATCGGATGGCCGCTACACAAGCTGATGCGCCCCCTTCTATGGAGAAAATTGTCCCCTTGATCTGGCAAACTTATACTGATTAGATTTGATGCCGAATGCTGATTAGAATCCTCAGTTAACTCTTATTTGATGTTTAGTTTACTTCCCTGAACTCTGGACATGTCTTCGACATGTTTCCATTGGTTAAAGAATTTGTCTTTTTCCTTTATTTTCCATTTTTTTGGTCTTTTTCTCCATTTTCGAGTAATATTCAATTTTGGAGATAAATACTTACTCAAAAACTTAGTAAAGTGGTTCTAAGGGTAAAGTGGGTGCTCCAAGTGTGAAAAGAGCACCCCCATGGAAAATTCAAACTCTAGACCACACTTTTATTGCATTTTTAATTTTCCCAATTAAACTATTAAAAAATAGCATAAGTTTACGGGAAAATTTATTTTTCACAAAAAAAAAAAACTAGAGGGACCTAGCACATGTCCATATGACTCATAATAATGTCTAGCTCATATACATTGACACGTGAAATTTAATAACCTCTTAGGGTTTAACCTCCAAGATGACCATTCTAGCTTTGGAGGAGTAGGAGAAAAACTTGAAAATTATAAGTCGTTTATTCAACAACATATATTTTACTAGGAAAAAACACCTTGGAATACCTGTATTGATGTTTATGTCCTAAGAAGCCAAGTTCTTTACATAAAACCCATGCTAACACATTTCTTACAATCTCCTCGCAGGGTATGAACATGTGGTAAAAAAGTGAAAAAAGGGCCTTGGAAGGCCTGAATGGATTTCTAAACTCTGAATTTGAAAAGTACTTGTTCATTTTTGGTGGCTCCCTTAAAATTCCAACTGAGTGCAACTCAGGTGGTAACAATCGGAATAGGAACTTGATGCGGGGACCATTGCTACTAAGCGGGGAAGCATTGATCTAGCTGGCCATCTAGTGTCATCTCAGAAAAATCTTGACAATAGTAGTTTTCAATCCATGGTTTTTTAATGCTTTTATTAAGGTTTTCCCGTGCGTGTTTAGGGAAAGTTATTCCCAAGACCTAGAGAATCAACTCATTTGCTAATGTTCTTTCCAATGAACAAAAATAAGACCTAAAATGAAGCACTGGACAAAAAATTCATGATTTCAGATTTCTGCAAGGTTCCTCTTTTTCTCAGGAAATTTAGATTTTCCCTGCTTGGTAATCTTGCTCAACCCTATTCATGTTAGGGTTAGGATTCTTACATTTTAGACTTTATGCTTCTTAGGTTTGTTTTGACATTATTATAAAACATATTTTTAGCATCTTATTATGGGCTTTTTGCAAATGAACATAGCCTTCACATCTCTTCTCAGAGATGACTTACGACCATTCTGGCCATTTTGTATTGCTATGCATATTGCAATTTTTTTCATTGTTTGATTCATTAATAGAATTAGGTTTCCATTGTAGCTCTGCTTTCANGCCTTAAGTATGGCCGAGATAAATGGCCATTCAACCCTCTCATAAGCTTGTTTTGAAACCGATTTTGATGAAAAGGGCATTGATATCAAGGCATCAGGCCCATTCCATTTCATCTTACACAACACTCACATTGTATAAGATGAAGCAAATCTTTGATACACCTTATTTTCTCAAGTTGAATAATTTTGATGAGAGCGTGATTAATGCACAAGGCTGGGCCTTAGCTTGAATTTAAATCTAGATGTTTAATTATGTGATATGACTCCAACTAGTTATGCACTTTGAGTCACAAGGATTGGGATTAAATCTGATCAAGCCTTTGTTTATGTACCCTCTTTGTGAACGTTTTGTTAGTTCCTTAAACACCTGCCACATGTTAGCATTAATAAAATTCCATGTGTCCTTATAAAATCTGTGCTGGAAATCATTCAATATTGGTGACTTATATCAACCATATCCATCATGATGATTCTCAATTCATCCAAAGTCGACAATTGTTCACAAAATCTCTCTTTCTCTATTTTTAGATATTGTAGGACCATGGCTCCTTAAACATTTGCTACATGTCAACATTGTTAAAATCTTATGTGGCCTTATAAAATTTGTGTAGGAAATTGTTCAATATTGGTTGTTACGCCCCAGATTCTTTGCAGCGCACCCTACCAGATGGGCAAAAGAGGGGGGTCTTTTTGCCATTGTAAAAGGTTAAGTTGGGGTTTCTTTATGTAGAAGTGTTGATCTAGCGGGGCTCAAGACGTTTGATCAAGGTCATGGTAGGTCCTCTTGGTCCTGATTTCAAGGTGTGCTAGTCTTGTATCCTAGTTGAATACCCCTTGATGAGTGGAGCTCCTCATCATGTTGGAAATTTATGCCCTGGTTAGGTATTGGTGCATCTTGGGGTGAACCTATTGGGACACATGGCTTAGGATCCCCTAGCCACACTTATGGTTTTAAGCTTTGTAGAGGTGATTTTGATTGCAAGGGTTGTCATGGCCTCTTTAGCACACCCCATTTTATACCTCCTTGGACCTTATTTTGTTATATCACTCCTCCCTCTTGGTCATACAGGTCAAAAAGAGCAAATCGTCCACCTAAAAAATCATCTTTTGAAGGCCATACAACCAAAAGGAGGGGGTTGAGGGCAAAAGACATATGTTGGGGTTAGATGGGGCATGAAGTCATCCTTCGAAAGCTCAACTTTTCATCATGGTGAAGTTATCATCTTCTTTTATCATTATTTTATGTTTTATGAGGTTTAGTGCCCAGGTTGTGGGTGACAAACCCTAAAAAAATAATTACAAGTCATTTTAAACTCAGATTAGGTAGGTCGACCTGGAGGAGGGATAAAGTGAGCCTTTTTCTTATAAATAAGGTGTTCCCCTCTCATTTATAAGCAAGATCAAGGGATCAATTATGACTGAATTTAAGTGGTTCACACCTCCTTTCTTGGCATTTCTAGGTTTTTTCAAGAAACAAATTTTGATAGGTGTCTTTACAATCTTCCAAGGCTATTCTAAGGTGAAAGGATTCTTGAGGCTCTTTCTCTTCTCTTTTTCTCTCTCAATTGTGGTAAGATCTTGAAAATATTTTCTTGCATTGTTAGAGGCATCCAAGGTAGGAGCACTTTAGGGTTTTATGCAAGATAGTTTAGTTTTGTTAGGTGAGACATCCCTCTTGAAGGCCCTCTTTTGTTTGGGGCTTGGCATCTTGTTTGCCCTAAATAGGTCAAAGGCTAACACAACCTAAGGATTATTAGGCTTGCTCTATTTCATTCAAATATTGAATTGTCAATTCTTAGGAGAAATGCTAACTCCGATTTCTCATTTCTTGAAGGATAAGACCTAGGTCTATTTCTTTCATCTTCACCAATTCAATTTTACAAATTCCTTATACTATATTGGAAAAAATACAAAAAAAATTAGAACATAGAAAAACTCTAAAAATTCAAATATTTTGAAAATCGAAAACTTGTTTAGTATTGAATTTACTTGCAAAATTCCAAAGTATTTATCACTGTTATACATTTTTGAATTGTTTATATTATTCAAAAATCCATAAAAAGTGAAAAACTCCATAAAAGTTTGTTTTGTAGCTTGTAGAAGCCCTAAACTAAGGTGACGTCAGACCTAGGAGAGTGACATCATCTCCTTGTGGCTGGTACAGATCTGGTTGAAGTGCTTTGCAGGTCCATTTTTGACAAAGGGACAAGTTCTGGGTGTTGGAAAGGGTTTGTACTTCGTCTCTAAACATTGGTGGGTGACCTAGGGGGTTTTTGAAGTGCCAAATCGATTCACTCACCCATTTTTGCAGCCTGGTTCAGATATGAAGTGTTCCAACAACCATAAGTTGCTACTGGTATCACTAACCTAGAGGTACAACAAAGTTACAAGTCTTGTCATTTGTTGGTAAGGGATAAGAGGTACATATTGGTGGTCTTTTCAAAGATTATTCCAAATTTCATTGTAAGTTATTGGTGCTGATTTATTGCAGCAATTCATTGATATACCTTAGAGACAACCAGTACTAAGTCATACAACTCCTAACCTCCTAGTCATTGAGTAGTTATCAAATATCTTGTTGACTCCATAAGGCACTAGGTAATCTATTTAGTAGGAGGATTTTGTTAGAAATGGAGTTGTTCTCTTTGGTGTACTTTTTTTTGTAAGCAGCAGTAGTACTTCATATTAATAGAGAGAAAAAAAGAGTACAGAACATCAAAATCTAGCTACGGGGGCCTTAAACTATGAGACCACCTGCCCATTCTGTCAAAAAAACTAGATTTGGGGCTTTTTTTTTATCTGAAAAAAAGAAAAGTCTACTCATCCCAGAGCTCTACACGTGGAATGACATATTACAAATTAGAAATTGAATGTGGACAGTCATGAAAATTACACAATTTAAAAACAGAGAGAACCAGAAAAGCTGTGCGTTGCAGAAGGAACCAGGGATGGGGATGGAGCGCCTTGGGTATAACATCTCCAGCATGGAATTCTAGCATCTCCTCCAGGATCGGGAAAGGTCCATACTCGTCCTCACAATTTAGCCGGGCAGAAGGTTGCATCTCCTGAAGCGGTTGAGCAATAATGACATTGTTTGGAGCTTCACTGCCATGCTTTACCGACGTCGTGAAGTTGGTGTTCTCCAGGGTCTCCTGCATCAGAACATTGCTTCGTCCAGCAGCTACAAAGGCCTAACCGCCCGTCCCCTGCTGGTCTTTGTCACCACCACCTTCCGCTTTATCTTCACTGTGAAAAACATTATAGTGCCTCCAGTTAAAATTCGCTTCCAGGGTGCTCAACTGCGCATCAGTCTGGTTGAGACAGGTGCACATGCTTTGCGCCATGTCCCCGGCGCCATTCCACTTGGTTGTTAGGTCCTCCATCAACACGACCATCATGTGATTAACCATCCAGTAGTGGTTTATTTTTCCACTGTTTCTTCCCAATGCTAAATGTTCAGAAACCACCTTAGATTCCCAATCATCAATCATGCATCTAATAGGCATGGAGACTTGCGACGCATACCCGTCAATAGCACTAAGGTTTACCTTACGACGTCCACCTCCACGTCTTGCACTGCCTCTTCCCGGAGTACCGCGTTGCCTTAGCATTTTCGCCTTCCAATTTGCAGGTAGACCGTTGGAGGAAGAAACGGTGAGCAGAAGCAGGAAGACGAGCAGGTCGAGAGAATGGAGGTTAGCAGGCTTCATGATAAGAGATATCGACTTCATGGAACGATGAGAAAACATGCGCAGGAATTAACTCTTCTGCATTACGGCCAAGGCTCGACTAGACATTCCAACTGCTTGCGGGGTTGGCAGGCAGTTCGCCACCCTAGGCATTTGAGTATACCCTGTTGCTGTTCGCACCGTTTTTCGCACCAAAGTCGCGCGTCCTGGGTGACAAGTGGCCCATGTGAATTTCTTGTGTGTCACCCGCATCTGAGGTCTCTTTGGTGTACTTTACATGGCTACTTCTATCTTGATTTGGGAAGCCTCTCGTGGCCAAAGGAGTTGGCCTAAAGAGAGAGGAGAGTACATTGTGGTGACAATGGGTGCATCGCTTGAAAAGTTGCCAATCTTAGCATTGACCCTCGTGACTTAATCGGAAGGGTGTTAATTAGTGCGGTAACATTTTTTTGGCACCCTTGTCGGGGACCGTTTGAGGATTGTTGGATAATAGTTTGAACTTTGGGCATGTTGCCGGGGCAAAGCTCGATCTCCCTGGCATAAATGACAGTGTTTCCACCTAAAACACACTTAACACAGATAAGTTTCCCAACCACTACATGTGTTCTTGAGGGCAACTATGAATTTAGAATCCAATGTCACCTTGATTCCTAACTCATCTGTTTAGACCCCAACTCCCAAAAGGTCAAGAGGGGTAGTCCCTACTTATTGTGTTTCTTTAAGGAGTTTAATTAGGAGTTGTAAATTTTTAATGTTCCACTAGTTAAATGGAAAGCAACTGTGCAAGTGTGCAATAGTATAATGACAAACAAATCCTTCTTTGTACATGAACCAAATACAATTGCAAGAGAAATATAATTAGTGCCTACTTAGTTCGGGTTAAGGAGTCATAAACTTAATAAAAAGATACAACACAATTTGCCAAAATATGCAAATTACACTAAACCATTCATTCACCACAATAATCAAGTAACCGAATCTAGCACATGTAAAATACTTCAAGCAAATGGACCAACATGTACAAAATATGCTTGTATGAAAATGAACCAAATAATGAAAGTAAATAAAATAAAAGGTTGCGATGTTTTGCAAGTGGTCCTGTAGATTTTAGTTTATTTTAAGGTCTTTCTTAAGCTTAGGGGATTAATGTTTGAAATGTGAAACATACAACCTAGCTAATGTGCTTACCCCGAACACTTATCTCTTTCAATTTGAGAGAGATTTTGTGTGCTTAACAAGAGAACACAAGGTTCCCTTCTAGCTCCTAAAGTCAATCCCAAAGATTACTAGGAGCTCAACAGGAGGACACTAAGTGCCACGAGGATCCCAACAACCTCTACCCCTCTAGCTCCACAGGTCAACCTTTCTTTTCTCAGTTTCTTATCAAAATTAAAGTTGGGTGCCTATTAATCTAGCCAACTCAAATCTTCTCCCTTTCTTGTCACCCAGGGTTGGACCAATCGGCAAAGGGAGTGAATACGAAGCGAATATTGGGGCAATGGTTATTTGCTTTGAAATAAAGACTAAAATAAATTTAAAGAGATTTAACTATACTAGCCGGCATGATATTGCAAAGATGACAAAGCCAACTCACTTGCAAGGTGTGGGCACAAAAGAATAACTTGAAGCAAAATTACAAACTAACACTAGCCTTATAACCCACTTTCTGAATGGAAAGGGTGGGGCAAAAAATAAACTTGCAGAAAGAAAACAAATTAACCTAGCCCTTCCTCTTTTGCTTGCAAGGGTGGGAGAACCCAACTTCCTTGCAAACAATGGATGACAAAGCTTTAGAAATTGAAATTTCAACCTAGCCACACAACTTTCTTCCTAGCGAAGAAATGGGGCAAGCACTGAAAGTAAATGAAATAATGAAATAAAGCTAAGCACCTAAATCTAGCCTCTCTTCGCTTTCAATGCAAGGTTGGGTAAGCCCAACCTCTTTTGCATGCGAGGGATGGCCCAAAATGGAAAGAAACTTGAATGCTTTTGAAATAAATGAAAAATCAAGTTCAAGAGACTCTCTTGAACTTGTTACAAATGATGAAATTTCAGCACTTTAGAATTTGGGGAAATAAGAGAAAGAGAAGATATTTGACCCCTTTGGGCTATGGATTTTGAAGTGGTGGCTTTTGGGAGTCCTTTGCACAATTTTCTGCCCAAATTTTGACAGAGTTTCTCCTTGTGCTGCGAAAACTTGCAAAAAACAGCAAGCATAAAAACAGTAAAAGATGCCCAAAATTACTTTGGGACACCTTGCATACAAGCATGAATATTTGTACAAAATTTTACAAAGTGAATAACTTCAAATAATTTGTACAAATAAAGGTTTTAACAAGATCTAATGGTGCTTTAAAGAGACAAAATAAAATACAAATTTTTTATGAGAAAATGGGTGAGGAAAGAGTGCTCTTTGCTCTTCAACTTGAAGAAGTGGGGCATCTAACCAAAGAATCCAACTCTCCACTCTAAATAGTCTGCAACTTGAAAGATTTTGATTCACACAAACAAAAGAGGTGACTTCCTAACAATGAATTGAAAAATCATACTATTCAACCGAGAAATGCATGAACTTTTCAAATACAAGGAAGAAAAACTCATAAAATCTACTACAAATTTCAATAGATCTCACCAAGAAAAACAATTTTCTTCTTTGGCCTCCAATGGCATATGATAGCAATGGAAAACAGGATCACACTATACACAATGCGTAAGACACCCAATCTCCCCCAAAGAATTTTCTTTATTGATCACAATAGCTGAAATTACAAAATAGTTCTCAAAATGAGAGTAAGAGAGAGCAAGAATAGCAAGAGTTTGAGAAAGAAGAGGGATTGTAACCCAAATGAGGAGGGAAATCCTCCTTAAATAGGAAAAGAGTGACAGGAGACTCCATGTGCATGCTTGCCACTTGTCAAATGAGAGAGGGGAGGGCCCATGGAGAGGGGGGCACACTTCCTAGAGAGAGCAACTTCAAAATTAAGAAACACTTGGATGGAGGGCCCTTTTTTGCCTCTAATGTCACCTTAGGAACATATATAACATTTGGAAACTTAATTCCTCCTCCCCAAGTGACTTTACTCACTTTACAAAAAATTTTCATTCTAATTAATGGTCGATTTTCTTGATTTTTTGGACTAACTTAGGACAACATGTCCAAAAACTTAGCAAAACTTGTCCAAATTAATTTAAAATTGGGCCAAGGGTGTAGGGGGTATCATGCCATTGATTTTGAGTACCCATACCCCTATTTATGGAAATGAACCACTTATCTTTCTTTACATTACAACTTTTTTATGCCGAGGGACATTTTTTAATCACTAAAAATTAAAAATCCTAGGAAAAACTTAATGAAATTTCGTAAGACTCTGGATAATGTCTAGCATGGTAATATACAACATTCCTATACCTTAATCACCCCATGGAATCGATCATTAGAATTCCTTTCACCACTTTGGGGGAAATTTTGAGTGAAAAACTCATATAATTAAAATCACTAAAAAAGAATTTTAATTATCCAAGGGAAAAAACACTCGATGAAAGGAATTCCCTAATGATAAAGTCCTAGGCGATGAAGTTTTACAAAAAATGACTCTCATGTTGACATATCATTACAAAATCCCCCCGCAGGGTTGCAAAAATTTCATGGAGAAAAGATAAGAAAAGAAAGTAAAAAAACTTTCTTGCTTGAAAAAATTTGTCAAGTACATCTTTCTCATCTTCAAGGTACATGGTACATGGTTTCCCACCTAGCTGGTTAGGTGGTCAACAGACAAATTTTGTGAGAAATCATTTCGTGAAGTCCTTGTTCCCAAAAAATCCAAGCTCAACAAAGGTAAAATTTTTTGCGCTATTTTTGGGGAACTCAAAGGACAATGACAACATTCCATTCATAAGGTGTTTCTAGAACGATTTCATTCATTTTCGGCAAGCTTGATATTTTGGAGCTGGGAAAATTGAGGTGAGTTTTTGTTTTGTACTTTGATAAGATTATTGTTAAGGACTAACTTTGTAGGTCTTGTTTGGCGACTCCAACTGAAGAAAATAAAAAGAGGTGCTCTATAAGGACGAACCCTCGAGGGAAGGTTACTTTTTTCCCTGAGCTTGAATTTGTTTATCCAAAATGAAGACATTGTCTCTAGGTAAGGGAGGTAAATGCACAATTATCCTCTGAATCTGTATTGAATATCCATCATTTGTTTCTTGATCTTGTTTTTCCAATGGCGACTCCTTGGTTGGATTTGGATGCGCCTTATAATTTCACTTCTATGCCAGGATATTTGAATGATCTGCCAAAACTTAGCAAATTGCCTACTTTTGATGGAACTAATGTTATTGGTGCTGAGGCTCACTGGGAATATTTTAAATCATATATATTTAAACAGGGTGCAACATATTGATGTGTGGTGAAGATGCTTTGCTTTATCTTTAGATGGTAAAGTTGAGAAATGGTTTGCTAGATTACCTAACGGTGGCATTAGTACTTTTGAAAAGTTGCAGGAGGTCTTTATAGATGGGATGAAAAGAAGGATCCTTGACTTTTCTTGAATTATCTTGTTAACATAAAGAGAAAAGAGAATGAATCTATTGATGAATTTAATAACAGATTTGATGAATTTGTATGGTAAATTCCTTAGACTCACAAGCCTAATGATGCGATCATTTTGACATATTATATGAAAGAATTCCAAGGGGAGTCAACTTGGCCAAGCCTTAGAATTTGGAAGTGGCTAAGAAAAAAGTGAAAGACTTAGATGGAAGTTGGAGGGAATCAGGGAAGCCTAATATCTTGCATACTACAAGAAGTAAGGTTGAGAAAAAGCCAAAGACAAGTATAATTCCCACCAGTGAATCTCTGGAAAGTGAAACTAACCTTATACCTGAAGAAATGAAGAAGTTAAGGGTTGATTTTACTCAGGAAACGACCACTCTACAAAATCTGATTGTTCAAATGGGAAGGAATCAATGTTAGAACAAATTTCCTCCGAGAAATTTCAACAATGATCCAGTGACAAATCCGTGGCCTCCTACATCATTGGAATGGAAAAATATGGTAGATGATCTTACATACTTTTGTCGAGCGTGTCAATCTTTGCACGATGAGAGTACATGTGTTCATTACTGAGAATTGAAAAGACGTGGGGGTCAAAGCAATAAAGGTGAATTAGAGCTATGCGACAATTTGTTCAAAAACCAACAACAACTTTACTTATATGATGAAACATGTTATAAGTCAAAGAAAAATCCATTGAAGCTAATAAAATCGTAGAGTTGGTGGGGGAAATGCCTTCTCCGGGAGAATGTACAATAATAGACTCAAGGGCATTCATTACCAAAGAAGAAAGGGGACTCTTCCTCAAACAAGTCAATAGAGGTTTGCAGGAGTGCCTAACGACGACGCTCCTCTAGGGACTCAGGTAAGTACATGTGAGTCTTCAATTGATGGAAGTGGCTAAGAAAAAAGTGAAAGACTTAGATGGAAGTTGGAGGGAATCAGGGAAGCCTAATATCTTGCATACTACAAGAAGTAAGGTTGAGAAAAAGCCAAAGACAAGTATAATTCCCACCAGTGAATCTCTGGAAAGTGAAACTAACCTTATACCTGAAGAAATGAAGAAGTTAAGGGTTGATTTTACTCAGGAAACGACCACTCTACAAAATCTGATTGTTCAAATGGGAAGGAATCAATGTTAGAACAAATTTCCTCCGAGAAATTTCAACAATGATCCAGTGACAAATCCGTGGCCTCCTACATCATTGGAATGGAAAAATATGGTAGATGATCTTACATACTTTTGTCGAGCGTGTCAATCTTTGCACGATGAGAGTACATGTGTTCATTACTGAGAATTGAAAAGACGTGGGGGTCAAAGCAATAAAGGTGAATTAGAGCTATGCGACAATTTGTTCAAAAACCAACAACAATTTTACTTATATGATGAGAACATGTTATAAGTCAAAGAAAAATCCATTGAAGCTAATAAAATCGTAGAGTTGGTGGGGGAAATGCCTTCTCCGGGAGAATGTACAATAATAGACTCAAGGGCATTCATTACCAAAGAAGAAAGGGGACTCTTCCTCAAACAAGTCAATAGAGGTTTGCAGGAGTGCCTAACGACGACGCTCCTCTAGGGACTCAGGTAAGTACATGTGAGTCTTCAATTGATTTTACTTCTGATAAATTTTTTGATGTTTGAAGTGCCCTAGGTGCTATGTGCTAGTGATTGAGCAAAATATGAAGAAACTTGAATTTTAAAGCTTTAATTTATAATAACAGTGCATATAAATCTCATCAATAATACAAAGACATAAATCAAACCATAGAACACAAGATATACCCTGGGAAAACCCTCTACTGATTCAGAGGATAAAAAACCCAGCAAACGATCTTAGAGTATGATTGATAAGTAGCAGAGAATGATTACAACACAATAGGAGATTGCTTTCACAGAGAGCACCAGAGAGTGGAGATCGAATGGACCACCGTATCTAACTTGCCAATTAGAACAATGATCCATCTTTAATCATGCACCCCATACTGATCTGGTGTCAAGTTGACACTCCATAATTATCTACCACATAAAGATATGCGCCTTCCATTAATTAACTAACTCTAACTGGGTTGAACTAAAGGTAACTGAACAGAACTGAATGTAACTGAATAGAACTAGTGCATCTCCATCAGCGTTTATTTCCAATAACCATTTGCATAAATTAAGGAGTTGAACCCTTAATTAATTGAACTTGTTTACCATAACTGCAATTCAAATTCTCTCTCTATCTCTGTGCTTATATTAAATATATCTACATGGTCCATGTGTGTTCTCATTAATTTAATCATATCTCTATCATATCATACTCATAAGATCGTTTCCAAACCTATGTTCATAGGTATTGCCTCGGGTCATATAGTCACATGCTAAAGTAAATCACTCTAGGGGTAGCTAATCCCTAAAGGAGACTTCTAGCACATGTTGACCATGACTAGCCATACACCACATAGTATATCTACTTTACATAGTAAAGCACACCACCTCACAACATGAGGATATTCATAGGGCTACACAAGCCTACTGTCCACCTCAATCAGATGAGGATATCCGTAGGGATACACAAGCCTACTTTCCACCTCAATTAGATGAGGATATTCATAGGGCTACACAATCCTACTGTCTTGATATTACTCACAAGACTTTACAACATCACCACCTCAATCATATGAGGATATTTGTAGGACTACACAAGCCTACTGTCCACCTCAATCATATGAGGATATTCGTAGGACTACACAAGCCTACTGTCCACCTCAATCATATAAGGATATTCGTAGGACTACACACGCCTACTGTCTTGATATTACTCACAAGACTTTACAACATCACCACCTCAATCAAATGAGGATATTTGTAGGACTACAGAAGGCTACTGTCCACCTCAATCATACGAGGATATTCATAGGACTACACAAGCCTACTATCCACCTCAATCATTAGAGGATATTCGTAGGACTACACAAGCCTATTGTCTTGCTATCACTTACAAGAATAGAGAATGACTCCTGATGTTGTAATCTCAACACTCCCTCTTAGCGAGGGAGACATTCTTTGCCATACCAGGCTTATATCGGAAGTGTTCAAACTTCGTCACAAATAGAGGTTTGTCACATATTTGCAATCTCCTCATCAGTACTTGTGTACTGGAACTCATGACCATGAGTTCAATGAAGTTAAACTTCATCTCGAATGTGTTTTATCATAAAACACATATAGGGTTTTCAAGAAAGCTTGACTATTAACACCTAATGACTGTAGGCTCAAGTCTTTCACCCTAGTAGGTAGCCTCCCAAGCTACACTACTTCTCAGTATGTAGTATTATCCGCAAAACACATTTTGCTTTTGTAGTAGTCTCATACATACATCTTTCATCTGTAGTACTAGCCGCAATACACTTAGCTTTTGTAGTACTAGCCTTAAATTACATCGCTTATCTCAGGCTAAAACAATAGCTGGATAACACAATCAAATAATAGGTCTTCCATGTATCAAATACAATCAAGAGCCTATTCTAATGTACCTCAAAGGTATTCAAACATATGCTTAGTAGTAAGCATAAAACATAACAGGTTTGCTCAAAGACTGACCAACTACTTACACAAAGTAGCATCATCTGGATCCAATCCAGAATAAAGTTTCTCGAAACTAGAAACCATGGATTTTTTAAATCCATCACATACAACATTATACAACAGATGTGTAATAACATGCAAAAAGAAGTACTTATCTTTTCTTTCACTCTTCAACATTTTTTGACTTCTTGAATCTTCTGTTATCTGGACAAGTTCTTTGTGAGCATGTCATTCTCTGTGATGTTCTTCAAGTCATGATCACTTTCTTAGTGATCCTTCTCTTTATATTTGCAGGACCCCAACTACCTCTCCGAGAGGTTTTAACTGTTCTCTAATAGTCCAGACTATAAATAGTCCCTGAGACTTTTGACCATGTCTCTTCTCATGTGGATTCTCTCCACAAGCTATCACAGCCCTTGGATTCCCAAGTCATGTACGATGACTAACTAGTGGGGACTTTATCTGTTTTCGCCTATGAAGACACATCAATACTCCCTCTTCAACTAGAGGAGTTCTTATGTACTATACCAAGCTTGTCTCGGACAGAAGCTTAAATAAGAATGCTGGCAATGTTGCTCATATATGGATATGTACCATGTCTCAAATATAACTGACTAGAACCCTCAAAAGGTTTACTTCTTTTCAACATGCTCTATCTAGAGCAACACGTGATCTTCCTCGATCACTATATTAGTCAGATTTCATATATATTTAAAACTCTCTTTTACTGATCAATACAAATACGAGTCCACATACACTTGTACCAAGTAGGTACCATAACACATGCTTTGTACATGTCTATGTACAAACTGCAAAGCACATAACAGATCCTGGGACCTGTGACTAACCAAATACATCTCAACATACTTGAGATCCTCCAAATATGAAATAAGAATAATTTCATATTTACCTTCATATGTGTGGCCATGGATTTGTAGTTCATCATCTTGAAACTCTTCAGGCTCTTTTACAGCACATTTTCCTTAACTGAGGAAAATGTTTGTTTGGTGACTGCCACACCACTAATCATAAGAATCATAACAAGATTCTTGAATACAGTTCTTAGCTTCCTTCTGAATATGAGCATCATGCATATCTCCTTTTTACAGAAGGTACATCAACCAATTACACTGGTTCTTCATGAGCTAGTGAGACTAGCAACTCCCTCTCACTATGTAAATGTGAGAATCATAATATGGGTTCTCCATCACGGAGACTTATGCTCATCTATATATGAAGCTCTTTATTTGACACATGAATTTAAATAAGATAGAATATCTTCAGGAATCTTCACATCTATAATTAATCCATCTATTTTGTCTTCTTTCCAAGAGACATAGGAACCTCCCGAATTGTTCTCTTCCAGGCTCAGCCATCAGAATGACTCCACATTCACGTCCTTCTTTACTTGTAGGTAAGGACATATTAATTTTCCCTACAAGACCAATTATTCTCATGGTTAGAACCATTTCATACTAATGAATTTTATTCACATGAAATACTTTCAATATACTGATAAAGATTTACTTAGTTATGTACAGATATTGACCAACCGATTTATCATAACCCATTATAATCTTATGTACTGATATGCAACCCTATATCAGTCCAAAAATTCATTTTATGAAAAAAATATACAGCCCCATGTTCATATCTCATAAGGTAAGCATCAAGCCCTCTATCTAGTTAATCATGTAGTCTTATGTTCACAGTTTATGAACCAATCATGTTGCCCTAAATCTCATGTCTTATAAATGATGTTTTCAGCCTTATATCAGTCCTACATAAGTCTTATATCATTTCGCAAAATTTGGACTCATGAGATTGATAACATTCCAATAAAGATAGGAACAACAATGTATATGCTAAACACAATTCCAAATCCAGGAATACAGATTGTAATAAAACTGAATCTGATTTTATAAAAGCATATGATAATTAAATAATCAATCATGTACAACATTCATATCTCATGAATCAATCATGCATTCTCTATATGACTGTAATGAAAATATTCAAAAGCATATAGATCTAAATAACATATAATAAAAAATTTGGGTACTTATATTTTTATTGCTTTGCATGCTCACTCTTGATCTCTGCTTCCTTGCGGGGATTACTGTATTCCCTCGGTCTTGAACTGTTTGCAAATTTGAGTGCATGCAGGAGGTATCGAATCTCTGCATGGAGAAATTGGATCCCATGCAACTTGAAGCGAATGTTCTTCTTTCAAAGAAAAACTTCTTCCAACGATCATCCTCTTCTTTGGATGAGATATCAACTCTATGAGGCTCTCATTATACACAAGATCCATTGAATAATGATAATATCCAACTTACAACTCTTAGGGTTGTTCCATCAATTGGTCCACTTTGGGAAAACGGCCATAACACGAATTCTAAGAATTTCATATTCAAATACCTGATCGTATCTCTCACACAGTTGCATATTTTTCAAATATTCTCACGCATAAGCTAAATCTACCCATTTCGGAAGTGGGTTTTCAACCGTTTTGTCTGATTCCTCATGGATTGATCAAAACGTCTTCGCAAAATTTGTCTCCTGAAAAGTGACGAAAATTGTGCATGTTGATTTGTCTTTAATTCGC
This sequence comes from Pseudotsuga menziesii, assembly GCA_001517045.1. Taxonomy (NCBI): domain Eukaryota; kingdom Viridiplantae; phylum Streptophyta; class Pinopsida; order Pinales; family Pinaceae; genus Pseudotsuga; species Pseudotsuga menziesii. Next base: position 343,847 of record LPNX010584946.1, read on the forward strand.
CCTGCATAAAGAGTCCTCAGTCACTGAGGTCAAGTAAACATCTAGACTATTCTCTTCAAGAATGATTCACACTCTTGCCTTCAATTTGGAAGTATATTCAAATTGGTCTTCCGGTTTGATGGAGATCGATGCCATGGCTCCAAGCTCTTTGCTCAATACTTCTCAAGATCACGTAACTTTAGTTGCTTGCGCAAACTAAGCTCTTGCACACCCTTGCTCTGATACCATGTTAGTGATTGAGAAAAATATGAAGAAACTTGAACTTTAAAACTTTAATTTATAATAACAGTGCATATAAATCTCATCAATAATCCAAAGACATAAATCAAACCATAGAACACAAGATATACCCTAGAAAAACCCTCTACTGATTCAGAGGATAAAAAACCCAGCAAACGATATTAGAGTATGATTGATAAGTAGCAGAGAATGATTACAACACAATAGCAGATTGCTTTAACAGAGAGCACCAGAGAGTGGAGATCGAATGGAACACTGTATCTAACTTGCCAAGTGCATAGCACTTTAATAACAAGTCAAATTAGGTTTTACAACAAAAATAGAATGGTTGCATGTAGCAACAACTTGTTAACAATTAGAGCACTGATCCATCTTTAATCATGCACCCCATACTGATCTGGTGTCAAGCTGGCACTCCATAATTATTTTCCACATGAAGATATGTGCCTTCCATTAATTAACTAACTCTAACTGAGTTGAACTAAATGTAAAGTTCAATGTAACTGAACAAAACTGAATGTAATTGAACAAAACTAGTGCATCTCCATCAGTGTTTATTTCCAATAACCATTTGCATAAATTAAGGAGTTGAACCCTTAATTAACTGAACTTGTTTACCATAACTGCAATTCAAATTCTCTCTTTATCTCTGTGCTTATATTAAATATCTTTGCATGGTCCATGTGTGTTTTCATTAATTTAATCATATCTTTATCATATCATACTCATAAGATCGTTTCCAAACCTATGATCATATGTATTGCCTCGGGTCATATAGTCACATGCTAAAGTAAATCACTCTAGGGGTAGCTAATCCCTAAAGGAGACTTCTAGCACATGTTGACCATGACTAGCCATACACCACATAGTATATCTACTTTACATAGTAAAGCACACCACCTCACAACATGAGGATATTCGTAGGGCTACACAAGCCTACTGTCCACCTCAATCATATGAGGATATCCGTAGGGATACACAAGCCTACTGTCCACCTCAATCAGATGAGGATAGCCTACTGTCCACCTCAATCAGATGAGGATATTCATAGGGCTACACAAGCCTACTGTCCACCTCAATCATATGAGGATATTCGCAGGACTACACAAGCCTACTGTCTTGATATTACTCACAAGACTTTACAACATCACCACTTCAATCATATGAGGATATTCGTAAGACTACACAAGCCTAGTGTCCACCTCATTCATATGAGGATACTCGTAGGACTACACAAGCCTACTGTCCACCTCAAACATATGAGGATATTCGTAGGACTACACACGCCTGCTGTCTTGATATTACTCACAAGACTTTACAACATCACCACCTCAATCAAATGAGGATATTTGTAGGACTACACAAACCTACTGTCCACTTCAATCATATGAGGATATTCGTAGGACTACACAAGCCTACTGTCCACCTCAATCATATGAGGATATTCATAGGACTACACAAGCCTATTGTCTTGCTATTACTTACAAGACTGGAGAATGACTCCTGATGCTGTAATCTCAAGGGCATTCATTACCAAAGAAGAAAGGGGATTCTTCCTCAAAAAAGTCAATAGAGGTTTGCAGGAGTGCCTAAGGACGACGCTCCTCTAGGGACTCAGGTAAGTACATGTGAGTCTTCAATTGGTTTTACTTTTGATAAATTTTTTGATGTTTCAGGTCCCTAGGTGCTATGAAGGTCCCAGTTCCATTACTTGATCTAGCGAAGATTCTAGCAATGAGGAACCAGATAGTCGAGTCATTTGGGTTTGGAGAAACAATGCAAACCATATGTACAGTAGAAGAAGATGAGGATTTGCCCATAATTCTCCAAAATATGAATCTTGTAGAAAATAAGAACCCAAATAATCTACTGTTCTTTGTTTCATTAATGATTAGAGATTCGATTTTGCATAACTATATTTCGGATTCTAGTGCCTTAATAAATTTTATGTCTTTAGCTGTGACGTACAAGCTAGGGTTGAAGGTCTCAAGACCTTAATGAAATATATGTGCCATGGACTCCAAAGAAGTCAAAGTTTGTAGATTGATCAAGGACGTTCAAGTAGGTCTTGTTGCGTATCCTTCTATTGAATTGCCAATGGATATCATTATCATTGATGTACCAAAAGCATGGGGCATGCTATTATCAAGGAAATGGGTTGTTGATTTAGGTGGCAATATACAAATGGATTTATCATATACCACCATCCCAACGATGGAAGATACTTTTGTGGTGCTACATAAAGAACCTATGAGAAGATATCATGTGGAATATCGAGAAGATTCAGGAAATGAAATAATTTGCTTTCAAGACAATGTCGGGTCCTACAACATTTTTGCTATTGATGTTGCTCCCCAAAAAGATACAAATAAGCTCTTGACAATGAACTTCGACGGGGTCGAGATCCAATTAGTTAAAGAAAAGTTTGCTTGTGAAAATGAAGGACTTGGAAGATACAAGGATACAATACAGTTGGCCATGGAAGATCTTGATACAGTATCTTTAGAAGTGGTTCCCCGATCTCAAAATTAACTAGCCGATGTGCTAGCAGTTTTCGCTTCTAATCCATACCTCTATAAGGATCCACTGGACAAATCAATCGACAATCTTGTTCATACTGAACAAGTTCAGATGGAGAAAATCCTTGATAGAAGTGACAAGTGTAAAGAGAAAAAGGAAGGGATGCACCAGGCCAAAGAATTCAATATTGGGTCTTCCAAGAGCCTAAGGCATAGTGTTACCACCTGAGTTGCACTCAGTTGGACTTTCAAGTGAGCTGCCAAAAATGAACAAGTACTTGTTCAAATTCAGAGTTCAGAAGTCCATCCATGCCTTCCAAGGCCCCTTCTTCACTTTTTTACCACATTGCATAATTGACAAGGGAAAAAACACCTTGGAATGATCAGATTGACATCTAATTCCTAGGAATCCAGGTCCTTTACAAAAAGTTTTTCATGCTACTACATTTATTACAATATCCTTAAGGGGTATGAACATGTAATTATTAAAAAAGAGGCCCAAAAATGGCCGTGATGAACTATGGAACTTCTGAGCACTGATGATGAACAACTGACTTGTTCATAAGTTCGGCGACTCACAATCAGGGCAGCTATGAGTTAAGTGATAACAGTCACTAAAGTAGTAATCAACTTGGATCACTGGGCTTGTTGGGCCACATTGCTTTATTGCTTTCAGAATTCTTTTAGACTAGTTGAACCCATTCATTTTAATTATTGGCTCGAGAGACACTTTGAGCTTGGGATTGAGGGACAAAATTAGCATGAGCAGTAGGACGATCTAGTTTAACCATAAGGGGGTAGACTTAAATGCTATGGTCCAAACTTCAACATCAAATGCAAGTGTTAGTTTTTAACACATGATACATAGGTTGCACTGAATAGAATACAATATTACAATCTTACAACATAATTGAAAAGATTAATAAACACCTATCAGAACTTTGAAACTTAAATTGTGGAATTAATGGATTAACTATTCTAGAATGTAGGAACAACTGAGCGTGTGATTAGATAAAAACAATACTGAACTAGATGATAGATTTATGAAAGGGAAACTCAAGAAATATAAACAACATGCTAAAATTTGTATCAGCATTCACATCTCTAGCTATTACTCTCAACATAATTATGACAACTATTGATCTAAGTCACACGGTTCGGGTTCGACGACCTTCAAGTTCGATTCGGGTTCGAATTTCTCGATGAGGTTCGACATTAGGTTCGGATATATATATAACATTTAAAAACAAACTTCAATAAAAAAAAATATGTAAATAAAAATAATGATGAATAAATACTTACAAATAAATTAACCATGATCAAATCTAATAATAAATGCTTTTATTAAAGTTTAAAAAAGATAATAAAATTGAATAAGTAAAAAGTATTCTTAAATGTTAAACCTACAAAACTTAAAACGGACACCCTTTATCTCAAATTTGGAAGTTTAAAAACAAGTCAAATCTAAATATAATTTTGATCCCGTAAACACTTAGTCCGGTAAATGTTTTTTTTATCACATAAACACTTACTCCCATGAATGTTTTTATCCCGTAAACATTTATCCGAGTCCATTGGTCCGCGAGCAACATTCGACTTACTCCCGTGAATGTTTTTATCCCGTAAACATTTACCCGAGTCCACTGGTCCACGAGCAACATTTGACTTACTCCCGTGAATGTTTTTATCCCGTAAACATTTACCCGAGTCCACTGGTCTGCGAGCAACATTCGACTTTGCAATTGCAGCGGGGTAAAAACATTTGACAGAGGTTATTGCTAAAGCCGGCGTGTGAGGGTTTTGTATTTCATTGGCGGCTCGGGCTAACACGTAGAGGGCCGATATGTTGCTCGAGAGTTTGTTGTCATTGGAGATGTTCGTGGAAATGTTCGTGGAGACCCTATCCCTTGAAAAACTGAAAACCCCGCCAAAAATGTGCTCGAACCAGAGCCGAACCTCAACGAATTTAAAAAAAAATATTAGGTTCGCCGAACTTCGAACCTGGAGGTTTAGGTTTGACGAACCCTATGACTTAGCTATTGATTTAATGCACATGTTTCTCTACAGTATCTCTCACAACAAACCTTCACACAAACCTTGTCTAAGTAGAATAGGAGAGCTCTTTACAAAGGAGGCTATGGCCGACCTTAAGAAGTGCGCCCTCATGTGAGAGTAAATCCTCTCACTCAACGCGCCATCAAGGAAGCGGATGCGGCATCATGGAAGAGTGTGCCCTCAATAGGAGAAGTAATCCCCAACACTGAATGCGCCCTCTAGGAGAAACCCCCAACAATGATTGTGCCCTTGAGGAGTAGTGTGTTGGCATGGAAAGTGTGACCCTCATGGAGTGTGTTCCCTAGCATTAAAGCACTCTACTCTAGTGATAATGCATTCTATCTCAAGTAACTTCTAGTGCCAAAGATAGATGAAGAGGTCTTCATGGATTTTCCCTTATGAGACTTTCTTTCATCAGTGTTTCCTCACTCCAATAAGAAGCCAAGCATTGAGCATATTGAAGGAGAACAATCGTGGAGCAACAAGGTAACAAAACTAACACTCCCTCTTTGTGAGGAAATAGTTCTCCACCAAATCAAACATCTCTCTCAAATTCTCAAACATTCCCTTACCTTGAGGCTTTGTCAAAATTTTGACTGCTTGCAAATTTAAAGGAGTCAAGAACAACTGCTTCCTTTTGAACTCGATCTCTCAAGAATCGGTACTGGATATCAATGTTCTAGGAACAATCATGAAATACTTGATTCTTAGAGACCTTGATGCAACTCTGATTGTCCAAAGAACATTAGTGGGCTCCAACCTTTGATTGGTCAACTCTTCTATCAACTTGTGAAGCCATATGGCCTCACCATAAGCAAAAGATGTTGACATATACTCTGCTTATGCTGAAGTGAGTGCAACTTCTGCTTACTTCTTGTTGAGCCAGGAAACCATCCTGATCCATTTTCCCAAGCTGAAACAAAAGATACATTAGGGAACTATGAATTGGCTCGTTTTATTCACTGCACAACATATATAATGCCTGGTATTCACAAGATACATTAGGGAACCATTCATCTGCCTATACAAAGAAAGATCAACCAAATCTGAATCTAAATCTCAAGATAATTTCAGATTTGCAACCATGGGTGTCGTCAAGGGTTTGTAATTAAGCCTCTGAAATCTCTTTAGAATATTTGTTGTGTACTTCCCTTTCACAGGGAATATTTCACCCATTCCTTGCCAAACCTGTAGACCCAAAAAGTAATGCAGAAGAAAAATGTCCATGTCAAATTTGTTGGTCAACTTCTCCCTTCACCACGCACTGATATTTTTGGAACTACCATCTGGATTCCATCATAGATTTCCCAAGTAGTCTTGGAACAGTCTCCTAGACATCATTCTTCAAATTGGAGTTTTACTTCTCAGTGATGGCCTCCTGCCACACTTGCATAGCAGTTGCCTCAAAGCTGGAAGGCTCTATATCAATGATAGAAGATATCAGTGCAACATAAGTGGAATTTGTTTAGGTGGATGAATCACCTGAAAAGTATATTTAGTGCTCCCACTTGTTCTTGTGTTATTTGCAAGGTCTGGGTATTGGTAAGACATCACAACTTCCTAGCTGAACTAGAGGGCGACGAGGCTTTTGTTCCTTCACTAGAACCTTGCTAATGTGAATCTGATTTTTCTCTGTTTCAGATTAGCATTTGGGAAAGAAAGCTTTGCACCTTCCTAAATCTCTAGTAAAAGTTCTGAAGACTTTAAGGATCATGTATCCTCATCAAGCTTTACATTTTTGCTCACCACTATCTTCCTTTGTGTAGGCATGTAGATTCAGTATCCCTTGGAAGTATCGCTATAAGCAACAAAATTACCTTTGATGCTCAAGGGTTCAAGTTTATTCCTTTTCTTATTAGAGGAATGAATGTAAATAGGACAAAATAAAATGGAAATATGATCCCTGAGGCTTTTCACCATTGAAATTTCCTTTTGGTGTCTTGTCCTTCAATACTTGTGAGGACATCGGTTCAGAATGTATCAGTTTTGTTGCATGGCTATGCCCAAAAACACATGGGCAAAGACATATATGGATCATGTTCTTCGTTGTCTCAATGATGGATTGGTTCCTCTTTGTAGCCCTATTCTGTTGCTGGTTGGGTGTTGTTAGGTCCCTCTTGATCCTTGCATCCATACAAAAGGAATCAAAATATTTGGAGGTATACTCTCCTCCCTTATCAAACCAAAGCACCTTAATATTTCTATTTGTCAAATTTTGCACAATGGTTGAAACTTTCATCCTTAGTCTTCATAAAATAAATATAGGTCTTCTATGAGGAATCATCAATAAAGGAAGCATAGTACATACTACTTGTCAATGAAGATGAATACGCTAGTCCACATACCTCTAAATCTATTAGATCAAGAATCTCTTTTGATATCTTCTCACCACTTGGGAAAGCAGTGTTTACATGCTCGCTGAGTGCACAACACTTGCACACTCCAGTCTTTTCAATCTTGAAGTCTGGTGTATACCTTGGTTTCACCTTGAGAATGTATTATATCAAGTTATATATTAATTGTAACTATGTGGTTATAATCACTGGAGTTGAGCCATGGGAGCATAATAAATGAATTGTATGTAGATGATGTAAATATGCTTGTATGGGTTCCTAGTGCGAAATTCAAGGCTAAGGCACAACTAGTGAATGGGTAGGCATGTAATTGCACTAAATAATAAATATACTTTCTATGGATTGTTTGGTAGAGTTTCTATGGTATCTGTTGACAACCTAACCAACTAGGTGGCCAGCCATGTACCATGTTCCTTGAAGATGAGAAAGAAGTACCTAGTAAAGTTTTTTCAAGCGAGGCAACTCTTCTTCTTGTCTTCTCTCCATGAAATTGCCACACCTCCGCGGGCGATATTGTAATGATATGTCAGCATGAAGGTCTAGTTTTGTATAACTTAGTTGCCTAGGACTTTTTCATTAGGAAAGTCCTTTCATTGAGTGTTTTTTTCCTTGGATAATTAAAATTCCTTTTGAGTGATTTTAATTATCCGAGTTTTTCACTCAAAAATACCTCCAAACTAGTGAAAGACATTCTAATGATCGAGTCCACGGGGCGACTAAGGCCTAGGAATGTTCTATGTAACCATGCTAGACACTATCTAGAGTCTTGCGTAATTTCGTTAGGTTTTACCTAGGATTTTTTAATTTTTGGTGATTAAAAAATGTCCCTCAGCATAAAAATGTTGTAATAAAAAAAGGGTTTAATGGCATCTAATGCCCATGAATTGGGGTATGGGTACTCAAAATCAATGGCATGAGTCCCTCTACACCCTTGGGAAAAGTTTGAAGTCATTTGGACAAGTCTTGCTAATGTTTTGGTCACATTTTCCAAAGTCAGTCAAGGAAATCATGAAAATTGATAATTAATTAGCAAGCCAAATTTTGGAAAAGTGCCTAAAGTCACTTAGAAGGGGAAAATTAAATTGCTAAGTGTTAAATTATGTTCCTAAGGTGACTTTAGAAGAAAAAATCCCCCCCCCCCCATGCAAGTGTTTCACAAGAATGAAGATGCCACCAAAGGGGGGGCACCCTCCCTCTNCAAAGTAAGGAGTCCCACTTTGGTGGCCCCCCCCTTTGGGACTAGAATGAAGATAAAAAATATTAGAGGGGGGTTTCCCCCCGATTTCTATTTGATTTCTCACCTGAGGAGGTGCCCCCAAGAGAAGTGTTTCCCCTCTTTGAGCTCCCATTCTCTCATTTTGACAAGTGGTTTGCATGCACTTGGGCTCTCTCCTCACTCATTTCCTATTTAAGGAGGCTTCCCCTCATTTGGGTTACACATACACACGCCCTTTCATGCTCTTGCTCTCATTCTTTTTCTCTTGCCCTCTTTCCCTTGCTCTTGCTTGGGCCATTGTAATTTTCAGCGATTTGGCTTTGTTAATAAAAAATCTTTGGAGGAATCTGGTGTCCCTTGTGCTCATTGATAGTTTGCTTTTATGCTCAAGTAACTACATAAGCTAGGGAGGTCACAGAAGCATACTCATTTGCTTTGGTAAGATTTATGGTATTTGTATTCCATAGATTTTGTGAGTTCTCTTTCTTGTAGCTAAAAAAGTTCATATATTTTCTAGTTTGAAATTTATGATTTCTTTGCTCATCATTTGGTTCTCACCTCTTTGTAGTTTGTGTAGTGAAAACATTATAAGTTGCAGGTTATTTGAGTGAAGAGTGGGATTCCAGGATTGGATGCCCCATTGCTTCACTTCTTGAAGAGCAAATGACGAAGTTTCTCTTTCTTTACATACGAATTTCTGCATTTTAGTTTTAGTTGTTGAGTGTTTCAAATATGATTTTAACCCTTATTTACTCAAGTTCTTTCAAAATTATACATTTGACAACTTTGTGCAAATTTTGTATATATATTGCACTAACATACTAACTTCACCAAAGTGATTTTGGGCACATTTTATTATTTTCTGTTTGCTGGTTTTTAGCAGGTTGGTGGCAAAACAAAACAAAACTCTGTCAAATTTCAGCCAAGAAGGGTGCAAATGCTACCCCAAAGGAAGAGCTTCAAGGCCATCACAAGAAAGGGGTGAAAACACGTTTTTTCCCACTTCTTTCCTCGTATTTTTTATGCTAAAATTTCAACCATTGTAACAAGTCCATGAGAGTCTCTTGGACTTGATTTCTTATTTGTCATTTTAAGTCAAGTTGAAGTTTCCCTTGTTTCCCATTCTTGCATGCAAAGGAAGTTGGGTTTTCCCACCTTTGCATAAGCAATTGTTGATTGGCTTGGGTTTTAGCTTAGTTAGAGTTTCATTTTTTCTTCTTCTTTTATTTTTCCCACACCTTGCAAAATCGTGCCGGCTAGCATTCTATTTTATTTCAATCTCATTTTGCCCACACCTTGCAAGTGATTTGGCTATGACATCCTTGGGAAATCGTGGCGGCTAAACATTCAATTTTTGTTATTTTCAATTGCCCACACCTTGCAGGTGAGTTGACTACGCCACCCTTGTAATATTGTGCTGGCTTGCATTGTTAATAATTGTTAAATTCTTTATTTTGTTTAAAATAAACCTTGCCCCAATCTTCGCCCCATATTCACTCCCTTTACCGGTTGGTTCGACCCTGGGTGACAAAAAAAGGGAGAAGATTCCAGTTGGCTAGAATAATAGGCATTTCAATCTATTATTGCAAGATTGAGAAAAGATGATTAGAGTGTGGAGCTAGAGGGGTAGAGGTCATTGGGGGCCTCGTGGCACTCTATGTCCTCCTGTTGAGCACCCAGCTAGTTCTTGGGACTGACTTGTGGAGCTAGTAGGGAGCCTTGTGTTCTCTTGTTGAGCACCCAACAGTTTCTCTCAGTTGACGGATAAGGGTTGGAGGTAGACACATTAGTTAGTTCGTTTATTTTCTCATGCAAACACATTAATCCCCTATGTTGAAGAAAGACCTTAAAATAAATTAAAATCTATTGGAACACTTGCACAAATCACGATCTTTCATTTTATTTACTATTGCAGTCATCGTTTATTTGGTTCAGTTTAACTTCAAGCTCATCTCGTACACTTTCGTTCATTTTCTTAAAGTATTTTACAACTGATGAATGTGATCTTTCGATTATTGTGGTGAACGAATGATTCAGAGCAATTTGTGCATTTTGGCAATTTCATTGTAATCTTTGTTTGTGACTCCATAGCCCGGTTTAGGCAGACACTGGTTTAGTAATACTATGTTTCTCTTGCAATTATATTTGGTTTATGAATAAAGAAAGATTTGTCTGTCATTTGAAATTATTGCATTTTTGCATGATTGATTGCCATAAAGTTTAAATTAATCTAATTATCTTTTAACTCCTAAAATACAACCTTTGAAACATAGTAAATAGGGACTACCCCCCTTGACCTTTTTAGGAGTTGGGCCTAAACGAAGGAGTTAGGAATTGAGGTGACATTGGCTTCCAAACTCATAGTTTCTCTTAGGACCACACCTAGTGGTTGGAAGACTTTTCCACGGTCAAGTGTGTTTTAGGCGGCAACTGTATGTTGAAAGCTATGTAAATATTTAGGTTGAAAAATAATATAAAGGTCCAAGATGGTGGTGGAGAGCATGAGAAGGGTTATGTGTCCCTAAGAGGGAAAGAGGAAAGGGGGGCCATGGGAATGTAACCGTCTATTTCCAAGTCCCAACCTAGGAGCTTATACCCTTTTCCATCAGCTGTCTTTAATGAAATTCATCCACCAACCTTGACTTAGAAAAAGCCCATATTAATGCATGTGTAGAGGTTGGTGAGCAAGTCAACCTCTCATAGTAATGATAGTGTGGTGCCGAATACAATCAACATGTGGAAACATAAGAGTCTTCCTTCCTCTCCTTCATTCTCATGGGAGCAATTGTCACTCACAATTCTCAATTCCATTCCATTCGTTCACGCGGGAAGTGGTTACCCAAGAAGTCTGTATATGTTGTATTCTCCTTGTGTTTGATTGATGACCCAAATATGACACTATAAAAAGAAAACCAATGTTGTGAATAGGGAATTCACAGGCCTAGGGAATTCACAGGCTTGGGTTGAGAGATGCATACACTAAAGGTGAGCATAGAGGCTGGGAAAATAAGGAAGCCTTCACCGACTGAAATTGCTGCTCATTGATTTTTGGAGAGCCCAAGTTTTACTCACATTTTTCCTAGAAGGTAATCAGCAGAATGGCTTATTTAAGAGCACTGGCAAGGAAGAATAATATCAAGGGTTGTTGAGCATAGAAAGGAAGTATTTTTGTTATGTTGTGTAGGGCAGTGGAAGAGAATTCCATGACTGAGTGATGGTTGGATGAGTTGTCTGGAGTTCTCTGTCGTGAGCCATGGAATTCAGCAGATTTGTTGAGCCATGGAGAGCGGTTGGGTTGGCTTGAGTGAGTTGTGAGTTTGTAGCTCAGTTCCTTACTCCTGGTGGCCTCATACCTTGGCTTGGGGATGACATCTGCACTGGATGCGTATGGTTGGGTAGACAATTACTTGTTCGTAGTGAGTTTCTTGGATTGTCTTTGGTTTGAAAGATAGGTATCCTATCTCTATCAAAGAATTTTGCAATTTGTTTCTTGTTTTCTATTATGGTTATGAATTTGTGAATTATGAGTGTGTTGATAATATTATCATGCATGTGTTTTCATGAATTTAGAGGTTCTATGCTTGGTATTTTGCTGTATTTTATTTTGTTACACACATGCATAAATTTTAATTAATTTGGGCCTTGGAATCCAGATCTAATTTTAATCTTGGTGATTTGTTCTGGTAATGCCCAGAGTTGTTGTTGGCTTGGGCCCTCGTTCCATAATTGAGAACTCATGGAAGGGGACATGACACCTGACAATCCTTTAAGAGAGAACCTGCTCCATACTGTAGGTGACCAAAGTGCTTGTGCCATAACTCACACAACTTCTCATTATCATGCACTAGAGCATCATGCTTCATTGGATCTTCAAGCTGCATGTAAAGGCCTTCTTCTCGCACTCCTTTGGCAAAACATTGACCATATTTTTGGATGTGATCTCTTACAATTACTTAACCCATTCTTGTCACTGGGTATGTGGCAATGTCACCCAATTCCACTTTATGCCAACATCTTGTTCTTGAAGTTTGCATAAGGTCTTCTTGTTGAATTCATGTCTTGAATCTCCACTGACCACATACCGCCCTACACTCCTTTGACCACATACTACCCTACAATAGAAAATGGTGTTGGTGGAAAGTCATGAAACCATGGAGTAAGTGGTTTCAAGATTGGATGCTAACTAATCCATTGCAGCAAAGGCTTCTGCACTACCTGCGAAGTGCCTGTGTTGTTGCTTGCCCTTTTCTTTCTTCTTCTCAAGCCACTGACTTGCATATTATCCCATATTGTGAAGCATTTCACAATTCACAAGACTTGAATCTTTCTTCCCATGATTTGAAGAACATGACTCTTCCTTCTTTCCCTTCTGGCCCCAAACGTGCCCTCCTTTCTTCCCACCTTCCTCCACTCTAGAGACCATTTTCTCTTGCCTTGTCTCTTCATCGATGAAATTGTCCTAAATCCTTTTTCAAATGCATGCATTTCTCATGAACACAGAATCTTGTACAACGCACTTTTAGGGTGTAGAGAAACCATTTAGTGCAATGGGCACCAACTCATATTTGATCTTCATCTCGATTGCAAAGAGATGATCATTAAGCTTGGTGATCTTCATTAGGTAGCTCACTAGTGTGTACATGCTGCTTGTGTGCGCTGGTGAACTTGTTCTTCAGGGGCATCCTGTAAGGAATGTTCACACTTTGATAAAGTCTAATCAACGCTTCATACATTTCATTAGGTGATTTACCGACAATATGAGGGATCAAATGGTACTTCACAGAATCCAAAATGATCCTCTTTGCCTTGGAAACCTTCTTTTCACATTGAGTAAGTTGTAGAGAATTGGTGGGAATTGTAGGCTTCCTTTCAATGATACTCCATTGATCAACCCCCTCCATCAAAATCTGACATCTGCACTTTCAAGGAGTGAAGTTGGAAGCTCCTTCAAACTTGTTACATGCTCTGAGACCGAACATCCTGAAGTCAGCCATTCCTGCAACCTCTTTAACACACTTCAAACTAATAGATCACCCAAGAAACAAATCAAAAACCTCTCACAGGTTCAGGTTGCCTCTCACAAGCATTAACCAACACTCCAATCATTGGAGCTTCAAGGGAATCTTGCTCACTAACCCTTCAGAGGGCCTTGTGCTTATCTCTAGCATGGATCACTCCAATCTTTGGAGATTTTGGGGCATCGCACCTGCTTAAATATTCTGATAGGAGCTCCCTATCACATGCAACAAACTCTTCCATGTGTTAAATGGAAGATTTCCGATGTACAACATTGAAACCATGTTGATTTTTTAACACATGATCCTCATCCTAGGAAACTTGTTTATCAGGATCCATTTCTTTCTCCAAAGGATCCGTTTCCATGATGGATCCTAGGCGGATCTGGATCGGATCCACGGATCCTACCCGTGGTGGATCCAGTAACATAGACATCCTACATCAGAAATAAAATTTTTACTAAATGCCTATCAAAAATTTGAAATTGCAACTATTGAATTAAAGGATTAACTGTTCAAGAGTGTAGACACAACATATCATGTGATTAGATCAAAACAACACCGACTGTTGATTTCTGAGCAACATCGAGAGCCATTCTCTAGGAGAATGGAAAACCTAGTCGAGGACCAAGGTGTTGATCAACGTTCAATTCGGGACTGAACCTAATCTTGGGGCCGAGAACCATTCTCTAGGAGAATGGAGGACCTAGTTAGGGACTAGGGGGTTGATCAACATACTTCAGTCTGGGGCTGAACATCAGCCTGGCGCTGAGGAACCTGGGGTTCTTGCTGCTGGGGTTTCACCGGAAGCAGAAGATATCAGTCCATCTCCGATTCAGTTCTTGATGCTTGCATACTCTCTCAAGAGCAGTCCAGCCATCTTATCAGTGGTAAGTGTTCATTCTATCTCACAAACCCTAACCTTAATTTTTCCTATAAAATAGGGATTTTTGCATGGCAGTTTGCATGTCTAGTTGTATAAGCATAATTGCATAGGAATAGAAAATATCGAGATTTGGGATATTACGGTGGTATCAGAGCTATCTTCTTGGCCAGTTGTGGGCTTAAGAAATGAGACATAGATGAATCCAGAGGGAGACCCTTTTGTAACCTATAGGAGGAGAAAGAGTAGATACACAGGGGACTTTGAGGATATCCAACTAGAAGATACCAATTCAGACATGGAACAAATAGGTATACACTCGGATAGGGGAAAAGGAATGGGAGAAGAGGAGGATAGGATGGAGTTTCGCAACTTAGTATCTGCATTGCAAGACTTAACAAAAGGGAAAAAAGATGTGCTTAATGCAATCAACAGATTATCGGCAAAACCAGAAATAGGTACCAACAGTACACCTCCCTCACCGGTAGATCGGGGATCTACAAGCAGCAGTGGAAAGGTTGTGTACACTAATATGTAGAATACTTCGCACATATATAGCAGACCTTCCAACAGGCCTACCATGCCTCACTTCTTGGCAGATACAGTACGTGGTCCGGTCATGCAGGTAGAACCTAGCGAGCCTTTTGGGGCTTATTTGCAGGAGTATAGAGACTTAGGGGATGAGTTTCATGCTGCCATGTCTTTTTCAGATTTCTGCAACATGAAGAGTAGGAACAGGCCCAGGAATTTCAACAAGGGTTTCAATCACAACTATGAGTTGCAAAAGACCTTGGGCAGGTTGACTATCCTGAACTTTGATGGGACTCGCGAGTCGCAGAGGATCAGCAAGGATATCGGTTCAAAAGTTGGATACCTATTTCCAACTCAATCCCATGACAGAGACAGATGCCATTAAATTGGCTACACTCCACTTGGATGGAGAAGCTCACGAGTGGTGGTACCACGGATTGGTGACATTGGGTCACAACACCATACACTCCTACGGTGAGTTCACTCAGAAGCTCATAGAGAGGTTTGACAGGAAGGATCCAGAGATACATTTCAGGGAGTTGGCTCAACTCAAACACACCGGTAGTGCAGAAGCCTTCGTCTCAGAATTTTAGAGGATAGCAGTCATGGTAATAGATGTTTCAGAGAGTAGGTTGACTATGTTATTCACTGAGGCCCTCACAAAGCCACTACGGGGATGGGTGAAAGCCTACAAACCCCTCACTCTGCAGGATGCCATTACTAGAGCCAGAGATCTTCATGATTCAGTCCCCAAAAACAAGTTCCCGCTGAAAACCAATTTTCCTGTTAGGGACAAGGACAAGAAACCGTTCCAGCAGGATGTTCCCAAGAAAACTTGGTTAGACAAGGACACTAGGAAAGATTTGAGAAGGAAGAAACTATGCTTCACTTGTCAGGAACCATGGGTACCAGGACACAGGCGTGCAGGGAAGGCGAAGGCTCACTACATTGAGGTATATTCGGACAGTGATGAGGATGACTATGAGCAGGAAGCCACAGAAGAACTACGGGAAGTTGAGGAAGAATCACACCAAGGTGATACACCAGAGGGAGTCATTGCTACATTATCTGGACTCTGGAGTACTAAGATTCCATACTCTCAGGGTCAGGGGAGTAGTACAGGGTCACAGAGTAGGAGTATTGATTGATGGGGCAACAACCCATAATTTCATCGACTCCGCTTGGGTAGCCAAGAGAGGTATTCAGACCGATAAGTTCGAAGGATTCATTGTAGCAGTAGCCGGGAACTCCAGCATGGAGTGCAACTACTGGATTCCAAAATTGAATGTCACCTTAGGTAACTATTAGATGACAGATTCCTTCTACGTAGTGGATGTATCGGATACTCACGTAGTATTGGGTGTTCAGTGGCTTTATTCTATAGGTAAATACACTACAGACTACAGGGCAATGGAAATGGAATTCCAGGGGCCAGACGGCAAATGGGTAGTTTTGAGGGGGATGAACACTTATCCCCCAAAACCGGTCTCGTCATAGAGAATGGAGGCAGTACTCCGACAGGATGATATAGAATGGGCTGCAGAATGTTTTGTCACCTTTAGGAAACCCCCAAAGACCAACACACAACACACAAGTGACATTCAAACCTTGCTACAGAAACATGAAAAGGTTTTTCGGGACCTTCCATTAGGTAGACCGCCAGATCGAGGCTTTGAACACATCATCGAGCTAGAGGAGTGGACACAAGCAGTCATCACCACTCTTTACAGGCATCCCAAAAGATACAAGGATGAGATTGAGAAAACAATCAAAGAATTACTGGAGCTTGGATATATTCGGCCCATTTCTAGCCCCTTCGCATCCTCAGTAGTATTGGTCAAAAAGAAGGATGGTACACTGCGAATGTGCATCGATTATCGAGCACTCAACAAAAAGACCATTAAGGACAGGTATCCCATCCTTAGAATTGACGAACTCATGGATGAGCTTCGGGGAGCTAATTACTTCTCCAAGATTGATCTTCGCTCGAGATACCATCAGATCAGGGTAAGGGACCAAGACATCTCCAAAACAGCTTTTCGCTGTCACTATGGTCACTATAAGTTTTTGGTCATGCCCTTTGGACTTAGCAATGCTCCAACCACTTTTCAGTCATGCATGAACCACACCTTCAGTGCACAGCTACGTAAGTTTTTGCTAGTATTCTTTGATGACATCCTAATTTACAGCAAAACATGGGAAGAGCATCTGAAACACCTGGACGAAGTACTGAGTATTTTAGAAGAACATTCGCTTTATGAGAAAATGTCCAAGTGTGAGTTTGGCATGAAGGAAATGCTGTACTTAGGACACATAATCAATGCAGGAGTACAGGTTGATATGGAGAAAATCCAAGCTATCAGAGATTGGCCTGTGCCAAAAACAGTCACAGAATTGAGAGGTTTCTTGGGTTTGTGCACTTATTACCAACGGTACGTTAAGGAATTCTCCCAATTTGCAGCACCCCTCACAGATCTCACAAAGAAGGGAGCGTTCACTTGGACAGACTTAGCACATAAAACTTTCGAGGAGATGAAGGTTATTATGAGTTCCTGTCCAGTTTTAGCATTACTAGACTTCTCACAACCCTTTGTAGTAGAATGTGATGCCTCGGGGGAAGGGGTAGGAGCAGTGTTGATGCAAAACCATCACCCTATTGCATTTGAGAGCCGTAAACTGAAGAACTACGAGCGTCATTACTCCATATATGACAAAGAGATGCTAGCCATATTACATGCTCTCACAAAATTCAAACAGTACCTAGTGGGCAGTAAGTTCAAAATCAAAACCGATCATAACAGCCTCAAGTATTTCCTGGAGTAGAAGGAACTGAATGAGCGACAGCAGAAATGGGTCAGCAAAGTACAAGCCTATGATTTCGAGATCGAGTATGTAAAAGGTAAGAATAATGTAGTAGCTGATGCATTATCCAGGCGTCCCGCCTCATTATCTCTCAGGTGCCTTCTGGCAGGAACTATTCAGATTAGTGGAGACGAAACTGGCTACCAGTACGAGTTATCATCCCCAGAGCGATGGACAAACTGAAATAGTCAACAAGTGGATCGAAGGATATTTAAGGAACTATGTAGCAAGGCAGCAGCGAACTTGGATCAAATGGCTACACCTAGGGGAGTATTGCTACAATACTACGTATCACATGTCTATTAGGATGACTCCTTTTAAGGCATTATATGGTTACGAGGCCTTGGATTATGCAGATTTGGCATTTGGAGATAGTAGGGCTCCTAATTCTAAGGACTGGATACAGGAAAGTCAAGACATTCTGAAAATCTTGAAGGAAAAATTACAAACAGCGCAGAATCAACAGAAGTTGTATGCCGACAAACACAGGATTGAGCAGAGCTTTAAGGTAGGGGATTTGGTATACTTAAGGCTCCAACCTTACAGACAGTCTTTGCTTAAGAAGAAAGGAGCAGAAAAGTTAAAACCTCGCTTCTATGGACTCTATAGAATAATCAGGAAGGTGGCAGAGGTGGCATATGAACTAGAACTTCCACAGGAAAGTAAAATTCACAATGTGTTCCATGTGTTTAACCTGAAGAAGACCCTTGGGCAACACATTGCTCCATCTACAGAGTTACTTCCTTTAGATGATGAAGGACCGCTGATACTGATTCCTGAACAAATCATACAGACTAGAGAAAGGAAGCTCAGGAATAGGGTAATCAGAGAGTACTTGGTTCAGTGGAAAGAACTACCGCTAGAGGATGCCACCTGGGAAGGTGAACAGGTATTGCAGAATCCCAGTTTGCAGTTGCTTGAGGACAAGCAATCTCAAGCGGGGAGGACTGTAATGTCCTCTTTCGATTAGGCCTTGAGGCCCAAAACCGCTAACCTATGTGATTCCTGTGGGTTCGAGCGGTTACTGACAGTTAGGGAATCATCTAAGGACCGATGCCATCCATAGAAAATCTAGGGCATCATCATTAGGTCAAGAAGGGCCATCGGGGCCAAAGGCCACCTTCGTGCATGCCATCCAAGCATTATTTAATGATGCATGCACTCATTTGAGTCTCCATGCGCATGCATGCAAGTCAACTGCAAATTAGAAGATAAAGTGACCTAATTAGGTCAAAGATTAGGGTTTTCGCAGCTGAAAATTATAAAAGGAGGATAAAGCGAAAGGAGACTTCACTTTTGATGATTATTATTTTGGGAGCTCTTGAATAGCAGCATAGCAGTTGGGGTTGGAGGATGGAAGACCTGGTCGGGGACCAGGGTGTTGATCAACGTTCAGTCTGGGATTGAACCTCAGCCTGGGGCTGAGAACCATTCTACGAGAGAATGGAGAACCTGGTCAGGGACCAGGGGGTTGATCAACATACTTCAGTCTAGGATTGAAGCTCAGCCTGAGGCTGAGGAACTTGGTCAGGGACCAGGAAGCCCTAGATTGCATCTAGGCAAGTGAGATTCTTCTTCCCATGGTTAATGGGCTATGGGACCTTCTCAAGGACCTAGCTACCCCTTGTTAAAGTGCCTAGCACATGTAATATTCCAAATCCCGATATTTTCTATTCCTATGCAATTATGCTGATACAACCGGGCATGCAAAAATCCCTATTTTATAGCAAAAATTAGGGTTAGGGTTTGTGAGATAGAATGAACACTTACCACTGATAAGCTGGCTGGACTGCTCCTGAGAGAGTATGCAAGCATCAAGAACTGAATCAGAGATGGATTGATATCTTCTGCTTCCGGTGAAACCCCAGTAGCAAGAACCCCAGATCAAATAAGGGTGACGTTTTCAGTGAAGGAGGTGTCCGATGGAGCTGCCGATTTGCAGGACTGATAGCCTTCCCGTGCTGGAGAGAATGCTTAGTACATGCAGAGTTTCGGAGGTCTCTAGGCAGGCTAGCAAATTGTTCCAGAGAGACAGCTACTCACGCCCCATCATCCCGAAATAGCTGATAACTGCTTCAAATGAGCACGGTCGGATCTGATAATCACCGGGTACCAGAGTAAGATGTCGATGATGAGAATGGTGCCTGAGTTTCGAAGTAAAACTGAGATCTGAAGACCCAGGAACTGATTAGGGATTTATGGCTGAAAACCCCCCCTTACGGCTGCACACGTGTCCCTGCAACAATCTACATTGTACACTGGATAACTATGAATGAATGTAAGAGCAAATGGTGAACCTGTATGGCTTACCCCGAATGAGACTAGGGCAGATATTTCACTGCCGAAACCCCGCTAGTTGAAGACGCCGTCTCCAACCCCAACTGTTGTGCTGCTATTCAAGAGCTCCCAAAATAATAATCATCAAAAGTGAAGTCTCCTTTCGCTTTATCCTCCTTTTATAACTTTCAACTGCGAAAATCCTAATCTTTGACCTAATTAGGTCACTTTATCTTCTAATTTGCAATTGACATGCATGCATGCGCATGGAGACTTAAATGAGTGCATGCATCATTAAATAATGCTTGGATGGCATGCACGAAGGTGGCCTTTGGCCTCGGTGGCCCTTCTTGACCTAATGATGATGCCCTAGATTTTCTATGGATGGCATCAGTCCTTAGATGATTCCCTAACTGTCAGTAACCGCTCGAACCCACAGGAATCACATAGGTTAGCGGTTTTGGGCCTCAAGGCCTAATCGGAAGAGGACATTACAGCACATGACTTTGGTACCACTAAGGAGAACGAGATAGACAATGAAAATATTCCTTGCTTATGATGATGTACATGGAGTTGACTTGTACGGATCATGAAGTCCAAGAAGAATGTTTGTTTGTGGTCATAAAATCACCTAAATATCAAGGAACCCAATGAGGGTCCAAGTGCCCACAAGGTTGGTCCTTGTACCCCTCTTGTAAAAGACCTTGTACTCTTCAAAGTCAAAAAGAGGAAAAATAAAAAGTAAAAATAAAAATAAAAAGTCAAAATGTGAAATACCTTAAAAGACAAAAAGATAAAAAGCCCCTAAGGGCGTCTTCTTACATTATGGACTCATCTCATCTTTATGATCTATAAATAAAGTCGCATCCTCACTTGTCAAAATCATCCAAGACGTCTACATCTCTGTCAAAGAATAATTTTTTCTAGGCTTATCTGCTGGTCACTTTTTCCCTCTAACACATGTGGACAGACTTGGCATTTAAAGACTGTTTTGGCAGCCGTGGGGTCTACTTTTGTTCTCTTACCGAAGCCGCAGATCTGGTAGTTGTTTATGTGAAGGCCGTACTCTGCTGGGTTCTTCTTTTGGATGCTCTTACACTACAGCCTCCACTCTAGCCTCATCTGAGCTCTGCTAGGGCTCATCTCGATTCTCAACACACAACAACCTTGTTAGGGCTTACCTCAGCTTGTGGAAGCCCTTCTAGGGCTTATCACAGGTATCGGCTGCCCTGGTAGGGCCATTCTCAGGCCACCCGATTCTGATTAGGGCTCACACCAACAAGTACAGTTAGCAACACTTCTAGACTTACAAACATCTACATCAGACCTTCTTGGATGGTTGGGGTTTTGATCATCTCCCAGTAGGACTATCTTTGTCCTTTTTTTTTCTTGGCATATGTGTCCTAGGGGCAGCTTGGTGGATTTATAAAGGTCTGTAATTTGTTATCTGCTCATGTACAAACCTAGTCATCTCATAATAAGGAGATTTTCATTGCTGGGGTTTTTATTCCTTGAAAAGGTTTTCCCCAGGATAAATCTTGTGTATTTGTGCATACTTGTTTCATTCTACTGCTCTCTATTTATTGCTACTATTGATCTATTACTGATATAGAATTTAAAGTCTGTTAAAATTGAAAAGTGATTGTCACTGCTAGCAAATTTGAATACATGTTAAAAATTTAACATGGTATTAGAGCTTTGGACGTAAAGTACACAATGTCTTGAGCAGATCATTGTTTCCTACGTTGACCTTGGGATAGTCTAGCAGATTTTAATTGGACTAGAGATGGCTTCAATAACTTTCAGACCAGAGGACAGAGTTGAAGGATTAACCAACTTCAATTCATGGGAAGCAAGGTTATTGGCCACCTTGGAAGAAGATGACCTTGATGATTTGGTTCTTAATGTTGTAGATGAATCCACAACTAATGCAGGAAGGGAAGCGTTCAAAAGGAAGCAAGCCAAGGAAAGGAGGATTTTTTATGATTCAATCAAAGACACTTTGATACTTGTTGTAACCCCATTGAAGACTGTCAAAGAGTGTTTTGACACTTTGACAAATCTATATGAAAAAAAAGTTCCTAGCTAGAAAAGAGTCTTGAAGAACAAGCTTCATACATTAAAGATGGAAAATGATAAAGGTGTGGCTTCATTCTTTACTAAAATATCTCAGGTAAGAGACCAACTCTTGGCTATTGGTGTTATAGTAGATGATAATGATCTTGTTCAAACTGTTTTTGATGGTCTCCCTAGTTCTTGGGAAACTTTTCTGTCTGCTATAAATGGTCGTGAAGTCGAGCCTGTAATGAACAAAATATATAAATAAATAAATAAACATTAATAATTAAATAAACTAAGTACTCAATGAAGAGACACCTTGATGAAAGGATATGCCTCTTTACGAAAGGGCACCAAGCATGGGTATTTATACAAGCAAACATTCTCATTGTAATATCATCTATTATTTTTTCAATCAAATACTTTATTCATGGATTATTATAATTTGGCTTATTTGTGCTGGTTATTTCCTTGAGAAACGATTTTGTCGTTTCACAACCCAACTTTGAAAGACTATTTCATGATTGCTTGAAAGAGGAAGGAAGAATTCAAAGCAGAAATGGTGGTCACAAGGAAGGAAATCTTGCTCTTGCAGCTAAGACAAAGAAGAATAAGAAATTCTTCCAGCAAAAGAACAAGGATAAAAAGCCTCAAGGTAAGCACTCTGATTTGTCACAGGTTGAATGATACAATTGTCAAAAGATGAGACATTATGCTAGAAATTGTAGATAACCAAAGAGGAAGTTCAAAGGAAGATTCTAGGCATCTACAACTGAAGAAGAAGAACCCAAGAAGAAAAAAATCAACAAGCCTTCCCAAGATCAAGAATCCAGAAGAGAGTACTATTTGATTTCAGCTCTCTTTGAATCCATTACAGTTAGTGTTAGATCCTAGTTGGTGGACAGTGGATCCTCCAAACACATGACTGGATTTCGAGAAGCTCTCGCAAACATTAGGAAGAAGAAGTTCACCACTCAAGTAGCACTTGGAGATGATAGATTTTTATCATTTAAGCAATATGATCTTAGGATCTTATCTGAGAGAATAACATGCATAGCAATCAATCACAAGAGACAATAGACACAAAGATTTATCCTCGGGGAAACCATAAAGGAAAAACCCTGCAACTTCCACAGAGGTAGAATGAGCACCAATGGCAGTAGTAAAACCCAAAGACAGAAAGATGATCTCCAACAGTTGTTCTCTCTCTCACTTGAGCGAGCTTCTTCTCTCTCACCTATACGCTATAGCTGGGTGAGTGTGTGTCATAAATAGAGAGGCTCACTCTCTATTTATACTCTTTCATTCACTTAATATTTGACTCAGTTATGTAGGCTCGAGTAACCACAACTAGGGTACTAATGACCCGACTTACAACGGAGGGGACTTCCTCATGACTTTTAGTAATTATCTCGATAGGAACATCGGGGTACAAAGAAATACAAGTGATTCTACCGATAGGAGCATCGGGGACCAATGAAATACAATATATACAAGTGAATACATTTCGAAGTTACAAATACATCAACACTCCCTCTTAACTAGGAAGGTATTCTCTTGATACAATTCATTAGTACAAGTCTTCTTCTCTGGATCATCATCAAAGCTGGATCATCACTGGATCATCATCATCATTGCTTCCGCTATCTCGATCAAATGGTGCTATCTCTCAATTCTTCTTGTCACAGGAAGTTCGACAGAGCCAGCCCTTTTTCATGCTGGTTGTAGGCCTAGCCTCCATGTAGGTCTTCCTCTACAGAGCCAGTCCTTTTTCATACTAGATGTAGGCCTCTACAGAGCCAGTCCTTTTTCATACTGGATGTACCTCCACAGAGCCAGTCCTTTTTCATACTGGATGTGGGTCTCTACAGAGCCATTCCTTTTTCATACTGGATGTAGGCCACTACATAGCCAACCCTTTTTCATGTTGGATGTACTTCCACAGAGCCAGTCCTTTTTCATACTCTATGTGGGTCTCTATAGAGCCAATCCTTTTTCATACTGGATGTAGGCCACTACAGCGCCAACCCTTTTTCATGCTGGATGTACTACCACAGAGCCAGTCCTTTTTCATACTGGATGTGGGTCTCTACAGAGCCAGTCCTTTTTCATACTGGGTGTAGGCCACTACAAAGCCAACCCTTTTTCATGCTGGATGTACTTCCACAGAGCCAACCCCTTTTCATACTGGATGTGGGTCTCTACAGAGCCAGTCCTTTTTCATATTGGATGTAGGCCACTGCACTTATATCTAACCATGGGAGGCCCCGCCTACCACCATGTCAGAAGGGTACAACTCTTACATCTGACCATGGGAGGAACCAATCCTACCACCATGTCAGAAAGGCACAACACTTACATCTGACCATGGGAGGCCCCGCGTACCACCATGTCAGAAAGGCACAGCACTTACGTTTGAACATGGGAGGCCCCACCTACCACCATGTTAGAAAGGCACAACACTTACATCTGACTATGGGAGGTCCCGCCTACTACCATGTTAGAAAGGCACACAAACTCATCATTTCCCCTTGGAAGGAACCTCGATCTGGAGAACACCAAGCTTCTCCTTGAAGTACTCAAACTTCACTCTGGCCATTTCTAGCATAGAATCACATCATGGCTGATTATGTACAAGGATAAACTGCGAGCTTCGCCAGGACTGATTACATTCGAGG
This sequence comes from Pseudotsuga menziesii, assembly GCA_001517045.1. Lineage (NCBI taxonomy): Eukaryota > Viridiplantae > Streptophyta > Pinopsida > Pinales > Pinaceae > Pseudotsuga > Pseudotsuga menziesii. The sequence goes on from LPNX010584946.1 coordinate 368,535, forward strand.
ACAACCTACAGGACAGTTTACGTCTGAGCCACCTACGAGCTTCACCAGGATTTTATGCTCAGACAACTTGTCTCACCGGCTATGCTAGAGCTCCCTCTTTCGAGAGATCTCGATCTGGATCACATGCTGGAGCTTCACTGCTCCTCTCTGATCTCATACTGAAGTAGCACCTCGAAGTGCTCTTCCTATCAATGGCACTGCCTACCCAATACGAATCCACATAACCCTCTAGGTTAATCTTCTGATTCGTATCATACTTGAGCCCATACTCAACTGTACCCTTCAGGTACCTCACTGCATGCTTTGCAACCATCAGGTGAACATGTCTCAATGTGTTCACAACAAAGAAAATATTTGGTCTCGTATTCGTCAGGTACATGAAGGAACAAATCATCTGACGATACATCGTGGCATCAACCCTCTCTAATGAAGCATCGCTCAATAGCTTCAGGTTTGATGCCATAGGTGTGGTCATGGCCTTGCATTCCATCATCCCGAACCTCTTCAGGATCTCTATTGCATACTTCCCTTGTCCCAGGGAGATTCCATTCGCATTCTGCCACACCCCCATGCCTAGAAAGTAGTGCATGATATCCAAGTCCTTCATCTCGAACTCGGAAGCAAGTCTCCTTCTTGCAACTTTAATGAGTTCCTATTTTCTGTCAGGAACAAGTCATCGACATATAACAAGAACATCACTGGTCTTCTGCCTTCAACCTTGAAGCAAAGGTTGGAATATGCTTTACTCTCAGTAAAGCCTAGAGTCATCAGTAATCTATCCATCCTCTTGCATCATGTTGAACCTCAGGATCTTCTGGAGTCACTCCCTCTAAAGCAAAGCATCATTCTCCCTTTGCCTTTCGTACTCTATGTATTGAAACATTCTGTACTAGAGTGACAAGTAGCTTCCTTTGCTGTTAATATTCTATGTATCCATATAAGGTCATTAGATACCAAGATCCTGAACCTTTTCAAAAGTTCTTCTCGCACCCATCTGTGAGCTTGTCATCCTCTATAGGCTTTCATATTCAACCTTGTAGCAAAGGTTAAGATCTTCATCACTGTAGGTGATCTTCAAGCTCCTCATGTATGTGTTATCCCATGGGTGTTGTCTGAGCTCATATAAGTCTGCCTGTCATGTGTCTTAACTTCCAGTGGTTGGAAATGTCTCTTCGTAGTCTATGCCTTCCTTCTGTGAGAGGCCTCGTGCTACGAATCTTTCCTTGTATCCCATGATGTTGCCATCTACTGCATGCTGGATCTTGTAGATCCATATGGAAGATACTACGGACTTCCCTTCTAGTCTCGATACTGCATCCTAGACATCATTCTTCTTGAACTGGTACTCTCCTTCCCTTTCTTCTTGGATACTTCTTCATAGTTGGAAGGTTCTGCATCAATGATGTTGCTCAACAGTGTCACATAACTGCATTCGTCATATTATTCTTCATGCTTGGATTATTTATCGAACTGTTGTCACTTGTTCTTCGAAACAAGTCTCGTCCTTCTTTTCTTGTAGGTGATTGTACGCGATCTTTCCTACAAGTTAAATGCATTAGTTGTATGGTTAGAAACATTTCATAAGGCATATTCATAATGGAAAATTCTTATGCATAAAGATATAATCATGCAACTATTTAGCCAATACAACATTCATCCATATCTCACGAAAACTTTCTAGATGCCTTCCATCTCTACCATGACATCATTGAGATTGTGCACTAATCCAGTATGTCAGCAAAGAGGTTTCATTCTAGATAAGTAGCAATGGAGAGTTGCATAGCACCATGAGCTACTTACCCATCACATGCATATTAGTAGTATACTGTCATTAATGCAAACATTCTATCATGCATAATACATCAACTGAATATAAATAAATGCATAACAAAACAATATCATGAAATGACAATTGAATACTTTTCTTTATTTGTTTCGTGGGTAGACTCCTTTCAGCTTCATCATCTTCTTCATTCATAACAACATCATTTCTTATCCAAATGCTTAAGATGGATAAGAGGTTCTTCAAGAGTTGAGTCCTTCATATTACTCATAGCTTGATGGATCTTCTTTGAATCGTGAGAGCTTGATCTTCAGTTGCTCCCATCTTCTCTTCTCTTATTACGATTCGAGCTTCTTCTTGTGTGCACTCTTCCCAGAGTCTGTTGAAGGTAATCACTTCCTTCTGGCACACATTCCTCGAATGAATGAGTCCCATGATCCTGGGAGGCCATTCAAGGTGGTTATCACAACTTTTGCATTCTCTACTTCTTCTTATACTGCTTCAAGTTGTTCTTTGATTTGAGAGACCCTTGTAAAGTATGACTGTACGGTCTCTGCATTCTGGATCTTCACATTCTTCAACTGGTTTCTCAAAGTCATCTTCCAATTTATGTTCTTTCCTTCAAATAGCTTGGTCAAGGAATTAAACATCTCTTTAGGTGTATTTAGGGAAGACACTTGTGGTATAAGGTGATCCTTGATTGAATCAGCAATGATTTTCTTGGCCTTGACGAAGTTCTTCTTGTGTAAGGATTTAGCCTCATCTCCCTCTGGAACTGGAACCTCTTCACTTATGTAGGTGTCCAATTCATTTTCTTCAAGAACCAGTGAAAACTTATATTTCCATGCTCTGAAGTTTTCAGCTTCACCAAGCTTGTCATCAAGCTGGTGTGATAAGTCATTTTGAAATGAGAACCTCAAATGTAAATAGAAAAATATTAGATCTTACCGATTTGAGGTGTCCGTCTTGGTTCTGGATTTGGCTGATCTAGGGTTTGTTAGAGAAACCATAATTTTCAAAACTTGGAATCTTTCAGATCTGATTGGATAGAAATATGGGCCTCTTCAAGGCGAGCTATCCAATGTACTCCTTTTTTAAAAACAGTGGAGGGAAGCTACCGAAATAGGAAGCCCTAGTTTTTCAATTTCCTTTGTAGAAATGCCTGATATTGTTTCTGTGGTATCTCCAAAATTACTGCTTCTCTATGTTTGACATTTCGTACTGAGGTAACCTCGTCTGTCCTCCTTCCAACACCACAAGTTTGACCATAATTTGTTTCACCAATTGGGACTTATGAGAGTTTTCCTAGGGTGACTTATCTCAGGACTGTTCAGCATAGCGAACTTGTACGGACTACCTCGTGTCCCTGTTTCATCATGAGGGTCTGAAAGTTTTGCCACAGAAAGTACATTCCGTTCCCTATCTGGAACATCTTGCAAAATTTCATTTGGACCTTTGTAGCCCGAGATATAGCAATTCTCCCTAGGTGTCCTGTTTAGGGATGAATCCTAGAAGAGGATGGAACCCTGATTTGGAGGAATCATATCTCCCAGAATATAGCGAATCTAAGTTTGAAATTTTTACACATGGTACATTAGGATTTTATCTTCGTCCTGTGAAAATTTCGGCTCCTGAGAATTCTTCAATCTCAAGATACAGCGAATGTACCAAAACTACCATTTTTAGTATTTTAGGGTTTTTCAGGCCCGAGGTCAAATTAGGGTTTGACTTCCCGGATTTTTACCCAACCAAAAATATCGACCTTGGTCTCTAAACTTCGATTTTGATGAGGAGAGCAATCCTATGCTAGGCTCACTCAAAAATTCCTCTTCTGTAAAAAGCCCTAATTTTTTGCAGGAAAATTGAAAATGCCCATAAACAAATTCTGCTTTGACAAAAAGATGCGCCCTTCAATGTAGAGTTAGCCTAGCCTCCTTTTGCTGATGGATTGTGGAGTGAGACCCAAAAAGTAAGAAGCCCTCGCTTCTACAGCTGCATAGTGTCTTCTTCTCAGGTTAGCTTTGATACCATGTTAGATTTTTATCATTTAAGCAATATGATCTTAGGATCTTATTTGAGAGAATAACATGCACAATAGTCAATCACAAGAGACAATAGACACAAATATTTATCCTCGGGGAAACCATAAAGGAAAAACCCCGCAACTTCCTCAGAGATAGAATGAGCACCAATGGCAGCAGTAAAACCCAAAGACAGAAAGATGATCTCCAACAGCTGTTCTCTCTCTCACTTGAGCGAGCTTCTTGTCTCTCACCTATGCGCTATAGCTGGGTGAGTGTGTGTCATAAATAGAAAGGCTCACTCTCTATTTATACTCTTTCGTTCACTTAATATTTGACTCAGTTATGTAGCCTCGAGTAATCCTAACTCAGTTATGTAGCCTCGAGTAACCACAACTAGGGTACTAATGACCTAACTTACAACAGATGGGACTCCCTCATGACTTTTAGTAATTCTTCCGATAGGAACATCGGGGTACAAAGAAATACAAGTGATTCTTTTGATAGGAGCATCGGGGACCAATGGAATACAATATATACAAGTGAATACATTCCGAAGTTACAAATACATCAATAGATGATACCACTTACGAAATCGAAGGAATTGGTTCAGCATCTTTTCAACTTGACTAAGGGACCATCTTGCATATTGAAGACATATTATATGCTCCTGGGTTAAAGAAGAATCTTCTCTCAGTTGCAGGTTTAGAAGACAAAGGCTACAAAGTGATTTTCATGGATAGAAAGGTTTCTTTAATGGCCAAAGAATGAAAAGTTGAGATTGGTTGAAATGATCGGAGTTCGAAAAGGAGACCTCTACAAAGCATCCGGGCATTCCATTCAGGCATTAGCCCACAACACAATCAATCCATGAGAATGATGGCATTGAAGGTTTGCACACCTTCATTACAAAGCTCTTCCCGATTTACAGAAGATGGTAACATGTATGCCTGAGTTTTCTTATGAGCATGATGGTATTTGCAAAGGTTGTGCTCTTGATAAGAATGTGAAGAAATACTTTCCAAAAAGTAGCAGCAGATCGAAAGGGATTTTGGATCTAATCCATCTAGATATATGTGGACCTATGAATTCACCTTCCTTGAGTGGTTGTTTATATTAGGTGATCTTATAGATGATTGCTCCTAGAAGTCTTGGATTTATTTCTTAAAGACTAGGAATGAAACTCTTGATAAATTCAAAGAATTCAAGGCATTGGTTGAAAATCAAACAAGCAGAGACATCCACATCTTGAGGTCAGATAATGGGGGTGAGTAGGAATCTAATCAGTCTGATGATCTTTGCCGAGAAGCAGGGATCAAGAGGGAGCTAACTGTGCCTTACAACCCCCAGCGAAATGGGGTTGCAGAAAGGAAGAACATATCAATATGTGAAGTTGCCAAAGCTATGTTATGTGATCTAGATCTTCCTTTAGCCCTATGGGCTGAGGCTATTGGTACTGTTGTATACATCCATAACAAAAGCCCTGATGCAATATTGGGGGAAAAGACTTCAGAAGAAGTGTTCACAAGCAAGAAGCCTACAACTGACCACATGAGGATTTTTGGCACTCCAGTCTATATTCATGTGCCAAAAGAAAAAAAGAACAAAGCTAGAGCCTTCCAGAAAGAAAGGCACATTTGTCAGCTACAGTGACATGTCAAAAGATTATCGCATCTATATCCTTTATCAGAGGTACATTGAGGTTAGTAGAGATGTGATATTTCATGAGGAAGCTGCTTTTCATCTTTCTAGAGAGCTTCCAAATGATCTTGAAGACTGTCCTTCTCAAGTACCAGATTCCACTCATTTAGGGGATTAGAGGGAGGAGGATGATGAGCCTTCAACTCTTGATGCTCCCTTAGAACTAGTAAGGCCTACCGAAGAATTGCTTAAGGCCCCTCCTTCCAAAAGAAGACCTGCATGGTTTCATGAAACACTGCAGGAAGTAGAGAAACATAAAGCTCCTCCAGTAACTTTCAGAGAAAGCAAGAAGCCTGGACTTATGAGCAAACTCATTGATGCAGAACCCTCCACCTATAAGGAAGCAGCTAATCAACAAGTATGGAAAGATGTTATGACAAAAGAGTACAATTCTATTATGAAAAATGATGTATGGGAAGTGGTCCCAAGACCAAAAGGGAAGTTTGTAGTGACTTCTAAATGGACTTACAAAATCAAACATGCTGCTGATGGAAGCATCGAAAAATATAAACCAAGATTTGTATCTTGTGGTTTCTCTCAAAAGGACGGCATCGATTATGATGAAACTTTTTCTCCAATTGCCAGGTATACTACCATCGGAACAATTATCTCCGTTGTTGTTGTTTTTGGATGGAAACTTCACCAGATGGATGTAAAGACAACTTTGCTTAATGGAAAGATTGAGGAAGAAGTTTACATTGAGAAACCAGAAGGTTTCGTGACTCATGGGTTGGAATCACATGTGTGCAAATTGAAGAAAGCATTGTATGGGCTCAAACAAGCTCCAAGGGTTTAGTATGCAAGGATTGCCAATTATCTTCATAGCTTGGGTTTCTCCACGAGTACTGATGACTCCAACCTATATTTCAAGGTTGTTCAGAATCATCCCTTGATCTTGGTTTCGTATGTGGATGACTTGTTCCTTACTGGAGAGGAACAACTGATAGCATGGTGTAAGAGGGAGCTCACTTCAGAATTTTAGATGAAAGACTTGGGTCTCATGAACTACTTTCTTGGTCTAGAGATATGGCAGAAGCCTGATGAGATCCTCCTTTCACAAAGGAAGTATGCAGTAGATATATTGTGAAGATTTGGGATGCAAGACTGTAAGCCCATGAGCACACCATGACAACAAACTTGAATAAGCTATATGAGTTAGCCTCTTGCTCAAAGATAGTGGATCCCACTTAGTATCGTCAGCTTATTGGATCCTTGATGTATTTAGTGCATACAAGACCTGATATTTGTTATACAGTGAGTGCATTGAGTCAGTTCATCTTTGAGCCTAAGCACATACATTGGATAGTTGCTAAACACGTGCTTAGATATTTGCGAGGCACTATTGCTTATGGGCTCAGGTTCACTTCCAAAAGTGGAGTGATGTTACTTGGTTATGCTGACTTCGATTAGGCAGGCAGTGCAGTGGACCGTACATCCGGGTATTGCTTTAGTTTGGGATCAACCATGATCTCTTGGTCTAGCAGAAAACACAGTTCCATAGCTCAGAGCATAGATGAAGTTGAGCATATTGTTACGAGTGATGCCTACAGAGAAGCAATGTGGCTTAGGAAGCTACTCTCTGATTTGTTTGGTGGAAATCTTGGACCAACTATTATCCATTGTGATAACTAGAGTTGCATGAAAGCTTTTAGAAAATCCAGTGTTTCATGACAAATCAAAACACATTGAGATGAAGTATCACTTCATCAGATATATGGTCCAGAGAGGTGCCATAAGACTCCAGTATATTCGTACAAATGAGCAGATTGCAAATGTGCTGACCAAGCCTCTATCGGTGACGAAGTTTGTGTAATTCTGAGACAAGCTTGGTATTACAGAGAATGACTCTCTCGTTGAGAGGGCGTGTTGACTTGTGACCAGCATCGAGAGCCATACTCTAGGAGAATGGCAGACCTGGTCGGGGACCAGGGTGTTGATCAACGTTTAGTCTGGGATTGAACCTCAGCCTGGGGCTGAGAACCATTCTATGGGAGAATGGAGAACCTGGTTAGGGACCAAGGGGTTGATCAACATACTTCAGTCTAGGATTGAAGCTCAGCCTGAGCTGAGGAACCTGTTCAGGGACCAGAAAGCCCTAGATTGCATCTAGGCAAGTGAGATTCTTCTTCCCATGGTTAATGGGATATGGGACCTTTTCAAGGGCTTGGCCACCCCTTGTGGAAGTACCTAGCACATGACTTTGGTACCACAAAGGAGAACGAGATGGACAATGAAAATCTTCCTTATGATGATGTACCTTGAGTTGACTTGTACGGATCATGAAGTCCAAGAAGAATGTTTGTTTGTGGTCATAAAACCACCTAAAGATCAAGGAACCCAATGAGGGTCCAAGTACCCACAAGGTTGGTCCTTGTACCACTCTTGTAAAAGACCTTGTACTCTTCAAAGTCAAAAAGAGAAAAAATAAAAGTCAAAAGTCAAAAGGTGAAATACTTTAATAGACAAAAAGATAAAAAGCCCCTAAGGGCATCTCCTTACTTTATGGACTTATCTCACCTTTATGATATATAAAGTTGCATGCTCACTTGTCAAAATCATCCAAGATGTCTACATCTCTGTCAAATAAGGATTTTTTCTGGGCTTATCTGCTGGTCACTTTTTCTCTCTCACACATGTGGACAGACTTGGCTTTTGAAGGCTGTTTTGGCAGCCGTGGGGTCTACTTTTGTTCTTTTACTGAAGCCGCAGATCTGGTAGTTGTTTATGTGAAGGCCGTACTCTGCTGGGTTCTTCTTTTGGCTGTTCTTACACTACAGCCTCCACTCCAGCCTCATCCGAGCTCTGCTAGGGCTCATCTCATCACACGGAAGCCCTGCTAGGGCTTACCTCAGCTCACGGAAGCCCTGCTAGGGCTTACCACAGGTCTTGGCTACCCTGGTAGGGCCATTCTCAGGCCACCTGAATCTGATTGGGGTGATTTTAAGAGTTTGACAGCCCTGTTAAGGCTCACACCAGCAAATACAGGTGCATGAAGTAACCTAGAAGGCAGGCCGTGACAGTTAGCAGCACTTTCAGACTTACAGACATCTTCATCAGACCTTCTTGGATGGTTGGGGCTTTGATCAGTTCCCAGTAGGACTATCTTTGTCCTTTTTCTTTCTTGGCAGATGTTCCCTAGGGGCAGCTTGGTGGATTTGTAAAGGTCTGTAATTTGTTATCTGCTCATGTACAAACTCAGTCATCTTGTAATAAGGAAGATTTTCATTGCTGGGCTTTTTATCCCTTGAAAGGTTTTCCCCAGGGTAAATTTTGTGTATCTGTGCATGCTTGTTTCATTCTACTGCTCTATATTTATTGCTACTATTGATCTACTGTTGATATAGAATTTAAAGTCTGCTAAAATTGAAAAGTGATTGTCACTGCCATCAGATTTGAATACATTTTAAAAATTTAACATGCACTAGATGATATATCTATCAAAAAAAATTCTAGAAATGCAAACAGCATGCTAAAATCTGTTGCAGCAACCACATCTCTAGCTATTACTCACAACAGCATCTGATCTAACACACAGGCTGCCCCATAAAATCTGTCACAGTAAATCTTCCCACACTACCTAACCCTATCTACATGCACCCTCCTCTCCATTTATAGAGCAGGAGAGGAGGTTGCAAAAGGAGGTTATGAGTGGCCTCAAAGAGTGTACCCTCATGGGAGATTAACTTTTCTCATTCAATGGGCCATCAAGGGAGTGAATGCATCATCATGGAAGAGTGCACCCTCTAGGAGAAGTAATCCCCAGCAGTGAATGTACCCTCAAGGAGCAGTAACCCCCAGCAGTGAATGCACACTCAAGGAAAGTGTGCCCCTCATGGAGTGTAATTCCCAGCATTAAAGTGCTCCATCACTCAAGCACTAACTGCCCTACCACATGTAACTCCTAGTGTGAAAAGATAGATAAAAGGTCTTCATAGATTTGCCCTAATGAAAGTTTCTTTCACTTGTGCATCTCACCCAAGCAAGAAGCTGAGCGCTGCACACAATGAAGGAGAACAATCTTGGATAACAAGGTAACAAAACTAATATCAAGTATTCAGGAGGTTAATATATCTAACTGTCTATTTAATCACTGTTCCCAACCCAAATGATAACAAACTCCTTAAGGTCCTTTGATAGATTAACTCTCAAACAAACCATCTTGTAGGATCCAGGGTTAAAAAAATAGGCAGGCTTATGACAGATAGAGCCCCTTATCAGTGCGAAGATGTCATCCAAAAAATCCCAGAGTTGTGTAGGTGGACCAAGGAACTCAACCCAAACAGGACAACACAGTTGGAAGACGTCTTAGCAGTAAATTCTCAACCTGGGGATAGAACTACTAAAGTGTTCTGACAGACCTAAGGGCTGTGAGACGCAATTAGAGTACAATGCATTGCTTCTTGAAAATGAAAGAAAAACATCCCTTTGTTAGGGTACAGGTGCTCAGATGTTGCCAATCATGTGGCTCTCAGACTTCTTTAAACCAGGGTTTAATAATGGCCTTGGGAGGAATTCAACATACCAGATACTCAAGCAGTGTGCTTTTTCAGATTGTTACAAACTTCAGTGTACACATCAACAGAAAAATCCACGAGGATTTCATCTGGGGTTAGATCATTACCTCGTGAAACAGCTGTGGAACAAACTTTTGGGGAGCCTTAAAGTTTAAACAGTACCATTGTGCTTGTAGCTGGCACATGCAACGCTACTATGGATAACAACATATCTTGACAGATCAGATTGCCTGTCATCAGTCCTTGGAATGCCATTTAAGGGCACCCAAAGGCCTTGTGACAAGTGGGAACAACCATTCAACATCACTGCAGGCCAGCAAATATGTCAGGACAGGCAGGACTGAGATTGATGGCAATTGTGATGGGTGGGGGGTGCATGCAGAGTTAAGCCTCTGACAAGCATTAAATATGAAGATAAGTAATCAATAATGTTTTCCTGGCGGTTACTTTCCAGAGGTATGTACTAGACTGCTAGTGTATTGTATAATAAAACATGCAGCTACATGTTCATACTCATTTATAATACATATACACAGACTTTATTTCATGGGCAGAAGTAACTGTTGCTTGCTGAACTGTTGAAACGCTGACTATCCAAATGCTTGAGAAGTTGCACCGTCGCCAAATGCTGGACTATCCAACGTTTCCTTTGACCTTTCAGCAAAGCATCTACATAATTTAATATCCAATGGCACAAGACTACTTCTGAATTCAAACATGATTTGTTCGCTGTGGCTATTCATGTAGAAACTCACCCCAAGATACATGTGACTATATTTATATTTGTTTGCTGATCTTTAATGCTTTTTCTTTTAGCATAATTGATCAGGATTAAATTTTTCCTTTTTCGCCATCTTACCCTTTGAAATAATTTCCTAATTTCTGTAAATACTTATAGCCTAAGAGCAAAATGGATGTGTCCTCAATTATTGAACATTCAGATTATACCTTAAAAATCCATAGTTTAGGCCACAATATTGTTCGTCATAATCATGTACGTTTTTTAAAACAGCAGACTATATGACTGCTGAGGTTGAGCAACTGCCAAGTTAGAACAAATACTCAAATCTTGCCTTTTAACGAGAAACTTGAAGAGGACATCTGAAAATTAGGGTCAGTGAATTTTTTTATTTTAAATTTTGTTTTGTTTTTGACGGTGAAGCTGTTGAATTTTTTGGTAAAACAGACAGATTAAATTATTGGCACACTGGATTCTCCAATCACATACCGGATAATTTATCTGCAGCATTCTACTTTGTCATAGAAACAAATGTAGAAGGAATAATAATACTAAAGAAACTTTTGCATCGAAGCTTTTGCCTGTAACCAGCAGGGTACTGATAATGATAGTATGCAAGTTAGAGTCGGTGCATGTCAGTAGGAAAGTCGGAAGAGCAAATTACTGAAATACCCTCTACATCAGCAGGAGGTGTTCAGCAAGTGAGCCCCTGTGTCAGCATAATATTTCGGCAGCCATGATTCTTAAAGAAAGGATGGACACCCATGTTTTCCCCTCAATGCCCGGGTCTACTGAAGTCATTGGTTGGAATGAGGTGTTGGATCTGTCGGATGAATTAGGGTTCAAGAGCTATTAGCAAAGGTAGGATCAATCTTTCGAACAATTTTGAAAAACGACCGTACATCAGGAAACTAGAGTAGCTGCTACAGTCTTGATTCTGCGTTTAAATAAGAATAAATGAATCTCATCAAGGGAAAAGTATTTTTTAAAGTAGGGCATGTGGTCAGAAAAATTCAAGTCGACTATGAGGGGGTGTAAGTGCCACGAGGTAACTCAGTTGAAAAGGTTTTGCACAAAGCAGCAGATGACAGTAAATGTGGGCAATATTGAAAACAAGATGCAAACCAATCAGGAAGGTGTCGGGAATTACAGTAGGAGCATAGCATAATGCTAAAGAATGTGGGCAGGATCCAGTAGTAAGACATGCTGACAGAGACAAGATAAATCCAACTTATTAGATTAGAGGGGAGTCTCAAGAGCACGAGAGAATGAATGTTGGACTATAGCAACAAACAGAAGGAACAAAAATAAGGACACTGTATTCCTTTCAGAAACATATGAATCAGGCTATTACTGCCAGGCCTCAAGGCGATAACCAACAAAGAGATGGAATGGGTATTGAGAACTTGGAGTGCTTGAATTTTACGGTCATAGCATATTTCTCCTATCAAATACGGTCAATATTTATAGATGCCCGTAAAACACAAAGCAATTCGTGAAAAATGTCTGGTTACCCTGTTTAAATCGTTATTTTGATGGGTAGAATGTTTTTCAAATTCCAAACCCTGTTGGTAAGTACTCTTCAAGGAGAAACAGAAGCCGTCCTGCCAATACAAGCTTGTTCTTCAACTTGGACAACTTGGATGCATACAAGAAGCACGAGGCAGCCTATGGATTGCCGAGAGAGCAAGACCAAAGGTTAGATAAAGGGAAAGTCAGGCAGATGGGTGAGCTTCCCCTCGACGATTCAGTGGAATTTCTCATGGATAGAGCCCCATAAGAAGAACACTATGGGAACACCAACAAGCCTTTGTGTAGGGCGGAGATAGCAGAGGGGGTGATAGCTACCCTCTATTATGTAACTTCGTCACCCATATATAGTGTACACCATGGTGCAGCCTTTCGGAAATAGGTGGAGCAACAAGAGCTTGGTAGCTAATAGTGGTTGCCCTTACCAAAATGTCACTTATTAGAAAATAGTGTAGATCCAATTCTTTAAGATATTTGGAAAGCAGTTGCTTTTATTTGACAGATCATAATGGAGGTGTTGCAACTGCAACTGTTCTCCCCAAATTTTTTCAAATTTTGGTCCCCTCCTCATAATCTAGTGTTGCTTTGAATCGTTTGGATCCATGAACTTTCTGGTCATGCTTTAATTTTGAACGATTTGTTAAAGATTAACTCTCGTCCTGTTTTCGGAAGTTGTTTGTGTTTTGAAAATTGTGTGGGTCGCAGATTTTGAGTTTGGTTTTGCTAGTCGATCAGATCAATTGTTCTTCGAAAGGCCGCTATTTCGGAAGTAAAACAGGCTGTTGACTGTCGCTAAATTTAAAGCTGTTCCGAACACTTAATATTTTTCATAGATCGGGCATCAAATTATGTTTGAGTCGAAAAGTTTATCTGCTTGTTCTTCCGCCGTTGCGGAGAGATAATCAGCTTTAGCCTCGTTATTCTTTTCCGATGCATATGTCTCAATCGGCTGAGTTTCTGTTTCGTGTCGGAAAGCACTGTTACTTCGTTCTTCGCAGTTGCGGATGACAGATTGTGAAGTCCCCCGATACATTGATTTTTTAACCCCGCTTTGTCGTTTTCACCGATCCTTAAGTCTTGGGCTTCCGCTGTTGCGGCTACCGAAAGCACCATCCTTCCGATCGTTTAGTCGATTTTCCTCCGATCCTTATGTCTCCGCCCCCCGATGTGTGTCGGCCTCTTAGTCGCATGTCTATCACCTTTTGCTTTTGTCGTTGCGGCTCCGGAAGCAGCTAAGCACCCGAAGTGTAAAGCGCTCCGACCACCGATGCGTGTCGCGTGTCCGTAGTCTTTTCTCTTCCACCGTTGCGGCTATGCAAAGCGTTTGGCTTCCGATGTCAATGTCCTTCCGATTTTCGATTTGAAGTTTTCCCGCCTACAGCTTAGGTCATATCTTTTCCAACCCCGATAGGTTAAGTGGGTTCGCAGTGTCCGTCACTTTTAAGACCCGCGTATGCGGCTATGGATAAGTCTACCCCATGGATATCAGTATTCTAAGCCGTCGAGGAGTTTTTCGTTTTTCATCGATTGGTGGTTTCTTTCGAACCCGTAGATAGACGAGATGGTGGTATCGACATTTGTTAAGTTCTCATAGCAGTGATGCACATGTTCTTTTCTTGTTGAGTAGCCGTTTTGGTTGATATAATTTGGCGTTTTGTTTTAGAATGCAATCACAATGAATGATGTACATTGATTTATTGCAGGTGGACTCAAAAGACTTTTCAGACGACCGCGGCAGGGAGATAGTTGGCAGAAGGGAGCTGGGCCGTTTCGGTAAAGGTCGAATCAAAGACGACAGGATTGCAAGGAGGGCGAGCAAAGGAGAAAGCAAAATCAATAGCAACGAAGGCGCAGATCTGAAAGGTCTGTCAGTTACTGAGCAGATCATGAGTGCGCACAGAAAGACATGAAACGTTTGAGGAACTGAGAGGTCACACGTTGGGGGGGGGCAGCCCAAGCGGTCTACTGTTTAGTTTAAATATTTGAAAGTTAGAATGGAGAGGGGCTTTTCCCCCCGAAAAACTTGTAAACTAATGCTTGTAAGAGGAACTATTTCGTTTTACAACCACAAATTGCAACTTTTGCCTGTTGGAGAAAGTGCTATGTGGAACATATCAATGCATTTAAATGAGCGATGTTGAATGGGAACTATTTCGTTTTCAACTGTGTTTCATTAACTATGAGAACGTTCTAAATTCCTGAACCTATGTTCTTATCTGAATGTTCTTTTGTTTTCTTTATGATGTTTTCCACTATGAGTAATGAGAGTCTTAACTGTTGATGAACTATCTTATCATGTATACTTTTATTCATGTTTATATGTTTGGTTATAAGAACAACTATCTGCGATTTGCCATAACATATGGACAGTAGTGCATTACTCATGAATTAATATCCAGCTCTCTAGAGATAGCTTAGCTAGTTTTACTTTATTACTGTTTGTATGATTTAGATGCTTGTGAGTGCTAAGACGAGAGGTAAGAACCTGCGCATCACGTTGTGACTACTCCTAGCATCCTTATCACCCTGCATTGTTAAATAGGCACATGCATATCATACTTTAAGTCAAAAAATACAAAAATATACACGGTGGACCGGGCCGCAATCGGTAAAACCCTTTAGTTTTGTTATTTGACCTACGGTAGCCGGACCACAAACCGGACGGATTCCCTATACCAAACAGTCACGGGCTAGTTGGGAACGTTGACTGGGGAGAATCCCTTGCTGTTGTTTTTTGTGAATTTCTAGGCCTCAACAGTTTCTGGCGCTAGAAGGAGGGCCGCCAGTGCATGGCTGGCCGAGGAAACCCGTTTTCCTGAGATTATTCCACCGGTAACAGTTCAGAAAGCAGTGGGCTTCATAATCCAATTTCGGAAGAAAGGGGTAGAGAACATTTGTTTTCTGTCGACAACGAAGTTGTTAATAATCTGAGAAGACACACCAAGGCATATGTGAAGAAGATTGGAGGATTGTCAATCATCCCTGAATTGCCCAGAAGAGAATATAAAAGGAAAGATCGTCCCATATTGGAAGACTCAGTGTTGGTTGAGGATTGGGAAGAGCTTGTAGGAACAACCCTACAGGAAGTTGTACTGCCTTTGAATCAAGAAGGCCCAAATACTCCTCACAGTTCTCCTGCTCACACTCCTATTTGCTCACTTCCCCACTCTCCACCCAAACTCATGGCAGGTGTAAACGCCAATCAACCACCCAACCCACCGAATCCACCACCTGCCTGGAGAGCCAGATCACCTCCGTTACATGATTTACCTCAAGCCTTTGAAAAGATGCTGCCCAAATTTGACCCAAGTGAAAAGATACTAGTAGACGATCACTTGCAAAGTTTTTATTTGGCAATAGAAGGGTTAAGGGCTGGGGAGTATGAAGATGTAGTTTGCAGACTATTCCCGCACACCCTTAAAGGAGCTGCAACATCATGGTATTTTGGTTTGCCTGCGAACTCTATCCCTGATTGGGATACCTTCGAAAGGATCTTTAGAAGTAAGTATGCGATCCAAAAGACTCATGTAGCCCTCATGAAAGGACTATGTGCTTTAAAGAAAGAGAGAAAAGAGAAGGTGCACAGCTTCACTCAAAGATTTGCAGCATACCTCAAGAATTTTTCTGAAGCTGACAGACCTTCAGATAAAGTCCTGATCGAATATTATACTTCGGCTTTAGGACCCGAGCTGACCATGTTCGCCAAAATGAAGGCCAAGCCCACTTTAGCAGAAACTTATGAGGAGGCAGAAAAGGTAGAGGCTGAAAGAGAAAGTATCGAAGATTATCCCGAACGGTCAGGAGAGAAAGGTGTGGGAAAGAAAGCCTTGTTGTTTGCTAAGTCTAAGGAAGAGCAATCACCATCGTCATGCCAATATCAGTCTGTAAAAAGATAAATGGGCAGCCTAAGCCATCCACGTGGAAGGTTGTTCAGTTGGACAGGACGAATGTAAAGGTAATTGGTGAGATGGAGGATGTCCTAGTCCGCCTGTCGTTAAATGATAAAGTGTGCCAAGTCATTGATATCGTGGTGGCCGATATACCAGACGCTTATGGGCTTGTCCTTAGTAGAGACTGGTCAGCAAAGCTAAATGGATATTTTGCCTCGGATTGGTCGCATCTGTGGCTGCCGTATAAAGGAAGCCCGAACCAAATTAAAATTTTGAGGGAACCTCACATGAAATACAACGTTACTCAACTTGAGGAAAAGAATGAACCAGTGGATTCTGTGTTGGGAAATTATTTTATTGAGTTGGAACTAGGAAATTACCAAGCAGAAGAAGCCAGCAACACGTCAGACACCTAGCCCGATCTCCTTCGATTCTCACAGGCTATTGAAATCGACTGTAAAATAGTAGACTTAGCAGTAGGAATAGATTCTCATGCTGTAGTTAGCGATTTCTGGACATTGTTTTTTGATGGCTCTAAGACGTTAGAAGAGTCAGGGGCCGGTTGTGTCCTTATCGACCCCAAGAAGAATAAACATTTTCTTTCATGTAGATTAGAGTTTGAATGTACGAATAACACAACTGAGTATGAAGCGTTGGTGCAAGGATTGAGGAAAGCAATCGAATTAAAGGTAAGTAATCTGAAAGTTTTTGGAGATTCTGAAATAATTGTAAAACAGATTCAGAATCAAATACATTGTATTTCTCCCCACTTGAAAGCTTATCAAAATGAGGTATGTGATCTGCTCAAATGTTTTAACGCATTTAATATTGTTTCAATTCCAAGACTTAAAAATGCAGCAACTGACTTGCTAGCCACATTAGCTGCTAGGCTTGTGCCTACTAATAATCGGTGCTCCGTTGAAATGCTTTTCAGGCCCTCGGTCCCTGATATGATTACCAACTTACGAGTGTTCGATGACGATCAGCAGATTATAGAATGCTTAACAAATGACGAGGTATTTAAAGGAGCAATTATAGACGATGAAGAACATCAGGCCGAGCTGAAGTATGATAATTTCATCCCTAAAGGAGTCAGAACCTTAGAAAGAATGTTCGATTTAAATGAAAAGTTTAGAAGGCCAGCAAACGTGAAGACTCACAGCTCATCTTTACAGTTCGAATTGATAAATTTAGGGACTGAGACAAATCCTAAATATGTGAATCTTGGCAAATGTTGTTCACCAGCTGAAAGAGATAAGTTTATCAGTATTTTCAATCAATATAAAGATGTTTTTGCCTGGACATACGAAGATTTGAAGACATATGACACTAGCATCATCCAGCATGTCATCTCCATTAAATCTGGTGTCAAACCTTGTCAGCAACCTTTAAGGAAAATGCACCCCAAATTGGAACCTCTGATTCAGAGTGAAGTTAAGAAATTATTGGATGCTAGGATCATTTTTAAGGTCAGACACTCTGAATGGGTCTCAAATCTGGTACCAGTGAGGAAAAAATCTGGAGAAATCAGACTATGCGTGGATTTCAGGAATTTAAACCGCGCCTCAGATAAAGATAACTATTCTGTTCCACCTATGGAGCAACTACTACAAATGGTCTTAGGTTCTGAACTATTTTCTTTGTTAGACGGTTTCTCAGGCTACAATCAAGTATTAGTAGCCGAAGAAGACAGACTGAAGACAACATTCCGGACCAAATGGGGAACCTTCGCTTACAGAAGAATGTCCTTTGGGCTTATAAACGCCGGAGCTACGTTCCAGAGGGCTATGGACATAGCTTTCCGAGGTTTGATTGGCCGTAGTGCTGTAGTGTACCTTGATGATATTACGATATTCTCAAAGAGGAGAAGAGAGCACGCGTTTCATTTAAGGAAGATTTTTGAACGCTGTCGGAAATATGGCATCTCACTCAATCCCAAGAAGTGTGTATTCGCTGTTACAGAGGGCAAGTTGCTGGGTCATATAGTTTCAAAGAACGGAATCTCTATAGATCCGGAAAGAATTAAGGCCATTGAATAGATCCCTTTACCCCATAATAAAAAGGGGATGCAATCATTTATGGGAACCATAAATTTCGTACGAAGATTTGTGCCAGATTTTGCTCAGATTGTCAAACCTCTGCAACAAATGGTGAAGCAAAGTGCACAGTTCAAATTGAGAAAAATGCATTCAGCAAGATTAAAACTGTTGTTGCACACGCACCCTCCCTAAAAAGCCCAGATTTCGATAAAGATTTTGTTCTATATACTTTTGCATCTGATGATTTGCTAGCAGCTGTGCTTACTCAAAAAGGAGATGGGGGGGATGAATTCCCAATATCTTTCATGAGCACTGGTCTACAAGGGGCCGAATTAAATTACCCAGCTATTGATAAACAAGCTTATGCAGTATTCAAAGCAGTGAAACAATTCAGGCCCTACATATTAGAAAATCGAACCAATGTGATCGTCCCATACCCAGCTATGAGGTCCCTTTTTGTACAGAAGGAGTTAGGAGAAAGAAGGGGCAATTGGGTAACAGCCCTTCAAGAGTATGACCTTGAATTCAAGCCAGCTTCTATAGTTAAAGGGCAAGGGTTGTGCAAACTAATGACTGAAAATGGGAACAATGAAGAACACGCCTGGGAAGATGAGGCTGAATTACATTTGATGGATGTATGTCCTTTGTTTATAGCTCCCGAATCTTGGTACAGAGAGCTCGTGCATTACCTGCAGGCAGGGTTGTTGCCAGAACATTGGAATTCTAAGCAAAGAAGAGCGTTGCGTCTCAAATCAGCCTCCTATCAAATTGTTGAAGGAATATTATTCAGAAAAAACTACGATGGAGTCATTCTTAGGTGCCTAGAGAAAGAAGATGCAAAGAGGGTAATGACCGATTTGCATGACGAGCCTGCCGTGGGACATTTTTCAAGAGATACTACAGCTCACAAAATTCTCAGAGCCGGTTACTATTGGCCCACGCTTTTCAAGGATGCACACGCCCATGTCCGAAAGTGCGATATTTGTCAAAGGTGTAGTGGAAGGCAATCTAAAGCAGCCGCACCACTGAAGCCTGTGATGATCACGAAGCCGTTCGAACAATGGGGGTTGGATATTATTGGGGAGATAAAGCCGAACTCTTCCCTACAACATAAGTACATTCTGACTGCAACCGATTACTTCACTCGTTGGGTTGAAGCCATCTCGCTGTGCAAAATTAATAAAGACGCGGTCATCAACTTCCTGCAGGACCACGTTATGACCAGGTTTGGAGTTCCAGTTTCTTTAGTCTTTGATAATGCTACTTACTTTTCGTCGATTAAATTAACTGCTTTTGCTTATGAGAAAGGAATAAAGTTGCATTACTCTGCAAATTACTATCCACAAGGAAATGGCCTCGCTGAATCTACTAACAAAAATATGATTAGAATTTTAAAGAAGACCGTGATAGAAAACCAGAGGAGTTGGCACTCAGCGCTACCAAACGCCCTTTGGGCTGATAGAGTCACCCCAAAATCTTCGGTAGGAGTGTCACCGTATACCCTTGTGTATGGTAAAGAAGCCATTCTTCCCCCCAATATCATGCTACCCTCCTCCATAATATCTCAAGAGTCTAGAGGGTCGGAGAATGAAGTCTTACAAATGAGAATATATAATCTTCTGAAAGCAGAAGATGCTAGATCTAAGGCCAGAGAGCGCTTTAAACAACAACAAGAGGTAATAAAGAGATGGTTTGACAAGCACAAGGCAGGAACAAAGGACTATGAAGTGGGAGATTTGGTCCTCAAGTGGGACCACCCCCATGATGAGAAAGGAAAACACATGAAATTCCAGCAGTTGTGGGTAGGTCCTTTTCAGATTGCGGCAAAGCTTGGCCCTTCCACTTATAAGTTGCAAGATCTACAAGGGTGGGAAGAGAACTTACTAGTAAATGGTTTAGTTCTCAAGCCTTATTTTTCCTGAGTTTTGTTTGTGTTCTTCTATCTTGTATATAAATAATCTGGCTTGGTCGTCTTTTTGAGTCATGTTTTTAGTTTTGTTTTAGTTTAAGTTTTTTATTGATTTCAATAAAGGAAATAAACCCACGGTTGCATGGAGAACACCAAATTTTTTGGGAATGATTAACATTCTTGGGTATAACACTGTGTGTTGCTGTTTGTCTAAAAAGAAGTTCTTCCAGTTTAGCAGTTTTCTCAAATAGCTATGTACGCGTTGAAGTCCTGCTTAACCCCTGTAAAATAAACTAGAATCAGAGGGTCTGGAATACTATTTTGAGGCTCCATCCATGTCACATTTAAAAAGTCTTAGGGGGTGACAGTCAAGGGCCCATGGAAAGGAGCAAGGTAAACAGTATATTAAATACAAATGATCCCATGCCAAGAAATGAACGCCAAAAGGCAGATAAGAGTCAAAACTCCTATGAAAGCATTATACATCAAAACAAATGCTGAACTTATAAGTACTAAATCGCCGAAAGCTCCTCTCCGTCCGTGAGCTGAAACGCGAATACGCCTCTCACACAAAAGGACACTTGGGATAGAGGAGCCTGAATTAAAATTCAGAAAGAAAGGCATGCAGGAGGACTCATATGAAAATGACAAAAATCCAAAAGCACAAAAGTGCTAAAATGGCATGGGAATGAGGAACAAATGAATATTCCTGTTTACCACATGCTACAATCCTATGGTGTCCAAGCTGCCAGCTTCCTAAAGACAAAATTAACAATGAAACTCATCTTTCGGCCTCAACAGAGTTATCCGAACTCGAAAATCTTGGTTTCCACTCTCCCAAATTGGACTGTCATCAATGATTAAAGGTACATACATCTGCCATTTGAGAAATCTAGATAGTTGGAATAATTCAATAGGTTCGTTTGTTGTTAAACGGTTTGCTACTCAAGAAAGAATCATCCAGAGATCTAGGTTCACCAGGTAATCGCTAATTGTTGCAGCTGCAACTGTTCTCCCCAAATTTTTTCAAATTTTGGTCCCCTCCTCATAATCTAGTGTTGCTTTGAATTGTTTGGATCCGTGAACTTTTTGGTCATGCTTTAATTTTGAATGATTTGTTGAAGATTAACTCTTGTCCTGTTTTCGGAAGTTGCTTGTGTTTTGAAAATTGTGTGGGTCGCAGATTTTGAGTTTGGTTTTGCTAGTCGATCAGATCAATTGTTCTTCAAAAGGCCGCTATTTCGGAAGTAAAACAGGCTGTTGACTGTCGCTGAATTTAAAGCTGTTCTGAACAATTAATATTTTTCATAGATCGGGCATCAAATTATGTTTGAGTCGGAAAGTTTATCTGCTTGTTCTCCCGCCGTTGCAGAGAGATAATCAGCTTTAGCCTCATTATTCTTTTCCGATGCATATGTCTTAATCGACTGAGTTTCTGTTTCGCGTCGGAAAGCACTGTTACTTTGTTCTCCACTGTTGCGGACGACAGATTGTGAAGTCCCCCGATACATTGATTTTTTAACCCCGTTTTGTCGTTTTCGCCGATCTTTATGTCTTGGGCTTCCGCCGTTGCGGCTACCGAAAGCACTATCCTTCCGATCCTTATGTCTTTGCCCGCCGATGCGTGTCGACCTTCTAGTCACATGTCTATCACCTTTTGCTTCCACCGTTGCGGCTACGGAAGCAACTAAGCACCCGAAGTGTAAAGCGCTCCGACCACCGATGCGTGTCACGTGTCCGTAGTCTTTTCTCTTCTGCCGTTGCGGCTATGCAAAGCGTTTGGCTTCCGATGTCAATGTCCTTCCGATTTCCGATTTGAAGTTTTCCCGCCTACAGCTTAGGTCATATCTTTTCCGACCCCGATAGGTTAAGTGGGTTCGCAGTGTCCGTCACTTTTAAGACCCGCGTATGCGGCTGTGGATAAGTCTACCCCGTGGATATTAGTATTCTAAGCCGCCGAGGAGTTTTTCGTTTTCCATCGATTGGTGGTTTCTTTCGAACCTGTAGATAGACGAGATGGTGGTATCGGCATTTGTTAAGTTCTCATAGCAGTGATGCACATGGTCTTTTCTTGTTGAGTAGCCGTTTTGGTTGATATAATTTGGCGTTTTGTTTTAGAATGCAATCACAATGAATGATGTACATTGATTTATTGCAGGTGGACTCAAGAGACTTTTCAGACGACCGCGGCAGGGAGATAGTTGGCAGAAGGGAGCCGGGTTGTTTCGGTAAAGGTGGAATCAAAGACGACAGGATTGCAAGGAGGGCGAGCAAAGGAGAAAGCAAAATCAATAGCAACGAAGGCGCAGATCTGAAAGGTCTGTCAGTTACTCAGCAGATCATGAGTGTGCACAGAAAGACATGAAACGTTTGAGGAACTGAGAGGTCACACGTTGGGGGGGGGGGGCAGCCCAAGCGGTCTACTGTTTAGTTTAAATATTTGGAAGTTAGAATGGAGAGAGTTTTTTTCCCCCGAAAAACTTGTAAACTAATGCTTGTAAGAGGAACTATTTCATTTTACAACCAGAAATTGCAACTTTTGCCTGTTGGAGAAAGTGCTATGTGGAACATATCAATGCATTTAAATGAACGATGTTGAATGGGAACTATTTTGTTTTCAACTGTGTTTCATTAACTATGAGAACGTTCTAAATTCCTGAACCTATGTTCTTATCTGAATGTTCTTTAGTTTTCTTTATGATGTTTTCCACTATGAGTAATGAGAGTCTTAACTGTTGATGAGCTGTCTTATCATGTATACTTTTATTCATGTTTATATGTTTGGTTATAAGAACAACTATCTGCGATTTTCCATAACATATGGACAATAGTGCATTACTCATGAATTAATATCCAACTCTCTAGAGATAGCTTAGCTAGTTTTACTTTATTACTGTTTGTATGATTTAGATGCTTGTGAGTGCTAAGACGAGAGGTAAGAACCTGCCTATCACGTTGTGACTACTCCTAGCATCCTTATCACCCTGCATTGTTAAATAGGCACGTGCATATCATACTTTAAGTCAAAAATACAAAAATATACACAGTGGACCGGGCCGCAACTGGTAAAACCCTTTAGTTTTGTTATTTGACCTACGGTAGCCGGACCGCAAACCGGACGGATTCCCTATACCAAATAGTCACGGGCTAGTTGGGAACGTTGACTGGGGAGAATGCCTTGCTGTTGTTGCCTGCGAATTTCCAGGCCTCAACAGGAGGCTTTAGATTCCATAGGTGTCTTCATCTTGTAGAACAATAGTTGTATTTGTGAAGAGTTGGTGTTTGATGATAATGGGCATTGGTAGGCAAACACTTAAAATTAGTTGAGTAAATTAGGAATTGACTAGGGAGGTACCCATATGTCAATTCATAAGGGTCAATAAGGAGATTATTGCCATTTGTTTTTTTGAAGTTTTGGAAGAACTCAACATTTGAATGAATTAGGCACTAACATAGATCCATCTTAAACCCAAATTTATCAAACAGTGAGAGGGATCCAATTTCTTCATTTGTAAATTTTTTATCTTAAATTTTTTACCGGTTTTATTTATTTTTATTTTATTTTATTAGCGGACATGGATTTTTTTAATTATTTTTTATTTGTTTTAATTAATTTTTATGAGTAGACATAAATTTATTTATTTATTTGGTTTTAAATTTTATTTTATGAGCCAACATTAATTTTTTAATTACTTTTTATTTTTATAAGGTAACATAACGTTACGTTACGTAACAACATCTCCCCCATCCCAAGTTGTAAAGCACCTCGTTACTCTCGGTGCACTCAATAAGTGATGCACATGGGTAACTAAGAAATGTGGATGGGGAGATTGTCAAAACTCAAAAAATGCTTAGGTGTTGGAAAATTTTGGTAGTGTTATCACCTAAGTTGTAGCTACCATTAAATAGGGTCCTGTCCAGGACAGTAGATGATGGGTAGCTAAACCAAGTGACACCTCAAGGACCCTGTTCACCATCGACATAGTGGTTGTCACATCAGAAAGGGCACTCATCACTTTAGGCCAAGCTAAGAGCAAGACCAAGGGGGAGACCTTAGCAAACCAACGGAAACTAACTAGCAAACAAGATACTCACAATAGATAAGGAAAATGATAAAAAGAGAGAGACCTTGTTAGAAACCATATGTCAGAGAAATAGACAATGAGAGAGGCTTATAGGGTACTGAATGTTTGTAAATGATCAAAATTTGATCCCAAATGAAAGATATCTCACTATCTTGACAAATTGAGATGACTTGGGTGAAAGGCGTTACATGAACGGTAGCTTGAGACAAACCCTGAGAAAATGTTTAGAAGAGAATGTAAAGTGCCCAAGATCTGATTCTAACTATGAGTTTGATAACACCTTGATTTACTTGCTTGTTTGATAAATAAGATTCCAAATGTAAGACTCAAGGAAAACATAGTCACACTAATAAAAAAATGCCCAAGCCAAGAAATGCGATTTCACTAGGAAAACTAGTGTCGAAATGATGGGTAACTGGAGTTGAAAATAATTGAAACCAAAGGTTATCTGGTAATCTAGGAAAGATAAGGAAATATGCCTAGGTTGGGTTTCAATAAAAGCACAATTCTGTCTAAGAACAAATTTGTAAAAGTTTAGAGGGTTTTTATCTTCGTTTAGTTTTTTTCTAGATGATAAATGGAATAGAAAGAAAAAGAGAGAGATAGGATCTAGTGTATTCAAATTCAAGAGATGCCAAGCATTGTTGTTGATCTTCACACATCCGCAAAATAACAATAAATTTGCACACTTAGACTTGTCCTTCAAACTCCACAAGTGCACCCCTGCCACACAAATTCAAGTGCATAAGCTCAAATGAAATAATCTATGACGAGAGGAAACAAATGCATGCAAGATATACTAAAAGGAAACTTGCTCAAATGACTTGCAAAATTCAAAACAAGAAACCCCCTTTGCCAAGTCGATCAAGTGAGAAAGGGAGGCTCGATTTCAACCAAATCACTATCCACCAAATTGATTTTGTTTATGCACACAATCTTCAGGATAATAGATGCCAAAGCATAGAAGATAAATTGCTAATACAGAAGCAAGATTGAGACAACGTAAACTTCAAATATCCAAAAATGAAATCCACAAGTATAGCCAAATCAAATTTCTTATTTATTATTTAGTCCATAGCCAAAAGTTTGTTACAATGAGAGAGGTCTCTAATATATAGAGTTCAAAATGAAAAATCCCTAGCTTGCTTGTGGGGACTACTAGGATCAAATCATCTCAATGCATGATCAACAATGGATAGAGTATCAATCTTAGTACATGGACCTAGCAAAGAAAAGGGGGCCAATGTCCTCTATAATGCCCTAGGAGCAAGTGTGATACAAATCATAACATAGATAATGAGAAAGGGGATTTCTTAAGGGTTCAAGTCTCCCTAAGGTGCCCCAATACAATATCCAATTGATAATCATTAACATAAAATGAATGTTGAACCCACCAAGTCATCCCCTCTAGAGACCACGATTTCCCTAGGGGAGGGAAACATAAGTTGTGGACCATGAACGAGTGAATAAAACATGATACATGTGTTTAGAGCATCGATAAATCATAACATAATGTTCCCAAGTAATTTCCTTTCCCAACATTGGGCCAAATCCATTTCCTAGCATGGGCCATGGTCACTTTTTATTAAATAAAAATGTTGATATGTACTATTGGAAGATAAATAGGATCATAATCTCATTTCCTTTGCCCGAAACAAAAAATTGAGTGCACTAATGAGATCAAAGACCTCAAATCCATTAAGGGTGGATACAAACACCCCATGGATCCATCTATATAGTGATCTATAAGCATGTCCATCTCCAACATAAATAATCTGGCCAAAAATAATAATAATAAATACAAAATTTAATCAAATATGGCTAATAATTACCAACTTAAGCATGGAACAATGTAATGGATGTCCATGGGTAACAAATGCACCATCTCAAACCACTGTAGCCAAGTCTACCCCGGAACCTATATGTTGACCTGGTCAACTAGGTTAACCAAGCCAAACTTGGTCAAAATGATGACTAAGCTAAGAACTAACTGATCTTGCATGCGTACAGGGTGAATGATGCTCTCTTACTTATATTAGTAGCCAACTACAACATTAGTGACATAAACAGTGGTGATCAATAACAATCAATGAAAATCATACTTGTTTTAAAGTAGTTGCATAATCTTTCATGAAGTCCCTAACATATGCCCACTTACAAAGTTGACCATCTTGTTAAGGTGGGTGAAGTGGATAAAACAAGGCTAGGCTTATGGGGAATTGACTTGTTTGACCCTGACACTTTGATCTTTCAGAGAAACAGGGGAGAAGTTGGCCACAATGACATGTGTAGGATAGAGGACACTAGAGAAGGGAGGTGTCTCACATATGAGTAAAGTGTATGGGAGGCCTCCAACAGACTCTAACAAGCATCTTGAGACTCTTAGAATTGGCAACCTCTTGCTCCATTTCACTTCCTAACCTTGAATAGGATCTATGATGAATTGCATTAAACTTTTAGAACCTTTGGTTTTTACATGTGTTGAAAAGCACAACTAGTTGCAGCTTTCATCCAGGTTCGAGAGACTCTTTGAATTGACAGTCTCTTGCCTCATCTCATTAGCTTTTTATTTGCTCAACTTGCTTATGAGGAATTTCATTTGCACCTAAATATTTCTTGTATCGAGGATTGTTGGAATATATTAAACCCACTCACAACTTAGGATAAAATAATTAATCATTATTTTATTAATTATTCACCCACTAGCTTAATTAGTTGGCATCCACTTGCACCTTAAAGTTAATACATGCTATCTATATCCTAGGAATGATTTATTTATAATTATGGGTTGATATTGACCACCTTTTGACCATTCAGAATTAGTATACAAGACTTTATAGCAGATTCTGCTTTATTCTGATTTTTCTATTTTTCATGCTTTTCTATGGATAAGATAAAAACGAGTCAACTAGGAAACTGGGAGCTTTTGTTTCCAACCCATCCTCCATTATTTTTATCCATTTTCTAGGATTAGCATGTTTTTTCCATCTCCTTGACAACTCACTCATGCTTTTTCCAACTCGTGAGGTCCTTGATAGATTTGGGAAGTGCTTTAGCCACCTATGGGGGTTTGCTTTATTTTGTTAAGTCAGTCTTTTTGAGCTTTATGAGTTATTTCCATACAATTCGATTTTCCTATGAGGGATGTACTATTTATATACAATATTATTCATCATTATTCAATGGAAGGATACACACCAATATTCATCTCTTCATTCATGTGATTCAGTCTCTTTTCTTCTCTCTTATTTTCCTGTGTATGCTTGTGAGAATTCTTAGTAGCAAGATCTATTTCCTGTGCTTATTCTTAGCATCATTGCTCATAGCATTGATTTATTATTTCTACAAGGATACAGGAGACACCCTACACACTCTAGAGCCGAGACATAATAAACATGGGGTCCATCCTACATAGAGATCAAGGTGGGGGAAAGCCTTCTATCTCATAAGTCTGGGTCCAAGTTAGGGATAAAATCTCAAAAATAGAAGTAATAGATGGATGAAGGAAGTGGGGAGTGGTTCCAGGCATAATAAGGATATGGTCAAGTTCGTATAAGGTAGGCAATACTAGTGAGCATATACCAGAGTCTTGACATTCTAGACCATTTAACTACTCATAATAACAAGTCTACAAAAGGCAACTAATAGGACCACATTGTAACGCCCCGGTTTTGACCCCGTTTGCATTAAATGAATATGATGTATATATTGTAATCAATCGTGGTGTGGGGCTAAAGGAAAAATCCCCACCATTGATTTAATGTTTTGTGTTTCGGCGATTAAAACCGTTGCCGATGGTATATTTGTGCTAGCCGGCACATTATAATTTTCGCATCCTGTAAATATGCATTTTAACTAAAATAAACCCCAACTAGCTATGTCAATGCAACCATAATGAAAAGGGCATGATTTTCCTAAGGATAAGGAAGGGAGGGGGAATGTCTAACCCTTGGGAGCCATTGGGGAAAAGCCAAGTGTCAATTGATGAACCCATTTAGTTGTCACCCACCTTTTGTCTCACTCACCTTTCCTTGTCTCATTCAATTACCAAATTAATTCCTCTGATGTTAGTTGGGGGCAGTTATTGCATGGACAATGGTGTGTGGCAAGACTGTCAGTCCTTGCCCACACGCACACTCCACCAGGGAGCTCATTCACCCTCACATGGGCAGGAAGAGGGGATGACCCCATTATTCATTTTTCTCTCATGTAGAGAGATGGGGAGCCATTTTTGGACCTTCATGATTCTCTTGTATGTGGCATTCACGATTTTGGGATTGGCTGTGTATATTTTCCTCACACGGGAAAAGAGAAGTTTCCTATCCTCGCGCGGTCACTCAGTCCTCATGCATGCATACCACGACTGTTTCAGTCTTGCTCTCCTGATTTTTATGTGTGCAATTTTCTTCACGTTATGGGTTTGGGCATGTGAATTCACCTTCACGCAGGTTGCATTTCTTTTCCTCACACAACTAAGAAATCGTTGCTGGTTTCCCCACGATTTGGTTTGCTGTAGGTTGTTGTTGAGTCGTTTTGGCCACGATAGGGCCAAGAACGAATCTGGAGTCGAATTGCTCAGTTTGAGCTGTTTATTACTCAAATTACCATTCTAGTTTTGCTCTGTGGAGTGGTGCTCCTCCTTCAAACCCCAGGCTGGTTGTTTTGCTGCGTGCGCACAATGGATTGGTCTTTGGACTGTGTAGGAGTGGAAATGGGTTTGCTTGACAAACCTAGTGTTTTGCAGGAGCCTCATAGACAGAACTAGAGGGCTGGCTCTCTTCTCAACACCCATGTGAATAGCACTGGAAGGGAAGTCATGGCCTGAGGGACTGTGCAACAGAGAAGGGAATGATTCCTTGTGTTGGGTGTGTGTGGATGTCTTAGGAGTCAAGCTAGTTCTGGTGTAGGCATCCTTAGCTCTTCCGTGAGCCCACTAGCTTAGCAGACAGTGCTTTCATTTCCTGATAACCTAATAAACCCAACTTGTTGGATTGGTTATGTGTTGTTGTGTACTCTTCGCTTGATAAACCCAACCGTGTTGGCTTGTATGAGTCTTGACATATCTTCGGCTATGTGTGAGCCTGGTTAGTTCCTTATTCCTTGGGGAATCATGCCAGCTCGAGGGTGGCAGTGTTGCTGAGAGATTAAGGAGCACACTGGCCTATGGTTGGGTGGAACGATGCAGCGACATAGCTGGTTGCGAGATAAGCTTCTTCATAAGATAAGTATTCTCGTCTATTTCATCTCTGCAATTGTATTTGATGTTTAATAAATGATTGAATGCGAGCTTCTTCATAAGATAAGTATTCTCGTCTATTTCATCTCTGCAATTATATTTGATGTTTAATGAAAATGATGAACATGCTAAATGATTGAATGGAATGTAGTTTGCTTCTGCTATATGATGAATAATTATGCATCTATGCATGTTTTACTTCATTGCATTTCAATATTTATCATTGCATGTTCATTGGGGCTAGTTTCCCGGGTAGATAGCAGTATCGGTAGCGTCCTCTTCACTGGTCGGAGGGTCGGGGACGTTACACACATGACCACTACTAGTTACCTATGCCAAGTAAAAGCTACCAATGTAAATAAGAGAGACAAATAATGACACTCGAATGCAACATCTATACTTGCTCGGTCATATACATGTATCTGAACATAACCATGAAGGCCAACTTGGAATGCATAGGGGTAAGGGAAACATATCACCTGCTTGGCTCTATTGCCTTGACCAAGTAAACCATGACTCAATCAATACATCTCATGGGACATGCAAGGCTCAGGACAGACAATGGGCACCAAGATACTACTCTGGATGCTTTGGCTAACTCAAAAAAATACTCTGCCACTGATGATCATTGATCAACTTAATGCTCCTCTCATGTAATTTGGGCTGGCTCATGCCTCTGACAAACTGATATGCATCATGGTATTCTTGCTACCATGGATGTTATAACAAATAGTTTTGCAAATTGACCACCAATATGTTAAACAATTGAGGGAAAACTTGAACATATTGTAAGGAATCTATTTGACCTAGAGAGGTGACTAAATATCTAACACAAATTGTTTTAAAAAAATGTTGGAAATTATATGTTTAATTATTGATATGTTCAAACTTAGATGGACCTTAGATTTTTTTTTTCTAATGAAATGCACATTGTGGAAAACTCTCCGATCACTTCTCCATGATTCATGGATGTTAAATGGGGTAATTTGTCATCCTTGATTACGAAGCCTAACCTCAAGGCGATTAAGAGAGTCAAACCCATGGCCTCCCCAACTTCAACTTCGTGGAGAGAGATATTTCATATTTGGCTCGTGATTGCTTGAGCTAACCCTCCAGGCTAATGGGCCTTAGATTTCATTTGGAAACATCTCATGCATTAAGTATTGGTGGGATATGACCAAATTTTACTCTAATTTGAAATTTACAAAGTTAGGAACTGAAACCCTTTTGTAATCTAAATTGATCCAAAATTTGAACTGAAAGAGTTGGACAAGGAGATCATTGCTTAGATACTATTTTGTAGGCTTCTTAAGCAAAATTAAGAAATTGGCTAGTGAAAATGTTACTATCATTAATAGAGGCAAAAATTATTATTTTGGTCAATATCACCTCAAAATAATAGTTTGAGAAAAAAACACCTACGTTGATCCATAGCCTTTTTGGTATGATGAGTGACTCTCTAGTTTAGTTTTTTTCATCATTTATTACAATTTGTGACATACTAGGAAACAATGAATAGGAGAGTACTACTCACTCGAGGGAAAACACCCTCAAACATAAGTAGGTGGCCATTTAATAGTGGGTGTATAAAATTGTAGATACGGATTTAAACAAAGTGAAAGTTTTCAAAGTAGTCATTGTTCATTACACTACATGTTTTATGTACAAAGTTTTCACTCATTCCTTGACCTATCTCCTACAGGTTGTCAAAGTTTCCTTCTAGATATTTTTGTGAATCCACGAGAAAGGAAAATATTGTTAACATTAAAATCCTTTCAAGTTCTAAGAGGTAGAAAAATTTATTGGAATGATTGATTGAGGTAAGTATATTCTTGTGGTATTTCTCTTTAGAAACAAATACATCCCTATGCCCTTGAGTCTCTTAGATATTACTAGTTTTCAAATAAACTTGAGTAATGGGCACCAAATAAGGTTGAGAAGCACCATACGACAATGTGCATAGTGTAGGATGTTCCGAACTTATAAAAGATTCATAAAACTATGGATATATCCATTTAGTCCAAACAAGTAGCCCTTGAAGTTTTCACTTGAGGGAGACACTTTATGAATGGTCTTTCATTCCTTGTGTTATAGATTTGATTACAAAATTAGAAGGTCACCAACCCTGATTTAACTTCTTCAAGTTGAAAATAACAAAGTTGGCAGCATTTGAGATGCATAGAAAATTGTAGCAATATCCATTTGAGGCAAGTTAGTACTAATAACAATTGTTTTTAAGAAGATAATAAATGATGCATTTGTGTGCCTATTTTTTTAACAAGAAAAATATTCAATAAAATTTAATGGATTAAATCTCAGCCTTATTATCCTTTTGTTGAACATTGATTCCATCCTCATTCCTTCTGTCTAGGATTATATATTAAATCTAAAACTTCTACAAACCCTCCCACTTTTTCGATTAAAAGTCATGTGGGGGTTGGGGCTTCTTTGCATAACCCATGCCATTTCTCCCTCATCTTAAACTTTATTCATGTTATGCATTAAGTGATTTGTCCAATGCATTGAGCCTTTGTCTAATAAATTGTGATTATGATTTTCCCTTTGCTGTAGATGCATGCCTTTCTTTCTCTCTTTAAGAAACTATTTTTATGCTAGAGATGTGTTACAACGCCTTTAAATAACATACAGATTTGTTGTTCAATGTCTAAACTTGCGGTTTAGAAAGAATAAACACAATAATACAAGTGAGTCACTTTGATGGACACCCTTCTAATATCTATTCATACCCCTTGTAGTACCACATCAAACATCTTCTATATACATATTGTCTTGGATATGTCAGAAAGTCTCCTAGGCATACCTGAAATTAACCTTGCATAAATATACTAGCCATCTTGTTTCTATAGTACGCTGAGAATATCACTTGGGGAGATCATTCTCACGTACCATGGAATTGTGTATGATGTCGAAGGGTGCAATCTCTCTTTTAGTGCCATGAAAGATTGTTCGACTACTATTACTGGTAACCCTCATGTATGTCAGAGAGTTATAGCATTTGACACTCCTTTGTCATTAGGACCTTGCAAACCCTACCCTGTATAGCATAAACAATAAAATCCCTATATAATTGAGAATATTAGGGACTTTAAAATTTTGTCACTGGAGTATGGTGGAGCTAACAATTCCCTTCTAGGAGACCTGCCTCAAAAGACTCTCTGCGTAGTGTTGATCACATTGGTACCACTCTCAAGTAACATTTTCATTTTTGGTGGACCCACCTATACCATTGTGGGAGTCCTATCTCAAAAGAATCTTTGCACGATGTTGATCCCTTTGGTATAAGACTCAAGTAACCCTTTCACTGGACCCACTAGCCCCTTTCACTGGACCCACTAGCCCCATGGTAGACACTGTAAACACATCCATACATAACTAGCTCAACAACCTGGGAAACCAAATCTTGAGGATCCAACTCAATCTCAATATTAAGTTTCTTATATATAAGAACTATAGAGAAATGTTAACACAAAATTTGAGGGCATGCAAACATAGATTGTAACAAATGCAAACATAAAATTTGAGAGCATACAAGCACAAATCACTGAAAACCATGGCCATGTCTAGTCTCTCCTCTCCCTACTACACCTAGGTGAGAAATGGTTGGATCCACCATTGCCTCGGGAATGGGTCGAATCATCCAATGGAGGGATGCGTCACTCATGTTCACCCTTTCGTGATAGTCAACATCATATGTGGCACATACTTCTTATAGACAATCTCAACAAGTTTGATGGATTTGACTGCACAAGTTGGGTTACTTCGATGGACATTATTTTTCCCTCCAAGGTTTCTCTAATGGCCCAATGAAACTTAGACTGAGAGTATTATACTTGTATCCAGAACGACGGAAATGGTGGCCATGGAATAAGAAATCATACGGGGATATATTATTTGTAGCTAGTTTGTGAAAGCAATCTATTATTGTTTTGAAAGAGAGACTCAATATTTGGGATGAGTGGCCAAGTTGCACCTAAAAAGCACAGTAGTAAATTTTATTGGAGCAATTGGAAATCTGCATAGAGTTTATGATTGATTTTGTTTCAAATAATATTTCATTAGTTGTCTTAAGGAGGAAATTAAAGCATAAGTCATGACGTATCACCCGACTACTTGGTTGGAGGCCTCTTAGAGATATTAAGAAGCTGAGATGGTCATAAATGCACATGGAAAAATACCCAACTACTTTTGCCTCCTTCTGGAACTACTACCACCTCCTACCCCTCTTAGCCCTTTAGAACCAACAATTGTTTAGGAAGAAGTCATTGTTGACCAATGTTTCAAAGGGCATAAATGTAAAGAACATAACTTATTTCAAATGGATGTGTCCTCCCAAGGCCAATTGGATTACATACTCGTGGAAAACACTCTGATTTGGATATAGCGAAGACCCCCCCTCATCATCAAGAAGCAACAACACCCAAAGCTCCTTGTGAGAAACCCCAATTTTCCCTCCATGCTTTATTTGTCATTTTATCTCTCGAAACACTGAAGTTGATTAGCTACATCAAGAGTCTCAAGGTGATTGTTTTGATTGACGATGAAAACACCCACAATTTTATTCATATGAATGGCTAAGTAAACCCATTGTTATGTCCATGCCATGCATAATTTCCGAATTCTAATCCTCAATATATGATGGAATGTGGAGGTAGATTTGAAAATGTGAAACTTCATATATGGGACTATCATCTTAAATATCACATGTTTACGATTCACATGGGTGGTTGTGATGTAGTTCTCAATGCATAATGGTTGACATTTTGGGTCTTGTAACCATGGATTTCAAAAATCATACATGAACTTCACTAAGGATGGTCATAAACATACCCACAAGGGGTGTAAGTTTGACTCCCTTGAAATTATAATCTCTCAATGTATGGAGAAGATATTGAAGAAATGCATCTTTGGTGTTATTGCCCAATTTAGTGCCATACAAGTCGTGGACAACTCCCCACAGGAAATTCACCTTGATTTGTAGATGATTTGGACTAAACATCAAAAAGTATTTGAAACACCTTATGACTTATTGCCTTCATGTGGTGAGCATGACCATGGTATTCCCTATTCCACATAGTCAACCATTGGATATGCATCCTTATAAGGACCATTTTGCACAAAACAATGAAATAAAAAAGCTCATTAAATAACGTCTATTGGAAGCCAGAGTCACACGTTCTAGTACTAACCCTTATTCATCCCTTTTGGTCATTGTATTAAAAAGAACCGAGGCATTGCCACATGTGTCTTGGTTTTTGGGTTTCAATAAGTTGACTATCAAAGAGACATTTCCCATCCTAGATATAAATGATTTTTTGGATGAGATTCATGGAGCCAAGTACTTCACTACGCTAGATCTTCATTCTAGATACCTATTGGCATAAAATTAGAGATTGGATTCTTACATAGGGGCCAACATAGGGCATTGTTGTAGTCTAGTGTGTTGGAATTTCCAATCCCCCGAAGGAGGTCTCACCTGAAGCACAACCAAGACCTATGTAGATAAGGAGGATTAACTGCAAGGATAAACCTAAGAGGATTGATGTTCTTCAAACCACAAGAATGCTCATCTTTATATTATCGTGATATTGTCCCATCAACCATAACATGCATATATGAAATGGGAATACGATCTATCCATTAGACAACAAACATAGTATAAAATATCCACAGAAAATTTAAGGGGGATAGAATTTCTTCATTTATATTACCGATAACTTCTACTACATTTTAGATCCATGGCTCTACGGCCTTACATTATCATGTGTGGACGGCCCATTTCGATATATCAAAGAACATAAAACTCATTCCTCAATTACAACACCGAAACCCAGATACATAAGACTAAGATTCTCTGTGGCGTTGTTGCAACTTGTTCTTCGATCTGCTTCCTCCTTCTCTTCTTCGATGCTTCTCTCTTCCTCTTCGTTCTCTCTTTATTTTTATCTTCTGCTTACTTCCTCTCTTCCTCTGTTTACCTTATGCTTCTTAAATAGTTGTGGGGTCAAACCCAAAACCATTGCGCTCATTAGGGGGTTTTCCAACTTCCGCCTCTTTACCTTGCACTTCCTTCTGCACTTATGGATCTTTCCAAAATGAAGGATCCAACAGGCCTCGACAACAAGTGTTGACTTGCCTTTGAGTCAACTTAGCTACATTCCTGAAGCTTGTGCCACATTTGGTGTAGGCTCTTTAAATGAAGGAGCCAACCCTAGTACTAAACAACATTGGTATAAAAATATGGTATTGAACAACATTTAGCTTATGTATCAAGGAGGCCAAAGAAAATCATCGCATATCAAAATTAAGAGCAGTGCCTTCAAGAAATGTTTCATGTCTCCTGGTTGTGGCGTTATAGGGAATGAAGCGGGCTAGTGCCACTTGGCCTTCAAGATATTCATCTTTGATAATATATTTGGAAGTGTCATCATGGTTGGAATAACGATGGTCTCTCTTTCAACAAGAAACTAGACTATTTGCGAAAGCGCGTTGGCTGGCCATAATAGCAAGGAGACTAAGAAAATGAGACATAACATGAACACTAGTGTGCACGAGAGACAGATTGACCAAGCTTGATCTACCTGGCCTTCTCCATGGCAAGACTAGGAGCTCTTGCACAACTTTATTCATCAAAGTATTCTTTTGTTGTGGAACTGAATTGTCACGGTTCGAAATGATTGAGAAGGTGGAAATTAAGCATACAATGGGGATTTGACTGGTTGGTTAAGGGGCTTCATATAACAAGAGACAGATAAGCAGGGGGGATAAGGGAGCCGTCTTCATGGTGATCATAGGGTGGGATGCAAGGCGAGGACTATCCAAAGAGTATAACGAATCAAGACGCGAAATGATTGCAAGGAGGTGTTTCGTGGTGCATGGATTGGATAGAGAAATGATGTGTTGAAGATAAAGTGATAGGTGGAAATCATGATTATTGCATCTACACGAGTCCCATTGTGTGTGGTATGATCCAGACATAATGGTTTGAGATACGTAATGTTAGTAGCAAGCATGCGAGTGGGTGGAAATTGTGGATTGCTAAATGATGTATTCCGATGGATGTGATTGCAGGGCGACCAATGGTGTGACAGAGGCTTGAAATGATTACGTTGTTAATTATAGGAGTCAAGTGATGATTTCAC
Organism: Pseudotsuga menziesii; assembly: GCA_001517045.1. Taxonomy (NCBI): domain Eukaryota; kingdom Viridiplantae; phylum Streptophyta; class Pinopsida; order Pinales; family Pinaceae; genus Pseudotsuga; species Pseudotsuga menziesii. The sequence continues at coordinate 405,142 of LPNX010584946.1, forward strand.
ACAAGTGAGCATTGATACAATGGATTTGGTCATTAATGCCTCTTTTATGACGAAAAGACAAGCTAGATTGATGCATTGTGGCAACAATGACAAATGAACTAAAATTGGTGGCCCCCCTCAACCACAATGGTGCGAACTAACTAACAAACAACTAGATTGAATTGAACAACAAGAACCAAGAAATTAAAAAATCACAAGACTGTTGGCAGGCAGTTTTGGGGTAAGATAGCTGCACATCATCGTGGATGATGCGCAAGGTCAAAGATTTCGAACAAGGTGGAAAACGTTGCACAAGTTGGAATTATATTATTTTATGTATTTTTGGTCATTTTGGACCGCATTATGCATATTGTGTTCGTTCTTTTGTAGATTTTGTTAAGAAGTAGTTAGGAAGTTGGGTAAGTGGACCATCATTGTAAAGGTGCAAGCCTATAAGTATATGTAGAATTGCAAATGTTAAGTCTTCTTAGACGCAGATCTTAAGCAATGCTTGGACACTTTATAGTTCTTGTGCATACTTCTGAATTTTCGCTGTGTATGTGAGCTGGAGAACTGTTTTGGAGGATCTGTATTTGGTTGCGAAGACTAATATGACATGACAGAGGTTGAGCAGAATCATTGTGTCCTTTCATGTTTTCCTGTTTTACTTTTTTTCTTTCTTTTCTGCGATTCAATTATGAATGTGATGTGTATCTGCGATATGGATCTGTAAATGATGTGATGGTTTTCTTCTTTAAATGATGTTATATTTGTTATATCTGTTAGTGCATCGATGGTTTTACTGTGATTCCAGTATGATAATGAGATCTATTGAATGGTGGTATAATTTTGTTAATGCATAAGTTGAATGGCTAGATATGTAGAACAAATGTTGCGCTAAGTTAATGAAGATACACATGGTCCTCCTTCATACCGCGGAAACTTGGTTTCGACAACTCTCCCTTGAACATCTCGGGTGAGAATTCACCTGCTCTGCAGGTGTTTTTGAATGGGGTGAAACTTGTCTAGGCTGCTGCTCAGAGAGATCGTGGTGATTTGGGTGTCGACAGAGAGTGGACCCCTGTCAACTGGTTTTGTGTCAACAAATTGTTCCGTTGCCAGGACCTTAGTGTGAAGAGGAGGGAGGACATGTTGTGGCATCCGATGAGACTGAAAATCCAATATTGGTTTGACCAAAATATATGATAATTTACTGAGAAAGAAAATCTGAACCCTGTACTGATGACGTATAGGTGGCTGGCAGAGTATATGCACGACGGTCCACACGAGTACTTTTTCTCTGAATTTTCGATCATTTTGTATGAGTGGTTGGCGCGATTTACCTATCGCAAGACAAATTTCTAAGGAGGTGAGCCAATGTCCTGGACCCTAGAATTGATCCAGGAGTTGTAGGAGGTAGACAATAGAGCATCACGGGATGTTGAAGTCTGGCTCAACAATATCTTGGAAGTCTATATCACTGAGTTCGTAGTCGACACAACTAAATCTTATAGCGAAGCATAAAGATATTTTTTCAATGGACCAAGAAGTAGGTTCCTGTTATCTTTACAATTGTCCATTAAGATGCTCATATGCAAAAAATGCATCTCTAGTAGTAGAAACCTGATGTGCGGAGGCCGCGGGTATCGTGGATACGAGGGTTGGATGGAATGATACGGGGTAGATGGATGGAAGTTATGATGGGACTTTGAGGGATGCCAAGGAAGGAAGTGGTCTTACAAGAGGAGGATCAAGGTTTCAGCAAGAGAAGAGGTAAAGGACAAGAGAGAGTTTTGGCGTGACTGAGATGCGAGGCCGCAAAGGAAGACCACATGGAACAAAGCAACCCTACAGTGACGAAGGACACAACTAGGCTACATTCGAGCCTGAGAAAAGGCCAACCTAGAGCGACACTATACTCGCACCTTCGTGCACTGTTCCATACTAATGAAGGAACACAAGCTTGACACCACTATGTCTGACATGTCAACAACGCTTTAATAGTAGCGGATCACTGAGTGTAGGAAGAAGGCCCAGGATGGCGGGTGATGATGTCAAGTTACCTCTATTCCATGGAAACGAGACTGAGGATTCCGAAAAATACTGGTTCTTATGTGAAGCTGTGGAATGTCAAACAAACTACAGATGATGAGGTCAAGAAGGGTCAATTGACGATGACTCTTTGGTTTCGCGCACTGGCTTGGTTCATGAAATTTGTACAAGTTCCTACGGGAGCTCGAGTGAAAACATTGGATGAAGTTAGGAAAGGACTGATTGAAGAATTCAGAAAACCAAAATTTGAGGCGCAATACATCACAGAACTAAAGGCGATTAAGTAATATCCAAATGAGAGTGTTTGGGATTTTGATCAAAGGTTTAAGACGTTAATGGAAAGAGTCAGCCTTGAGATGAACAATATTCAACATAAGGAATGGTTCATCATGGTGTTACCGTCTCACATCAGATTACTATTGATGCAACATAAAATTGTGACACAGAGTGAGGCTTTGGAGATTGCGATGAAGTTAGAAGCTTCACCTGTTGGTGAGAACACAGTTGGCATGAATTAGATCCAGACACAGTTGGCGAACTTGACGCTCCGGTTGCAAGATATTAAGAAAAGAAAAGAGTAGCACGAGGAAGTGTGGTGTACTCAATGTCGCGCAGACGGACATAGCAAGGATAACTGCCTGGATTTCTGAAACTAACTATTGTCAGGAGCACCAAACCCATTGAGTTGTGGCTGTATGCCAAGGTGCCACATTTATCAAGTTTATGGGCATCGACATGAAGATTGTGGATATATGCAGAAGATGGTTACTAAGCCGACGAACTTACACTGTATATTCTGTTGGTCTGTTGGCCATGAAGATAAGGATTGTTGTGCATACGATCTACTCCAAGAAAGGACAATGGACATGTACTATGTGAAGGGAGAATACCATCGAACGGTACAACAACCATAGGTGGTACAACCGCCACCTCAATCGCAATTGATACTGCAGCCACAATTACAACAACGGTATAATCAAATACAGATGGCTCCGCAGCAACCACAATATGTTCAACCAACGCATTATGTTTAGCAGCAACCCAATCCCCCGTAACAACAATTTAATCAACCGCAGTGTCAACAACAGGGAGGATTTCACGGAGGATTCTGAGGAGGACAAGGTGGAGGATGAGGTCGTAGACTAGTGCAATGTTATAATTATGGAGTGTTGGGACATTATTAGAGAGATTTCCCACAGTTTCAAGTGCAATGTACGTATTGTATCGCTGTCGATCACACCGTTGAGAATTGTCCACAACTAATCGCAAGATGGCAGGCAGGAAATGTTCCATAGTTGCAGAATCAAAATGAGAACCAGAACCGATTTCAGAATCAGAATTAGTTGCAAAACCATAATCAACTTCAGAATAAGAACCAGAATGTAAATCAGAATGTGAATCAACCAGTGAATCCACCGCTAAACCAGAGTCAGGGATTAACTGTTGCGATGATTTCAACAGAACCAAGAACACAAGATGCTGATGTTGCTGTCATTACTCGTGGAGGTGCAATGACAAGAGAAGATAGCCCACATCCATAGATTCGACTGGTTGGGAAGAAGAAGTTACAGTTTGATATCGATGCTAAGAAAGACACATTCTTTGAAGCACGTGATGCGATAGGAAGAAATCTTGTTGACTTACATGTTTATGAAATGCCCACTGCTTTTGATTCCACTTCAGTAGCAGGTTCATCGCGACAACATGGCACCTTGCAGAACTTCTTTGAAATTTTTTTGTCACTGACAAGAGATCCCGATGTTCTTGCTGAGATTGAGAATCTGTTGCATTGGCTGGCCAAGGGACAGAGAGAGTACATGGTGAACTATTTACATAAGAGAAAGATAGGAAAATAGATGCACATGAATATTCAGATTGAGGATTATTAGGTAGATTTAGTTATTCAGGATCTAGGCTCAAATGTCAATATTATGACAAGGTAGACATGGAAAAATATGGGGATCCCATCGTTGAGTTGATCCCCTGTGCAATTGAGGTTGGATAACCGGGCCAAAGTACGACCGATTGGATGGGTTATACACCTTGCGGTGGAAGTTGAAGGGATGAAGACTTATGTCGATTTTGATGTTATTGAGGTTGTCGATGGTGGAGGCTCTTATCTAGCATTGTTGGGGATTAGATGGGCTAATGATAGTTTGGAAGTGATTAATTTTAAGAAATGCGTGATTACCTTTGAGAATCAAGACATCAGAGTTATAGCTCTGATGGATCCGACTGAAGGGAGAAGGTATGTCAAACCAGTAAAGGATGAAGCTATTAGAGGACGAGATCATGCATATAACATTTCAGAAGATTACATCCATTCGACTGTCAATGTGGAACTTGGTTGGCGCAACTCTAGCTCTACGTCTTCCGATTCTAATGATGCTTTAGAGAACTGGCAGAACCACATGCATGAGGTATCTATAAGGAAGTGTGGCTTGATTACGCAGTCGTTGTGTCGAATCGCGACTCAGATTGTTGAATTACCAATATATGAAGGACTGCCCGAATTTCCTGAATTCCTATTGGAATTTGAAGATAAGGTGTCAGAACCACAATGATTGTTGGCGTTGGATGGAGCGCTGAAGGATACTCTAGCACTTTGGTGGGATACCCATAAGAAGTTGATCACTCGATGGTTGCAATGCCGACTACTGATGACAATTCGTTTTGGCGATGCATAAGTGTACCACCCTGGAAGGTATGATGGGAGGAATAGCCCCGGTGATCATCTGATTGGGTGTTAGACCTTGTGGGCATGCAACCAAAGGATTAATGGGTCCATGCCTTTGTCCACATGTTGGATGAGATGTCGCGATCATGGTATGTATTGGCCGAGTTGCGTAGAGAGATCACTACTTGGATGATAGTTTACGGTTCACTTCACTCACACCTTCAATTTCACAGATGCCAATCCAGATGTTCATAATGCGCTACAGCTCATCTGCGGCGTTGTTTTGAAGGTGGTTCTAGTCGCATTCCCCGTGGATCCGCATGCACATTCAGATGTAATCGATGATGGAATTCTATAATGTAATTGGAGGGCCAGAGGATGGTGATGATCCGCAAAACATCAATATTCCGGAAACATAAGGGATTCGAGATGTCACAACACCTGACATACTGACAGATCTAATGAATCATCCATTCAAGATCAGGAAGGTCAACATTGGGACGGAGGAGAACCCAAATTTTGGAAATGTTGGGGACTACTGGGATGAAGAGACCATGGAAAAGGTCACAGATCTGTTGCATGAATTTCAAGATTTGTTTCCTACCAAGTTTTCTGAGATGAAGGGAATACTAGGAGATTTAGGAGAGATGAAGATCCCACTGAAGCCAGATGCAAAACCAGTAAGGTAGAGGCCGTATTGCCTGAATCCATGATACAAGGAAAGAGTCAAAGATGAACTCAACAGAATGATAGAGGTTGGGATAATTGAGCCAATGGAAGAATCAGAATGGATCAGTCCCATGGTGGTATAAGATAAGAAGACAGCTGAGGTTCGGATTTGTGTCGACCTTAGAAAATAGAATGATGCATGTGTGCACGATCCATTTCCGACACAATTCACGAATGAGGTGCTAGAAGGAGTAGGCGGTCCAAAAATGTATTACTTTACAGATGGCTTTTCTAGCTATCACCAGATCAGAATTGCAAAAGAGGATCGCCACAAGACAACATTTGTTACTAAATGGGGTTGTTTTTAGTACACTGTGATGCAGTTTGGGATGAAGAATGCCCCTGCGATATTTCCCGGGTTGTTGTTGCCATATTCAAGGAATTTATTCAAAAGTTTCTGCAAGTTTATATGGATGACTGGAAAATTTATGGATTGATCAAGGACCATCTGGAAAACCTACGACTGATGTTGGAGCGATGTCGACAACATCAGATCACGCTGAACTCGAAGAAGTGTATTTTCTGTGCACCTTTTGGGATGCTATTGGGACACATTGTTTGCAAACAAGGACTGTTGGTTGACCCCGCAAATATTGCGCTGATTTTGAGCTTGCCCCCACCTACAAATGTGAAGCAACTGAGAGCGACGCTGGGGCACACAGGATATTACAATATTTCATCCATGGTTATGCAGTGATCACAACTCCTATGGAGAGGTTGTTGAATAAAGATGCGGTATTTGTATGGAGTCAAGAATGTCAGGACAATTTTGAGATGCTGAAGGCTAATATGGCTTCCACACCAATACTAGTTTTTCCTGTTTGGAATAATGAGTTCCATGTCCATGTGGATGCATCATCAGTTGTGATGGGTGTGGTACTGGCACAACCAGGGGAAGGAGATCTTGATCATCAAATCGCTTTCGCTAGTCGGATGTCGTCATCTGCAGAGAAACATTATACGACCATAGAGAGGGAAGGTGTGATGATGGTATATGCACTACAAAATTTTCGCCATTACCTATTGGACGGTCATTTCAAGATGTTCACAAACCATTCTACTTTGAAATATCTATCAATAATCCTATGTTGGGGAGAAAGATATGCCGCCGGATACTTCTCTTTTAGGAGTTTGATTTTGAGATAATTTTGAAGCCAGGTCACTTGAACGCTGGCCCAGATCATTTATCCCAAATTGAGATAGGTGAGGAACCAACAAACACTGAAGATAGATTGCGAAATGCGCAACTATTCAGGGTTGACATGGTTGATGATTACTATGAACAATTAATTCATTTTTTGTGACGGGAGCAACACCAGAAGAGCTTACTACAAGTTAGAAGAAGCATTTGGTTGTTAAGGCCACAGATTTCCAGTTGATCGTTGGACAACTCTATAAACTAGGACATATCAGATATTACGACGATGTGTCCTACCACATGAACACGGGAAGATATTGGTAGAGGCACATGTGGGAGTTTCCAGTGGACACAATGGAGGTCGCGCTACTGCCAGGAAGGTGCTTTGCGCAGGTCTTTGGTGACCCACTCTTTATAATGATGCAATAAATTATGCGCGGAGTTGTGATGTATGTCAAAGAAATGGAAAACCATCAAGGATGGATGAGATGCCATTGGTACCTCAGGTAATGTTGCAGCCATTTGATAAATGGGTTGTGGAATTTGTGGGACCAATCAACCCACTCGGAGAGAGAACCGATGCACGATACATAATTACAATGACAGATTATTTGACAAGATGGGTGGAGGCCGCACCTATTGTATATTGCACCGCTGCAACAACAACGAGGTTCTTGTTTGAAAACATTATTACTTGGTTAGTATGTCCAAGGATATTGATGAGTGACCAGGGAAGTCACTTCATCAATCACAAAGTCATCACATTGACAGAGGAGCTCCAGATACAACATAAGAAGAGTACCCTGTATCATCCTCAAGCAAATGGGACAGTGGAGGCATTCAACAAAGTGTTGGAGCAGGCGCTTACAAAGTGTGTAACACAAACCGCGATGACTAGGATTTGAATATTCCAGTAGTATTGTGGGCATATTGCAAGGAGTATTGTGGACTGTCCGTATTGGCACACGAATTTTGGCCAATAAGATAGTAAGGATGAACATACCTACCTAGTGTAATTCAGGAGTGATTGCATGCACGGAATAGTGTGCACAAGGAGTACAGATGAACTGGTTGTTATTTTTAATGAACCAATTGATGGAGGATTCATTGGCAGTTCAGGAAGGGCAGAGGGTGTTTGTATACATTTGGCTACTGATCTTAATTTCACTCGTGGCTTGGATGGAGCTAGACGATTACCAAGGAATGGATGTTGATACAATAAATATTTGCAAGGGCACACGCTACCGGAACCTATGGTGGGTGAAGGAAGCTGGCAGACTTAAGGACTCTGCAGTTCAGCTCTAGATCTATTGGGAAGCACTGCAGGATGCATTTGTGAAAGTTTCACGATTGTCTGAGGAGGTTGTGACAAAGTTCCAACGGGTAGCTCAGTTCGCGATTGGCCCACACGCCATTCATGTGCAGGTATGTCGTGACCCATAGAAGCAATGGTTTTCAACACCTTACAAGTTGTTTGATGCAAATTTGGAGACAATTTTCGATGATTGGCCCGCAACATGGAGAGAACTGGTCAGCTTAGAAGAAGTGTTGACAAGCCCACCAATGGATGCACCAGTTGATTTGGTTCATGATATTGACCAATAGAGTCACCATGATTTCGATGAAAAGTCGTCGCGGACATCCACTGAGTTGGAAGCAGAGTGCGCATTTGAAGAATCAAGGATGAAGAAGCGACATGAGCAGGGTGCGACAAGTAACGCAGCCTCAGGGATGGAGGCGCAGTTGAACCAATTCATTCAGGAAATCACAACTGCAACGGATGCAGCAGCTGAAGAGATGAAGAAACAAGCAACATAAATAAGGCTTTAGCGAGGTAAAAAATTGACTTGATTCTTTATTTGATGTAGTATTGAAGAAGGCACCAGAGATAGAAATTTTGTAGGAATTTGGCTCAATCAGCACTGGGACGCGGATTGAGAATTTGCAAATTCTGTCGCACGTGATTGAGACCAACAACGAGGATCTAAAGGCCTCCCTCCAACAGTTTCAATATTTGTTCATATACATCAATGCTCTATCCACATAGACGTTGGTGCATATGCAAAGGGTCGCCAATCAGGAGTCGGCAGACAAAGAACAAAGTATCAGCGGTCAGTTCTTGCGATCGCAGGAGAAAGAGGCAGAAGCACGGAAAGAGGTTGAAGAGTTGAAGAAGGAACAAGAGTGTATAATCGCGAAGAAGGCCAAGGCTATTGAAGAATTGAAGAAGGAGCAGGATCGATGGGTGGTTGAGAAGGCGAATCTTTGGGACAACAAAATGCATTTGGAAAAGGTCATTCTTGAAGTCTATGAACGAGTGCCAGAAGATACTGCAGAAGAGGATGCAGAAGCAAAAGTGTAGAGACTTGGGACAGTAATTGCGGAACTACAACATGGAAATAACCTTTGAACGCTCTGGTACATCCAAGCACATGACCGAAACAAGTAGCAGAGAGGAAAAATGCCATGGAGGATGTGGCGACACAACTAGAGGAGATGGAACAGAAAGAAAATAAAGTAACTAAGGAGACCACGCAATTTTGGGGCAGCGTAGTCCAGGATGAGAAATTGGAGCAACTAACCAAGCAGTTGTAGAAATTCTAAAGCCTTGATGGCATAAGGAATTTCATAAACATGCTAAGGATCTAGGCACACAATTAACTTCACAGAGAATTGTAGAGAATTAACATAAGGAGAGAAAAAGAAGAATTAATGAACACACATTAATGAATGATCAATAAATGATAATTGATATTATTGCATAGGTAATACATCCTTATAAAAGAAAATAGAGTTGCTAGAAGACAACTCAAGCTAGCTCATAAAGCAGGCTTACTAATTATGATAAACCTCTTAGTTGGCTAAAGCACTTTCCCAATCCATCAAGCACCTCATGAATTAGCAATAGCATGTGTGAGTGATGATGAGTGAATGAAAGACTTGCTAATCCTAGAATATGGAGAGAAAATAATGGAGGATGGGTTGGCAACAAAAGCTTCCAGTTTCCTAGTTGACTAGCTTTACCTTATCCACAGAAAAACAGGATAAAGCAGATAAAGCAGAATAAAACAGAATAAAGCAGAATCTACTGTAAAGCATAGTTACCAATTTTGGATGGCCATAAAGTGGTCAAGATCAACCCAAAATCAGAAATAAATCATTCCTGGGATATAGATGGCAAGTGTTGACTCTAAGGTGCAAGTGGATGCCAACTATATAAGCTAGTGGGTAGGAAATTAATCAAATAATGATTAATTATTTTATGAGTGGGTTTATGATATTCCAACACCCCCCTTTAATCCTAACTTTATGATAATATCTCTAAACTAATAAGAAATATTATGCATATAGGGCCCAACAACAAGGCTATGGTCACCCTTTTACAATTTATCTTGTCCAAAGAAATGAGGAAAGAGGAAAAACCTCAAGGGGAAAATCCTCCCTCAAGAAAGGACATGAAAAACAATACCAAAAAATGTTGAACTGCTGGTGTTGCTACTACTCCAAACTAAATGCTGATGTCTGGAGGAATATTTTTCTTGGGAAGAAGATAAATCTGCTCACCTAGATCAAGGACAGCTACAGGATGGAAACTAGGACCATGTAGAACAACTAAGATCCAATGATGTGAAGGAAATATTGAAGGATCTTAAGACTTGTAATCAGCTCCAAGATGATGAGATGACTTGAACTTCGAACCAGTAGAGATGAAATGAGCTCTAGATGGGTGAAATAACTGTCCAAGCAAATGTATAATGTCTCCATCTTCATTTACATAGAGAGGATGTGTGCAAGTGATATTGTAGGAACATAGAGAAGGTATATGATCAAAGAGTGCGAATGCATGGGCCCCATGGGTTGATCTAGCTTCCAAAGAATCCAAGAGATCACATATAATCTCAATAGTAGACTCATGGGTATATACTGGTAAAGAATCCTCTGTGGTGGAAGAATGTAAGAAGGAAAGATAGTGATGTTCAAAATATTCAAGGAGGTTCTGAGAATGAGTGCCAAGAACAAAGGAGGAGCTACAGAAGCGCATGGGATCAAGTATGGTAAGTGGTAAGACACTAAAAGAACTTGATTTGGCTAAGCAAACATCCTATAAATCACTGGGTTGCACACTATCAAGAAGAGATGCATGCACAAAGTGTGAGAGGTCTAGCATATGGAGCTCAAAATCCATGATAGAAGTCATAGAGAACACTGAATGTGTGAGTGAATCATCAATAGCAATAGCAGCTCCATTAGTCACTTCTTTTGCATCAACAACATCATAAGAAGATGAATCAAAATCTTCTACTTCAAGAGACACAGAAAAATATGGCTCTTCAATATTTTCTTCTTGATTGAAAGAGGAAGCATTCGAATCAAAGAGAGTAGTAGCAACAAGAACTGTATGAGAAAATTCTTCTTCATGATCAACTTCATCAGAGACTGTAGAGGCCGAGACATCTTGAGAGAGAGAAATCATTGAGGAGATAGAGGCACTATCCACATAGCTAGAAGGATCCTCATTGTCCTTTCCCAAAACTCTATCCACTGTTGTCCAGAGATCCTTTGAGTATTCAACAGAATCAATAAGGTAGCGCATGCTTGGAGAGATAGCTAGACAAATAGCTCCAATTGCTCTATCACAGTCATTCAACCAGTCACTTGGCTCTTCATAAGACTCTTCATCAGCTCCAATAGATATCTCATAGATACCTTGTCTCTTTAGAGATGAAATCATATTCATTTTCTACTCTTAATAGCTTGTGACTGGAGAAAGAAGAGGAATTGAGACTCTTGAATCCGTTCGAAGTTGAACCTGCAAAATAAACCCGCAAATCTGAAAAGGAGGATCAATTAATGAACTCTCAAAGATATGATATCATGTAGAGCTTTGATATCCTCAGCTTTGATACCATGTAGAACTTTGAGAACCTTAGCTCTGATACCATGTAGAAATTCTAAAGCCTTGATGGCATAAGGAATTTCATAAACAGGCTAAGGATCTAGGCACACAATTAACCTCATAGAGAATTGTAGAGAATTAGCATAAGGAGAGAAGAAGAAGAATTAATGAACACACATTAATGAATGATCAATAAATGATAATTGATATTATTACATAGGTAATACATCCTTATAAAGGAAAATAGAGTTGGTAGAAGACAACTCAAGCTAGCTCATAAAGCATGCTTACTAATTATGGTAAACTCCATAGTTGGCTAAAGCACTTTCCCAATCTATCAAGCACCTCACGAATTAGCAATAGCATGTGTGAGTGATGATGAGTGAATGAAAGACTTGCTAATCCTAGAATATGGAGAGAAAAGAATGGAGGATGGGTTGGCAACAAAAGCATCCAGTTTTCTAGTTGACTAGCTTTACCTTATCCACAGAAAAGCAGGATAAAGCAGAATAAAGTAAAATCTGTTGTAAAGCACAGTTACCAATTCTAGATGGCCATAAAGTGGTCAAGATCAAACCAGAATCAGAAATAAATCATTCCTGGGATATAGATGGCAAGTGTTGACTCTAAGGTGCAAGTGGATGCCAACTATCTAAACTAGTGGGTAGGAAATTAATCAAATAATGATTAATTATTTTATTAGTGGGTTTATGATATTCCAACAATAGTTGCACGAGAAAGAGGGGCGGCTGGAATCATTGAAGATGTCGCTGATAGCACTACCACCAATCGTTCAGATCACCTAGTGTGTGGAGCTGAAGGATTTGCAGTAGCGCATTGCAAAATCTAGGGAGTGTCAGCAGAGGCACAATACACAGCTAGATAAGTTCCAAGATATTGGAGCGCAAATTTCTATTAAGGCAGTTTCAGCGTTGCAGGTAGTTCAGGAGGGAAAAAATGAGGTTGCTGATAATATGGTTGAGCATCCATTAGCACATGATTTGATAGGAAGCCGAGAGATCACTGATAGAGTCAAAGAGCAAATCAAGGAGATCACTCAGCAGTACGACGACTTCAAGCAGAAGATCAGTGAATACATCATGTCCAGCTGACGTGGCTCTAGGGCGAGCCACAAGTTTGTGTTGGGGGCCTGTTGGCAGGCGGTTTTGGGGTAAGATAACTACGCAACATCGTGGATGCTGTGCAAGGTCAAAGATGCCGCATAAGGTGGAAAACGACGCTCAAGCCAGAATTATATTATTTTATGTATTTTTGGTCATTTTGGACCACATTATGCGGATTGTGGTCGTTCTTTTGAATATTTTGTTAAAAAGTCATTAGGAAGTTGGGTAAGTGGACCATCATTGTAAAGGCACAATCCTATAAGTAGATGTAGAATTGCAAATGTTAAGTCTTCTTAGGCGCAGATCTTAAGCAATGCTTGGACACTTTTTAGTTCTTGCGCATACTTCTGAATTTGAGCTGTGTATGTGAGCTGGAGAACTATTTTGGAGGCTCTGTATAGAGGTTGAGCATAATCCTTGTGTCTTTTCCTATTTTTTGTGATTCAATTATGAATGTGATGTGTATCTGCGATATGGATCTATAAATGATGCGATGGTTTTCTGTTTTAAATGATGTTATACTGTTAGATATGTTAATGCTTCGATGGCTTTGCTGTGATTCCGGTATGATAATGAGATCTATTGAATGGTGGTATAATTCTGTTAATGCATAATTTGAATGGCTAGATCCATAGAACAATTGTTGCAATAAGTTAATGAAGAGACACATGGTCCTCCTTCATACTGCGGAAACTTGGTTTTGACAGCTCTCCCTTGAACATCTCAGGTGAGACTTCATGTGCTCTGCAAGTGTTGCCGTACGGGGAAAAACTTGTCTAGGACGGTGCTCAAGGAGATAGCGGTGGTTTAGGTGTCAACAGAGAGTGGACCCCTGTCGACTGGTTTTGTGTCAACAAAGACTAGAAATGTAGCTCCTAACTAACTTACTCCTGGTTACATGAGTGGCATCTTGCAAACATTTGGAAGAAACATACAAATTTAGGCATGAGTTGTTCACTCAACCTAGACAAAGAATAACATTGTGTTGCAATGTCTTAACAGATCTACAATCTTTAAATTCTTCAATGATGAAAGGTCCCAACCAATGCATCTAGAGCTTGCTTGGATGCTTCATGAACTTGCTGTGATAAAGTAAAACTTGTTCTCCTTTGTTATTGTGCTTGATGTCTATCATGCCATGTCTTCTATTGTTCCTTTTCAGTTGTTGCATGATAATCAAGTAAAAAGAGGGATTCTACTAGTTCCATTAGTTCTGTAAGGCATTCCTCCAATTGAATCTAGGCTTTGTCATATGTGTTGCATGTGCAATTTAATGGATTGGAACCACAATTTTTGATGGAACTATTGTTTCTCTGCTATATACTAGCTGAAACCTAATCTATTTGTGAATTTTCTTTGTAGTGGTCTTGTATGCCTATAACATAGATGGAATCCTATCATCCCAATTTTGCCAATTTCCACAACGTACTTTTGTCAACTTGATTTCCAAAATTTTGTTGAAGGATTTTACTATTCCTTTTGCTTGTGGGTGGTACGAAGTGAAGTGTGATGTTGTATAAAAAATGCCTTTATCAATGCCTTAATAATGGTGTTCAACAAGTGTGTACCTTGGTCACTTTTAGGGATTTTGGGACACATGAACTGAGTTTCTATTGTTGGAATATTGGACAATACTGGAGTGGGGGGGTGAAACAATATTGATAACTTTTAACAATTTAAACCAATTTTAATTTATTTATCAACACACATGATCAACAAGAACACATTGAACACAAATTTATTGTGGAATCCCAGTTGGGTAAACCACCAATACTTCCTATTACTGCAAAATTATATTTTACAAATAGTTTTTTCCTGCTACTACAAACAAGGATGATACTACACCCTATTTACCAACAACTTACTGGAAGGAGGCTACAACCCCTTGGTTTATCAGCTGCTACTAAAAGGATGCTACAACACCTTATTTACCAGCTACCACTCGAAGGAGGCTACGACCCCCTTGCAGGCATGTTGCCTTCCCTAGTGCCTCCCTACCACCCTTATATGATAATTTGATCTTTGACTGTTTTACATCAATCGATCTGTCAATTGAATGTACATAGACACTTATTTGAAGGCTTAAACCATTGTTTATAAACCCTCAAACATATCTCTTCTTTCAATAGTCACCTATCTTCATCATGACTCTTCACAGCAAAATAAACTAATTCGAAATTACTTCTCTATTTATCGTTTTTAACTTTGTTTATTTTATCAGTCGTGACCTTCCATAGTTTTCTTTCCGCAACGTCCTTTCCACAACATCCTTTCTGCAACATATATTTTTAGCCTTGACTTTTCTGTATTTACCTTTCCATAATCATCTTCCCGCAATTACCTTCCGTAATTAGCTTTCCGCAATTGTCTTTCCGCAATAACCTTTCTGCAATTTTGCAGGAAGTCATTCCTTCCACAATTGCAGGTTGCGGATTGTAGATGTGCACTTTGAATCTTCTCGAAAATTGCTTCCGCAATGATCTTTCCGCAACAACCTTTCTGCAATCAGAAACTTCTTCCTTCCGCAATTTTTGGATGCAGATTGCGGCTTCTTTCCACATTGCGGATTACGGGTATGCATTTCGACTTTCCTCGAAAATTGCTTCCGCAATTATCTTTCCGCAACAACCTTTTCGCAATCAAAAAATTCTTCCTTCCGCAATTGTGGGTTGCGGATGTGCCTTCCAACTTTTTCGAAATGTTCTTCCGCAATTTGTCTTCCACAACTCCTATGAGCCGTTGATCTCTTGCGATTTTGATCTCATCCATCGATATGCCATCGATGTGAAACTTTGCGGATATCTTGTCTCTCGTGCAAATTCTCTTCGTGAATTATTTTCCCATCGTTGATTCATCTTTCTCTTTTATGATCTCATCCGTCGATCTGCTATCAGTGCGAAACTACATTTTAACTTTGCAGATCTGTTATCTCCCATGCAGATTCACCTCGTGAATTCTTTCCCCATCGTCGATTCATATTTTTCCTTTAATTTGTATCATCTAATCTCCATCAAAGGAATGAACACAACCTCTGTGTTTTTTGAACAATCAACTTGATCTATCTTCACCTAGACTTGATCTCCTTATTTGGATCTGTCTTTCCATCCTTATCATATATGCCATCCATCGCTTATACCTTTGTCATTACCAAATTATTTTGAGATCAATGACAATTATTTCCAACATTCTACCCCTTTGGCATTGATGACAACATGAAAGCATTAAAACGTTCTCCCCCTTTGGCAACAATGACAAAGGTTCTCTCATGACAGCTACCCTCGTCAACATATCTCCTCCTAACATGTTGTTTTTTCTTCCTCTTCCTTTTTTTACTGTAAGGAGATTACTCCCAATTTATGCCTAATATGCTCAAATGCTTCTTTGGGAAATGGCTTAGTGAATATGTCAACAATCTGTTCCTTCGTATCAATATAATCCAATTTGACCATTTTTTGTGATACTTTCTCTCTTAAAAAATGATACTTGATCGTGATATGTTTTGTTTTAGAGTGCATAACAAGTTTTTTGGATATGTTTATAGCACTTGTGTTGTCTCATTGTATAATAATGGGGTCTTGGCATTTTACAAGTAAGTCTTCCAATGTCTACTTGGGTACAACATGATGCAACAAGAATATACTCAGTTTCACTTGTAGACAGTGAAATGGAGGACTGTTTTTTCCTTAGCCATGACACCAAACAATCTCCTAGGTAGAATGATGCTCCACTAGTGTTTTTTCTGTCATCAACACTTCCTTCCCAATCTGCATTAGTCAATTATTTTAGAGTGAAATTATCACTTTTTGGATACCATAATCCATAATCCACGGTTCCTTTTAGATATCTAAAAATGCTTTTTACTACAGCCACAAGTGTTTCTTTTTGGGGATGATTAGAATCTGGAAACCACATCTACAACCTGCATTACATCTGGTCTTGTAGTTGTTACATATAATAGAATACCAAACATTGACCTATACATAGTATGATATACTTCTAAAGATTCATCATCCTTTCTTAATTTACAACCTGTGGCCATAAGGGTACGAACATGTTTGTATTCTTCCATTTTAAAGTTTTTCAACATTTCTTTGATATACTTTGTTTGAGAGATTAAGGCCCCTCTTTCCGATTGAGATACTTATAATCCTAGAAAGAATGTTAGTTCTCCTAACATTGACATCTCAAATTATTTCTTCATTTATGAAGCAAAGTTTACACTCAAAATTTGTAGATCACTTCCAAAAATGATATCATCTATGTAGACTACAATAATGATCATATTTTTGTTTTCAAATTTTATGTATAGATTACTATCAATGACCCCCCTTATATATCCTTGATGCTTTAAATAATGGTAAAGTCTTGAGAACCATGCTCTTGGAACTTGTTTAAGACCATAGAGTGCCTTAATAAGTTTGAAAACATGATTTCGATTTTCTGATAAGAGAAAACCTTTAGGTTGTTCAACATAGACTTATTCTTCAAGTTCTCCATTAAGAAAAACAGATTCTACATCCATCTGATATACTTTGAAGTTTTTGTAACATGAAAATGCCAAGAACATTCTGATTGTTTCAAGTCTTGCTATAGGTACAAAAGTTCCTTCCAAATCAATACTTTCCACTTGAGCATATCCTTTACAGACTAACCTTGCTTTGTTTCTTATCACTTTTCCATTTTCATTTAGCTTGTTTTTGAATACCCACTTGGTTCCTACAATATTCTTGTTTGTAGGTCTTGGAACTAGTTCCCAAGTTTGTTTTTTCTCAATTTGATCCAACTCTTTGTTCATCGCTTTGATCCAATCATCATTTTTTCTAGCTTTTGCGAAGTTCTTAGGTTCCACCACTGATAGTAAAGCTTGTTCATTAAGTAGTAGTTTCCTTCTCGTATTGACTCCAACATATTTGTCACCTATGATTTGTGTCTCAGGATGATATTTTTGTATTATCCTAGATGGAGCTTTTGTATCAGATCTTGCTGAGTCTTCACCTCCACTTTCCTGTGAGTCTTCTTTTTCTACTCTTTCTTCTTCTTCTTCAAGGGAATCTTCCTCTTGTAATGTCACATGGCCCAATTTTGCAAAAACAATTTAATGTTATTTGTGGAACATTGTGTTATATTTTATGTTAAGTTTTAATTGATGACCTAGTGGTGTCAAGAATAATTAATGTAATTCAGAATATGTTATTTATAAATAAATAAATGATGAGACAATAACTTAGGGAAGCTGTTAAAAGAGTGTTTATTGGTCAATTGGTGGAGGATACTGGGTGGAGAGTACACTGACAAGTGGCAGCATCCTCAAACTACTTCCAACTGTTGCAGGTGGCAACTTCCCTATATTTGTGGTCATGATTCCCCAAGAAAGTGGAATCAGAGCAAGTGGCTCATTAAATGAAAACTGACCCAGAAGGTCTAGGCATCTCTATAAAATTTCCCATTGAAGACAGTTGAGGCTGCTCATTCTAGAGGTGATCATTTAGGGTGAATGAATTTACTCAAGAGAAATTCAATGGAGGGGATTATTGAAGTGAGTTTGAGGGGTTAACTGCTGAGATAGAACTTATTGCAACTATTAGGATGAAGTTCTTCTACTGAGAGTATATTTTAATTACTGAGGTAATTGGACCAGTCAGGTGACAGAGGTCTTAAAGTTACATTCTCCACCCAGTTCTCTACCAAGAAGACCAGGAGAAAGCTCGGGGGTCCTGAGGAAGCGTTGTCTGAGTGCTCTCTAGGAGTTTGGTTGGGAGGAGCAGCCTCCTTAAGCGGTTGTCATCTTATCATTGACAGGTTCTATTTGTCTTTATGTTATTATATTTGTTTACTGTTTACAGTAAAATGTTTATTAGTTTCTAACTATAGGGATGTTAGTATTTTAGGGGGTCCTGTGAATGTTAGACTTGGTAAATTACAGATTATGATTAGAAATGGAAATGAATATGCAAAATGAGAAATAGATAGAATTGGAATTTCCATACTGTATTTTTTCATCCCCGACTCAGGTAGTACTCTAGTACAGTTGGGTGTTTAGGTGAATAAGATGATTCCTTTACTTGAATGAAAATTGTAACTAGATTTTACTTAGTTTGCTTATGATTTCTACTGTAAAGAAGTATTAAATATTGTTTGCATTTATTTACTTCAGTTATAAACTAAAAGATAGGTATGTAAAAGAGTAGTAATAATATTATTATAGAAATAATTCTAGTATTAGTATTCTTTATAAAATATAGAGATTACAGTTTAATAATTATACATAAGTATAGTAAATAGGCTAACCTCTAAAAAACATGTAAAAAGAATTTGTAAAACATTTTATGACATTGAATTCCAGACACTGTGTGTCTCTGTCTAAGACAGAAGGATTCTACTATAATCTATTTTATAACCACATAAGTTGCTGAAAGATAAATATATTCCATTTACAAGTATGCATCATTAAACCCTAATTCTTATTAGCTGAGAATTAAAAAACAAACTGTAAAAAAATCATTAAAGAAATTATTAAATAAACAAAGCTATTATCAAACTATTATCTGTAAATAATGCTATTATCTATTATCTATTATCTATTATCGAACTGTAGGGTTTATATATTAATTAACCCTTTGAGCCAAACAAAGTAAAATATTACTCTTGAAACACAGTAATCTTTTCCCTTAAACCGTGCATTGAAAATCCTTATAAATACAAGGTAATAATTTAAATTATTAACAAAATTTAATACTTAAAATTTATATAAACAACTTGCAAACAAAGAATCAAATATTAAGGAATGGCGTACAACCTTTGACATTAAAGGGTCGAGGCTTGGGCCTATTAACAAACCAACTATGCACAATATATATATATATATAAATCCAACAGTAACCATTTTTTTTACTGATAGGTAAAAACCTCAAAACATTTACAAATCCTAACTGTTCCACAGTCTTTATTCACCTACATAATCCGTGGTAAAAATTAAAATAAAACTAGACAAAGTTCGATAGCCTCAATGAGTTAGAGTTGAGCTCTATCGTTTTAAAAAAAGAAGCAATTACATTGTTTAGGCCACAAGGCTGAAAACACAAGATAAAAACCATTTTACTTCATGGCTTCCAGAGCCTTCTTCATCCTGCACGAATTACCCTTACAGGTTTCTAAAAACATTTACAAGTAATAAACAAGCCTTGAAACATAACTAACAAGAGAACCGAGGCCGTGCTTTTCAACCACAGAAACCACTTCCAACAACCACAACCGCATGCAGGAAGAACTCTCGATGGACCCGGGGCTTACTAGTTGGATGCCCAGGAAATGACTAAAGTGTGAGCTTGTTTCCACCTACAATATTGGAGCTGGTAGCAGGATCCTACAAGTTCCAAACCAAATCCTTTTTAATACTTGTTTGCATTAAAATTTATAAAAAAAACCTAGTAAGAAAACAAATTTTAAAACTGAGTTAGGGTAAGTCTTTACCTGCAGTAAAAGGGAGACGACACTGAGGAGTAATGGCCACACCAGGTCGCGTTTGGCTCCATGTCGAGAAGAAGAAGACATGAGGTCACCTCTGCGAAGGAGAAAGCAAGAAAACCGACTCAAGTATACCAATGTAAAATCTATATGTGAATAGTTGCATGATTGAGACAAGTACATTCTTCAGGCCACAATAAAAAGCCAACAACCACACCCGCACTGTAACTTTCAACACTCAGAGAAGACCCAACCATCAACAATTTCTCCCAACAGTCACGACATTGTATTGCAGGTGAAATGCCAAAGGTTTGAAGGTAGTTACAGGCCTCTCATGGCCACGAGCCTTCATCCTGACCAGCACAAGGAGGAACCCACAGTTTGCAATGCAAATGAATAAGGGTTTCGAGGTATTAAGTCAACAGTTGAGTGGATGCAAACAGTTCACGTGCCTTCCAATAATTTCAATCAAGTGTGGGTTGAAACCTATAGTTAGCGCTGCAATCAACAATTTCGAATTATCAAATGAACAATCATTCCAAAACTATGTAACATATGATTGATAATGATATGCATTATGCCAACGATATATATTATGCTTTGGAATTTAGCAAAGTATAGGTTTAAACTTTACAACTTATAATTTGCCATCATTTCGATTTCATATTAGTAGTTTTGTTTGGTAGGTAATTCTACCTTAGGTTAGAACTTAAAGACAATTGTTATAACTCAAAATATTATTGTATAACTTAAATACTATAGTTATAACTTGAAAACTATGGTTACAACTTGGATGCTATTTGTTATTATAGAAAATATTCATGCTTTCAAACAAGTCAAATAGATGGTGTAATTTTAGAAATAGTATAGAGTTAAGAGATGGTTATGATATAGTTTATAACTATATTAAAAAGGAAAAGCCTTAAACTTCCACAAACATAACCTTTATACTATTTTAATGAAGGAAGTGATCAAGAAATTGAAGACTAACAATAATGGAAAATTTCTCTTAAAGATTCTAATAACTCATTGTTAAACTTATAATTGAAAAACATAGGAACTTGTCCATGATTTAAAAGAAGGACATCTTTTGAGTATTGAAGTGATTTTAGATGTGAGATCACTAAACAGTTCGAAGTGAACTTAAGCCCCAAAACCATGAGCTCTATTTTTCTCTTTCTGGAAATTTATAAATAACCTTTGCTGTAAACATAAGATGATAAGCAGTGTCTTAAGTTTTTAAACGATTTCAGGAACTTTGGTTAGTACTTGTTCCAGCCAATTTAAACCCTTGTTTAGGTTTATAAAAAGTCAATATGTTTTTAGCTATAAATACGATATTTGAATTTATAACAATGGAAAAAGAATTGACTTTACCTTCCTGTAGACAAGCAGCTTATTTAACCTTCTCTTAAACTAGCATCTTAACATGCCAGGAAAGTAATTTTATCGACGTAATTTAAAATAACACCTACTGATCTTACGCTTACCTGCTAAACCTATAAGGAAACACCAATCCAATTGAGTTAGCAAAACGCTAAGTAAGCCCCGATCTCAAACAAGAATTCTTACCTACTTGACAAAAGTAAATCATCAGTATATCTAGCAGTAGCTTAATGCAAGTCCTTTTCTAAATTTGATAAAATTAAACATGTTAAGTCATTAATAGTACTAACAAAGGTGTTTAAGATTATATCCATTAGTTATAGATTATTTGATTGAAACAATCCCATGATCTTTTATAAACTGTTTTATTTTTCGCTAAGGTTAGTAGTTACTTAGCTGCGACTCTAGACATTTTATGTTACTTAAAATTTTTTAAATTTTTACGAAATTTTGGGTTATTACATGTAAAATCTTTTCTTTTTGTTTGTCATTTATTTCTTCATCACCAGTTTCTTCAACATCCTCACTTTCTTGGATTTGGATTCTTCTTGACTTAATATCATCAAGTTACACTTGCACTTTCTATGATCTTGTGCGTTATTAGATTATAACATATGTATGCCCTTTTTGTGGAAGAATATCCAAGAAATATGCCATCATATGTTATAGAATCAAACTTTCCTAGATTATCATCTTCTCTTTTTATGTAACATTTACCTCCAAAAACTCTAAAATATTTAACTGAAGTTGGTCTTCCGAACCATAGCTCATAAGGAGTCTTGTTACTATTTACTCTGAGCCATGCTCTGTTTTGTATATAGACAACTGTATATACTACTTCTCTCCAATATACATCGGGACATTTTTCTTCATTAAGCATAGCTCTAGATGCTTCCTGAACTGTCCTATTCTTTCTCTCAACTACTCCATTTTGCTGAGGCGTTTTCACTATTGAAAATTGCCTCTTGATTCCATGAATTTCACGAAACTCACTGAATTGATTTGAGGTGAACTCTCCACCATTATCTAATCTTAGACATTTAATCTTGCGTTTTGTTTGATTCTCAACAAGTGCTTTGAAGGCTTTAAATTTCATAAAGGCTTCTGATTTTTCTTTAAGAAATGTCACCCAAGTCATCCTTGTATAATCATCGTTTAATAACATAAAGTAATACTCACCTTGAAAGCTTTTAGTTCTTGTTGGTCCACAAAGATCAGTGCAAATTATTTCTAATGGATGAGAGGTTGTATGTTCTTTGATTTTGAAGCTTGTTCTTGTTTGTTTCCCATGAAGACAATGTCTACAAACATGATTTTGTGGTTTTATAATCATTGGAATATTTCTTACAGCTCCCTTCGGACTAATTTTTACAAGATTGTCAAAGTTCAAGTGCCCCATCCTTTTATGCCATATCAAAATTTCATCAATTTGGCTCATATAACATTGTTCTTCATTTTCTAGAATATACACATTGCTTGTAGTTCTCACAACAGTTCCAACAAGTTTTCCTGAATCTTTTCTTCTGATTTCAGACTTCTTGGAATCAAATATACATATGTGTCCTTGATCACACGTTTGACTGATCACACTCAACAGATTAGGTTTTAAGTTCTCTATGAGCAGAACATTTTCAACTTTTATCTTGTCTCTAATAGCCACTGTACCCTTCCCAATTATTTTAAAGGATAGATTATCTCCAAAGGTGACTTTTCCTTTTTGATTCCTTTTTAGGCTTATGAACTTAGTTGGGTAACCTTTCATGTGTTTTGAGCATCCACTATCTATATGCCATAGATTTTGTTTTTTTGTAGCACATAGAGCTAATGAACATTACACATCATCCTTCTTCTTCCAAGCTATCCTTTCTTCTTTGCCTTGATATTTTGAGGCATCATCCATGAGAATTACTAGTTTACACTTTCTAGCAATGTGTCCCTGATTACCACATTTGTATCATTCTTTACTACAAATCTGTAGAGGAGCAAAAGAATTGTAGTTTCTTCCTTTCAGATTGTTTCTTCTAATATTTTTCTTATAGACAAATGTATGTGATGTAATTCCTTTCTCCACAGGAGTCTTTAGTTTACAATTTCTAGCCATTTGTCCAAAATTGTTACAGGTGTAACACTTTCCTAAAAATAGTGGCTGATGTTTACTTGCCACTGGTATTTTAGGCATCATATATGTTCTTTGCAAGGGAGACGAAAATTTCTTACTTTCTTCCTTTTTAATTTGGCTCATGAGTACATCAACATAGCTTCTTTTATTTCCATCTTGATTTGTGAAGAAGAATATCATGGTTTCTTTTCTTTGTCAAATCCTAATCTAGATTTATCACTTGATGGTCTTTGGACGTTTAGGATTTCATCTAAAGTCCTCGAGCTGGTTTCAAACTTTGTTTTGATAGATTCTTCATCTAGTTTCTTTCTAAGGTGAATAATGTCTTCTTCAAGTCCTTCAGATTCTTGTATTCTCATTTTGAGTTGTTGTTCTAGATTGTTTTAAGCTCTTTCGACTTCTAGAACCTGATTTTTTAAGTCAACATTCAATCTTTCTGCATCATTGTTTTTCTCTTCAAATTATATCATGTGATTTTTTGATTTTTTGTATATCCTTTTATACTTATCTAATTCTTCATGAGCATTTATAAGTTCTGGTTCAAGATATGCCACATCTTCTATTTCTTCTTCAGGGATTTTTTTTTGAAACCCATGAATAGGACTTCAACATCTTCACTCATTACATCATCTTCATTGTCTTCTTTGGAGTATAGGTTTTTCTTATTTTTCTGAAACTTCTTCTTGTATATGATATTATTCTTTTGATCTTTCTTATGACACTAAGGTTCTTCATCATCACTATCCTCTTGTTTTGGGTAAGGACACTTTCTGGAAAAATGTACAATCCTTCCATAGTTAAAACATTTCAAGGGTAGCTTCCCTTTTTACTTGCCAGTTCCTCTCTCAAGTTTCTTGATGACGAGAGCTTCCTCATCATCTAGGTCCTCAGATTGGATCTTGAATACAACTTTAAAGGATGCTTCCTTCTTTGATGATCCATTTTGTCCTGTACTCATCTCATAGGCAGTGAATATCCCATGTAGTTCATCCATTGTCATAATTGTAAGATCATCTCATTATTCTAAAGAAGACACGTTTTAATCATACTTCATTGGCACAATTCTCAATACCTTGTCGACTACGTCTCTTTCTTTCATTTCTCCTCCAATGCCTCTAATGGCATTAACAATTTCATCTACTCTTAGAATATATTCTGCAATATTTCTTCCTCTTTCATTTTTAGGTTTTCAAATTGTCCTTTGTAGGTCTGAAGTTTGGATTCCTTGACTTTGGGAGCTCCTTCATAGACACATTTTATTTTTCCCCAGGCATGTTTGGATGTTTTGCATTGCATGACTTTTATAAGTATTGACTCTGTTAATCCACTAAAAATTGCATTTAGGGCTTTTACATTGGCCTCATTTTGGCTTAGTTATCCTTCGTCTATAGGTAGATCATCTGGTACTTTATATTATATTTCAACAGTCCTCCAAAATTTGTATCCAAGAGCCATTAGATGGCACTCCATTCTTACACTCTAGTATGCATAATTATCTCCAGTAAATAAAGGAGGTCTATTGGTGGCCAACCCTTCTTGATCCTTAGTGATTTTTAATAGAATATTCCTTCTAGTGATTAAGCTGTAGTGAAGGTTCCTGCTCTGATACCAATTGTTGGAATATTGGACAATACTGAGGGGGGTGTGAATCAGTATCGATAACTTTTAACAATTTAAACCACTTTTAATTTATTCATTAACACACATGATAAACAAGAACACACATAACACAAATTTATCGTGGAAGCCCAATTGGGTAAACCACCAATACTTCCTATTACTGCAAAATTATGTTTTACAAATAGTCTTTTCCTACTACTATAGACAAGGATGGTACTACACCCTATTTACTAGAAACTTACTGAAAGGAGGCTATGACCCCCTGGTTCATCGACTTCTGCTGAAAGGGTTCTATGACACCTTATTTACTAGCTACCATTGGAAGGAGGCTACGACCCCCTTGCAGGCCTATTGGCTTCCCTACATCCTTTATATGATAATTTGATCTCTAACTGTTCGACATCATTCGATCCATCAATTGAATGTTCATAGACACTTATTTGAAGGTTTAAACAATTGTTTATATACCCTCAAACATATCTCTTCATTCAGTAGCCACCTATCTTCATCGTGACTCTTCACAGAAAAATAAACTAATTCGAAATTACTTCTCTTTTTGTTGTTTTTAACTCTGTTTATTTTATCAGTTGCGACCTTCCACAGTTTCCTTTCCGCAACGTCCTTTTTGCATTATCCTTTCCGCAATGGATCTTTTTTACATTTATGTTTCCGCAATTACCTTCTGCAATTAGCTTTCCACAACAACCTTTCCACATTTTTGCGGAAACTCATTCATTCCGCATTTGCAGGTTGTGGATGTGCACTTTGAATCTTCTTGAAAATTGCTTCCGTAATTATCTTTCCGCAAAGAAATTTCCGCAATTTGAAGATGCGGATTGTGGATTGCGGCTATGCATTTCTACCTTCCTCAAAAATTGCTTCTGCAATAAGATTTCCGCAATAAAAAAATTCTTCCTTCTACAATTGCGGGTTGCGGATGTGCTTTGCAACTTTTCCCAAATGTTCTTCCACAATTTATCTTCCACAACTCCTGTGAGCCATCGATCTCTTGCGGCTTTGATCTCATCTGTCGATCTTCTATCAGCGCAAAACTTTGCGGATCTCTTATCTCTCGTGCAAATTCACTTCGTGAATTCTTTCCTCATCGTCTATTCATCTTTCTCCTTTATGATCTCATCTGTTGATCTGGTATCAGTGCGGAACTACATTTTAACTTTGTGGATATCTTATCTCCCATGCAAATTCACCTCGTGAATTCTTTTCCCATCATTGATTCATATTTTTCCTTTAATCTGGATCGTGTAATCTCTGTCAAATGAATGAACACAACCTCTGCATTGTTTGAACAATCAACTCGATCTATCTTCACCCGAACTTGATCTCCTTATCTAGATCTATCTTTCCATCCTTATCATATATGCCATCCATCGCTTATACCTTTTTCATTACCGAACTCTTTTGACATCAATGACAATTCTTTCCAACATTCTCCCCCTTTGGAATTGATGACAACATTAAAGCATTAAAACATGCTCCCCCTTTGAAAACAATGACAAAGGTTCTCTCTTGACAACTCCCCCTATCAACATATCTCCCCTTAACATGCTGCTTTTTATTCCTCTTCCTTTTCTTTTTTTCTTACTGTAAGGAGATTACTCCCAACTTATGCCTAAGATACTCAAATGCTTCTTTGGGAAATGGCTTAGTGAATATATCAATAATTTTTTCCTTGGTATCAAGACACTCCAATTCGACAATTTTTTGTGATACTTGCTCTCTTAAAAAACGATACTTGATCGGGATATGTTTTGTTTTAGAGTACATAACAGGATTTTTGGATATGTTTATAGAACTTGTGTTGTCATAGTGTATAATAATGAGATATTCATATTTTACAAGTAAGCCTTCCATTGTTTGCTTCATCCAAAAGATTTGGGTACAACATGATGCAACAACAATATACTCGGCTTTTGCTGAAGACAATGAAATGGATGACTGCTTTTTGCTTAGCCATGCCACCAAACAATCTCCTAGGTAGAATGCTGCTCCCCTAGTTCTTTTTCTATCATAAATAATTCCTTCCCAATCTGCATGAGTAAATGCTTTTAGAGTGAAGTTATCGATTTTTGGATACCATATATCATAATCACTAAAAATTCTTTTTATTGCAGCCACATGCGTTTCTTTTAGGGATGATTGGAATTTGGAAACCACACCTACAACCTGCATTACATATGGTCTTGTAGCTATTACATATAATAGACTTCTAATCATTGACCTATACATAAAATGATCTACTTCTAAAGATTCATCATCCTTTCTTAATTTACAACATAGAGGTAATGAATATTCCATATCATCCTTCTTCTTCCAATATATCCTTTCTTTTTTTCCTTGATTTTTTGATTCCTCATCCATATGAATTACTATTTTAGACTTTCTAGAAATGTGTCCTTAATTACAACATTTGTAGCATTCTGTACTATAACTCTGTAGAGGAGAAAAATAATTGTAGTTTCTTCCTTTCAGATTGTTTCTGGTAATATTTTTCGTATAGACAGACGTATGTGATGTAATTCATTTCTCCACATTAGTCTTTAGTTTACAATTTCTAGCCATATGTCCAAAATGTTACAGGTGTAACAATTTCCTAAAAAGATTTGTTGATGTTTACTTGTCACTAGTATTTTAGGCATCATATTTGTTCTTTGTAAGGGAGAAGCAAATTTATTACTTTCTTCCTTTTTAATTTGGCTCATGAGTACAACATCATAGCTTCTTTTATTTCCATCTTGATTTGTGCAAGAAGAATATCCTAGTTTCTTTTATTTGTCAAATCCTAATCCATATTTATCGCTTGATGGTCTTTGGACACTTAGGATTTCATCTAAAGTTCTTGAGCTATTTTCAAACTTTGATTTGATAGATTCTTCATCTAGTTTCTTTCTAAGGTACATAATGCCTTCTTCAAGTCTTTCAGATTCTTGTATTCTTTTTTTGAGCTATTGTTCTAGATTGTTTTCATCTCTTTCGACTTCCAGAACCTAATTTTTTAAGTCAACAATCATTCTTTCTGCATCATTTTTTCTCTTCAAATTCTATCATGTGAATTTTTATTTTTTGTACATCCTTTAATACTTCTCTAATTCTTCATGATCATTTATAAGTCATGCTTTAATATCTACCACATCTTCTATTTCTTCGTCGGGGATTTCATTTTTGAAACCCATGAATAGAACCTCAACATCTTCACTCATTCCATCATCTTCACTGTATTCTTTGGAGTAGAGGTTTTTCTTATTTTTCTGAAACTTCTTCTTGTATATGATCTTATTATTTTGATCTTTCTTATGATAGAAAGGTTCTTCATCATCACTATCCTCTTGTTTTTGGTAAGGATACTTTCTGGAAAAATGTTCAATCCTTCCACAGTTAAAACATTTCAAGGATAGCTTCCCTTTGTACTTACCAGTTCCTCTCTCAAGTTTCTTGATGAAGAGAGCTTCCTCATCACCTAGGTCCTCAGATTGGATCTTGGATACAGATTTGAAGGCTACTTCCTTCTTTGATGATCCATTTTTTCATGTTCTCATCTCATATGCAGTGAATATCCCATGTATTTCATGTGTTGTCATAAGTTTATTATCATCTCGTTCTTCTAAAGAGGGCACCTTTGAATCATACTTCATTGGCGGGGTTCTCAGTACCTTGTTGACTAAGTCTTTTTCTTTCATTTCTCCTCGATTTCCTCTAATGGCATCAACAATTTCATCTACTCTTAGAATATATTCTACAATATTTTCTTCCTCTTTCATTTTTATCTTTTCAAACTGTCCTTTGTAGGTCTGAAGTTTGGATTCCTTGAATTTGGGCGCTCCTTCATAGACACATTTTAGTTCTTCCCAGGCATGTTTGGATGTTATGCATTGTGTGAATTTTACAAGTACTAACTCTGTTAACCCACTCAAAATTTCATTCAATGCTTTTTCACTGGCCTCATATTGGCTTAGTTCTCCTTCGTCTATAGGTACGCCATCTGGTACTTTATATTCTATTTCAACAGTTGTCCAAACATTGTATCCAAGAGTCATTAGATGGCACTTCATTCTTACACTCCAATATGCATAATTATCTCTAGTAAATAAACGAGGTGTGTTGGTGGCTAACCCTTGTTGATCCATAGTGGTTTTTAATATAATATTTCTTCTAGTGATTAAGCTGTAGTGAAGGATCCTACTCTGATACCAATTGTTGGAATATTTGACAATATTGAGAAAGGGGGGTGGGGTGAATCAGTATTGATAAATTTTAACAATTTAAACCACTTTTAATTTATTCATTAACACACATGATCAACAAGAACACATAGAACACAAATATCATGGAATCCCAATTGGGTAGCCACCAATACTTAATATTACTACAAAATTATATTTTACAAATAATTTTTTCGTACTATTACAAACAAGGATGGTACTACACATTATTTAACAACAACTTATTGGAAGGAGG
Organism: Pseudotsuga menziesii; assembly: GCA_001517045.1. Classification (NCBI taxonomy): domain Eukaryota; kingdom Viridiplantae; phylum Streptophyta; class Pinopsida; order Pinales; family Pinaceae; genus Pseudotsuga; species Pseudotsuga menziesii. The sequence continues at coordinate 434,800 of LPNX010584946.1, forward strand.
CTACACCCCCCTAGTTTATCAACTACTACTGAAAGGATGCTACAACACCTTATTTACCAGCTACCACTAGAAGGAGTCTACGACCCCCTTGTAGGCCTGTTTCTTGCCCTAGCGCCTCCCTACCACCCTTATATGATAATTTGATCTCTGATTGTTCTACATTAATCAATCCGTCAATTGAATGTACACAGACACTTATTTGAAGGTTTAAACCATTTTTTATATACCCTCAAACATATCTCTTCATTTATCAATCACCTATCTTCATCGTGACTCTTCATAGACAAATATACTAATTCAAAATTACTTCTCTGTTTGTCGTTTTTAACTCTGTTTATTTTATCAGTCACGAACTTCCACAATTTCCTTTACAGAACGTCCTTTCCGCAACAAATATTTTTTGCATTTACCTTTCCACATTCATCTTTCCGCAATTACCTTTTGCAATTTTCTTTTCGCAACAACCTTTCCGCAATTTTGCAGGAACTCATTCCTTCCGCAATTGTGGTTTGTGGATTGCGGATGTGCACTTTGAATCTTCTCAAAAATTTCTTCTGCAATTATCTTTCCACAACGACCTTTCTGCAATCAAAAAATTCTTCTTTCCGTTATTTGTGGATTCGTATTGCGGCTTCCTTCCACATTGCGGATTGCGGGTATGCATTTCGAATTTCCCCCAAAATTGTTTCTGCAATTATCTTTCTGCAACGACCTTTCTGCAATCAGAAAATTCTTCCTTCCGCAATTGCGGATTGCGGATTGCGGATGTGCCTTCCAACTTTTCTGAAATTTTCTTTCGCAACTCCTGTGAGTCATCGATCTCTTGTGGCTTTGATCTCATCCTTCGATTTACTATCACTGTAAAAATTTGCAGATATCTTATCTCCCGGGTAGATTCACTTCATGAATTCTTTCCCCATCGTTGATTCATCTTTCTCCATTATGATCTCATCCATCGATCTGCTATCAATGCAGAACTAGATTTTAACTTTGCGGATCTCTTATCTCTCGTGTAGATTCACCGTGTGAATTCTTTCCCCATTGTCGATCTATATTTTTCCTTTAATCTGGATCATCTAATCTTTGTCAAAGGAATGAACACAACCACTACGTTGTTTGAAAAATCAACTCGATCTATCTTCACCCATACTTGATCTCCTTATCTGGATTTGTCTTTCCATCCTTATCATATATGCTATCCATTGCTTATTCCTTTGTCATTACCAAACTCTTTAGACATCAATGACAATTCTTTCCAATAACTGTTTCTGCAGAGAAATATGAGACTGGTGTTGCTTCGACCCATCTCATGAGGTAGTCTCTTGATGTAATGATGTAATGAGGTAGTCCATCGGATCAATAGGTCCCACAAAATCAATTGCTCATTTTTTAGATTGCTGCAAGGCCCGCATTAGTGAGAGAGGAAATTCATCTTGTCGAGATGGTTTACCAACTTATTGGAAGACATCACATTTCCTAGTGTATTCCTTAGTGAATTTGAACACTATGGACCACTACAACCCAACTTAGAGTATCTTCCTTCTAGATACTTTTGTGTCAACATGGTCACCCACAACACTAGTGTGGAATTTCCATAAACTTACTTTGTTGTTCATGATCCAATACACATCAATGTTAAATGCCATCGATTCCCAATTTGTAGATTTTCCTTGCAATTAGTTGATACTTCACAGCTCACACAACCAAGTGGTGTTTTTGTGTTGTAGAATAATCATTGGGTTCTTTCCTGGCTGTGAGGAATAATGCAATTAGTTCTAAATGATCAGGAATAGATTCTACCTTGAAGAGTGTTGCATTCAATAACTGATCATCAATAGGTATGTCAACTTCCCCTATTTCTATTCATGATAGGTGATTAGGTCCATAGTTGTGTTTCCTCGGTTTGACTATTACCTTAAAAGAGAAATCCTAAAATAAGAGTAACCATCTACAAATACGACCTTCTAGGATGAGTTTTTTCACCAGATACTTGAGATTTTAATGATCAATAAAGATCTTTATAAGTGTCCTCCCAATAAATAGTGGCAAAATTTTTGCAAGGTGTAAATCATTGCTAATCCTTCTAGCTCAGTAGTGGTGTAATTGCGTTTGGATTGAGATAATTTCTTGCTGGTGAAATATTTCAAGTTCAAAGTTATTTGCATTTTTTGATAGAGATATAGTATTAATAGGATTAATGCAACATGACTTTTAAGTAAGATGTAAATTGTCCATTCATCCAAGTAAATCTCCAAAAAATTATGAAGAAACTCCCTGAAAGCTATGGTTACAATATTTGAGAAAACATGTGCATTCTTCAATCCAAACAACATGACATCATAAGTGAATGACCCCCATTCTGTTGTAAATGTTGTTAGCTTCTTTGTGTCCTCTTCCGCATATCTAAATTGGTGGTAACCTGAAAAATATGTCTGTGAAGGAGTATGCCTCATTCCTTTCCTATTGGTTTAACAATTCATCGTTGAATGGTGTTGGGAATGGATCATGAACACATGCAACAATTATACTCTATTAAGATACATAGAATATGATATCCTTAGTATCTTTCTTGCTTTGGATTACTATGGGGCTGATATACTATGATTCATCCACTAGGAAAATAAAACCAAGACTTAACATGCATTCAATTTGTTTTTAATCCTTCTGCTTCACTCGACGATTCAATTTATATAGCTGATGATTTACAAGTTTGGCATCTAGTTTCAACACAATCTTCATTTCTCCCATATCTCCTTGGATCCATTTGAGTTATGTAAATTTTTGTGGAAATAAATCTTCATATTCGTTCAAGGGTGTCATTATCTCAGATATAGTTTGTTCATCCCAATAGTCTCCTATAACTTCCATATTAGGGTTATGTTCTATGTTAATATTGATTTTTTGTAGTTTTAGAGGTTGTGGATAAAGTGCTTCAGTTTATTCTAGTTTTGTTTGCTGTACTTCTTGGGATCCCTATGATTCCTTGAATGTTAAGTGATGCAAGTGTTTCGATTCATCTAGGTCTTATTTCTGCCAATCCCATAATTGCGAAGATCAGGTCTGGATTTTCTTAATGGGAATGATAGATATAGGAGTTCCCCACACTCACTCTAGAATTGATCTGTGGATAATGCTCCTCTTATTGATGTTAGTGATTATGTCATTGAATCACTGGTTGTAGAAAAGGAAAAATCCTGAGAGAACTTTGTGTGCATATTCTTTCAGCACCTGGTTTGTCATATTGCTCCCTCATGCAAGTATCAAGCCTTAGGAATCAGTCCTAGCTCATGGAAAAATTGATGGACCCAAAAATCTGGTTGCAATCCATCCAATTCCCACTAATGTTCACATTGATTAATGTGAGCATAGGGATTTGTCTCTCCCATGTAAAGTTATACCACTCTATTGGGATTTTTGAAAGGTTTAAACCTTATCATTAATTCTAGCTGGGTGATGCCCCAATTAGGGAGATCATCCTTGTGTGTTTCCCACCATCTTGCAGGGAATTCCTCTAGGTGTTGTATCCAAGACATCCATGCGATATTATTCCACAATTGAGGAATCCATTTTCCTAGGGAATCTCTCTAAGTCGTTGATGCCATCATACAATGGTAGGACGTTCACTTCTACACCAATCCATCGAACTAATTTGATCATCACATAATGTTGAGAAGATAACCCATGTAGTCCATATTCAAACTATCCTAAGATTCTTCAGAATCATTGTCAAAACAGTGAATGCTTCTCCAGCTCATTAAACCTTTTGTTGTCGGGTCCACATACTCTTACCTCTTTCTTGTTTTCAAGGAGTATATGTTATTTGAAACATCTCTTTCCATGTTCTCATGCATTGACTCAATGTATTAGGGTCCTTGGTATGGTTTCAAAGGTTGCAACCTTCATACTGTCAACTTCGAAGGTCATTGTCTTGTTCTTCAAGTTGATCACTCCATAGTTATTGTAAACTGAATCCATGCCCAACAATTCCAAATACAGATCAACTCCAACCATCAATTACTTCGTAATCCATGAAGGTTTTGACACCTGCTAAATCAACTTCAACATTCTCCAGTCAAACAATTGAGAAGATGCGATACTGGTTCTCTATTCTCAACTGAATAAATGAGTAGACATGGGAAGGACAACCCATTGCTTCCTAGAACTTCTTTGGGAGTATATTCACATCAGACCCTAAATTAAACATTATGTTCTTAATATCATAGCCATGGACTGATTCATATAGCCATAATTCTCGACCAATCATCTTCCTTCTTTGCTTCTTTACATGCTAAATGGTCCTCTCTAGTAGCACAACACAAATTTCTACATTGAATTCCAAAACATAGTGTATTTCATGAAACATTTTGAACAAATTATAGGTAGCACTTTCATCTTTTGAGATGTATTTTAGCAAAGTAAACCACAAAGAAACAAAATCTCTTACCATGTCAGTACCTGCTCCTCTCTTATCACTTCTCATCTTGTCATCCCTTCTGTATTGGTGGGATGGTCTTGCCTCATCCTTGGATGGCAGGATTGGTATTCGTTTAAAAATCTCGAGAGCATCATGGTAAATCTCTTTTTGATGAACTAGGACATACTATGTTGTTCTTGGGGTTGGTTTTCTTATTACCGGTGAAGTTGGATTTCTTTGGTATGCTCTAATTCTTTCCCCTCCCTTGGTAACATCAAATTATGCTAAGTTGTGATTTTCCCATGGTTCAGATATAATATAATTAGCTGGATGTGTGTGAGTGTTTGCAATAATTTATAAGCATTCTTCAATAGTGTGAGTTTTTGTACGATATTAGGTACACCATGGTATTTTTTGTAAATGGAAATCTTAGGGTAGGTGTCCAAACTTGTTGCAATTATAACATCAAATCGGCCCTTTGTGACCTCCTCCTCGTCCAACTCCAAAACCTCTTTCAAATACTCCATCACCTCCTCTTTATGGGGGTAGGTGTCCAACCTTGTTGCAATTATAACATTGAATTGGAAATGTGTGACCTCCTCCTCGTCTATCTCCAAAACCTTTTCTGCATCCTCAGTTGCCTCCTCTTCCTTGGGGTTGGGTTGCTACTAGGTGTATGGAGTGGTCTAATATTTTTTTCATTGCGTCCAACACTTCAGATTTCTCGGTACTATGTATAGTAGATCCACAAAATTTAAAGGATGTTGTATTTGACACCGAGGAATAATTTTGTAGTATTGGTAAAAGTCGCGAAGAATGGCTAAATGCTTTACAAATCTCATAGCAATCATTCAGAGAGGCACTTGGTGTATCTGGATACAATTGCGGTCATGTGGAATACAATGGGTTCATTGCAACAACATGTGCAACAATCACATTCAGTCCCCCATTAAATGGCCCTCCTAGAGAAATATGTCCTTCCCTCATTCTGGGGCATTTTAATATGTGATGTCCTCTCACCATACATCCTTTGCACCATACTTGTGGTTAAATTGGTTTCAGTATCTTCAACTCTTGGAGTCTTTTAGTTAATTTCACAAGCTTGTTGTGCACTTGTGATAAATATCTGGTTGATGAGGAGGTTCCTGCTACCATATCGATTGCTTCAATCTTCATATCCTACTCCAAGACACTTTTAGGTGAAATCACAACCTACCATGACAAGAGAATTCTAGTTGGGAGCAGTAACCCTTGGATAAACCATTCCTTGTGGTGAACATCATGCACAGGAAAATAGTGCTTAGCTAAGACATCCCTGAAGCATTGCACATAATCCCAAGCAGATTTTCTTTGCATCTATCGAATTTGTATTAGTTCCATAATTCCTTGCTTTCAAACTTAGGTTGCGAAAACTTGTCTAAAAACAATTGATTAATATTTTCCAGGGTCAAGGCTAGTGCATTTGGATCCCAGTGCTTGATCAGTTCAAGTACAATTGGAAATATCTTATGAAAAATGTTGTCTTAAATTCATATAATTTAGATGCCACCGGGGTCCCTCTGGAATTCCATATAGCTTTGCAAATCAACCATTGTTGTTCCACATCATCTTCTCCCCCTTTTCACCAAAATTATGGACATTTTATAGGCAATCCTGTTTGTACTCCAACCATTGTGATAACTGAAGTTCCTACCAACAAAAATCCTTGAGGTCCTGTAACACCCAGGTTTTGACCTCATTGCATTTAAATAAATGATGTAAATAATCATGGTGTGGAGCTAGGAAAAATCCCCACCATCGATTTAGTATTTATGTTTCGGCAATTAAAACACCAAAAATGACCACCTTTCCCTCATGCGGCGATGTTTCACCTTCCCTCATGATTGGGAATGGAAAAACGATTTTGGGATAACCAATTGGGAATTCACACAACAGCAAGCAAGCAAAAAAAATGATTATGAGTCTGAACCTTTTACGAATTTCTCCTATCCGGCAATCTGACTCCTTCACGTTTCTGGTTTTTGTGTTGTGATTTTTCCCCTATTCAACAATTTTGTTCTCTCTCACGTTTTCTCCTGTCTGCTAGTTATTTTCCTGAATCCGATTTGGTGTCTTTGTTTTGAAAGACCAGCAATCTGTTTGTTTTGGTATTTTTGCAGCAGCTGGTCTGGCACCGATAATGTTCAGAAATTCATAAATTCCTGTGTGTGTTTGTAATCTCTGGCATCTGCTACGTTTTGATAAATCCCAGGACTGAGATCTATGTGTGTGCATCCATGTTTGGAATTTGAATTGATTGAAGAAATGGAAATAAAGTTTAGACTTGCTTGATAAACCTAGTATGTGAAAGAACCTCACAAACCAATCCAAAAGGCTGGTTTTCTTCTTTGCATGCCCTGAATAGCACTGTGTTGACGGGCCAAGTTGGCACATAAGTCAACTGAGAGACAACCCGATCCAAAAGCTTTCAAAGCTACTCTCAGTTGTTAGGTAGCTGTCTCTGATGGGATTAAGGCCCCGTTGCCTTCCCTAAATTACTCCCAACTACAGGAGGAAGACTCAAAGGAAAAATGAAGTTAATGTTTGTTAACTAAATCTATACTACACCTACGAATATACAAAGAAAACTATTAAAGATAATTACTAAGTTAATTGATATTTTATACAACTGATAACTAATAAATTAATCTAATTAACCAATTAAACTATGAATGCAAGAATAAATAGTTAAGAAAATATTAACAAACTCAAACCAATTACATAAATTACACTATAGACACATGTACATTCATAACAAGAATGAAAGGGAACTTGGAAGAGTGTAAGTGTAAAAATATGATTGAATATAGTTTCTATAAATTAAATAAAAACTACCACTTATATATCCAACGTATCCTATCCTGATCAGGAGCATGATATTATTTAACCCTGGAATCAACTTGCAAATAATGATAATGTGCTGAGAATACTGAAAACTTCAGAAGAAATTATGAGATTTGAACAAGACAACACATAGAACAAGTATATCACACACATTATAATGATAACATCAAATTTACTATATGACATGAATTTGCAAGTTAAACCAGCATAAATCGACAGTTAAACATGATGCATTTGCACATTTCTTTAAAGAAATATAACAAAACATAAAGACTGCGAAAAGAAATAACAAGATCATATGATACTATAAATACATTTCCATAGTAAAAATACTGCAAATATATTTATAAATATCACCAGTCAAAAGATGCTGCAACTGCTAACAAGAAATTTTCTTTAGCTACAGGAAAAGGTAAAGTGATCCTGTTTAGTCTCTTTCCCAAACCATCGACACCCCCCCCCTTTACTCTTCCCAAAGAATTGTTTAAATAATCTTTCTTGGGAAGAGATTAGTCATTAACAAATCATGCTGAACATAGAAACGTTTTACAAAAATCAAGGGACCGAGATACTTTAGGAGTACATATCTTTTAAAAGGACACCTATGAATTTGACTTTCAAAAAGTCACTCAAAATATGAACATCGAATATTTCATCACCATATGAATCACAAATGCTTCCTCCAATCCAGCCACAAATGCTCCACATGCTCCTTATCTCCATAATCCTCGAATCAACCTGTTTAATCATTAAAACAATGATATCAGAAAACAATAATGAGAGATGAATTTATACTTATCATTATTATCAGGCCTAACTTTTTTCAAAGGATGCAGGAGAGTTCAAAGGAGCCTGATCCTTTAGATCCAACATAGTTTGAGCTACAGAGGATGTTAGAACATTGATTTGATCCAAATCAACAAACTCAGGTTCATTCTATATCAGACTTTTCTTGTTTTGTATTCCTATCATTCTTAGAATCAAAATTGACTATTCATACCCATAACCATTTCATATACATTCATGAAATTCATTATAATAACCGAGTTAACAGTTGAATATAGTAATTTCAACTCAGCCATTTGTTAACAAAGTAAGAACAATATGAAGATAATCATTTTTGTCACTTCAGAATGCTTTTGTCACTTTCAACAAGACTGTGATTCATCAAAATCAGGCATACTCAATCATTTGTTTCCAGAATCTCGTTGAATCTCTGATATCAAAATCTAAATTTCAAACAAAAACAAGACTCAAATGCTCAGAACTGTATTTTAAACAAACAACATAATGATTTCCAGTAGACTTGATTCAAATGAAAACAATTCAAAATAGACATCTATTTCTGCAATCATCTTTTGAGTCACGGTCATAACAAAAACTAAATCAAGCATAATGGTAAACATTCTAGAATTGAACCATCGTAACAATCATGTATTATCTTCATTCATGAAAACATTCTGAGAATTAAAACCAAAGAATAAACCGGTTTCAACAAGTCTGAATATCTCACATTAGATCATTTCCAAAAACGAAAACCCTGAATGAGGGTAATTTCATTGACTTTCATAAATTTGTTCAAATGAATCATTGTTTCCAGATTTGATAAAGTGTAAACAAACCCTAAGAGTATTCCACTTTCTCATGGTTCAAGAATATTAAACATGCCCAGAACGAATTATGGAAGGAATTCTGCACTATTTAATCGTGATAACGATACATGACTCACTCGATTTCAGGAAGATGTGACTGAATTGTTTCCAAAAGACAAGTCAAAACCTGAGTTCATTTCAGACTTTTCAGAAAATGTGGAAACTTATTTCCAGAAACGAAATGGATTATATTTTAACAACAAACTGGGCTGTCCTAGCAAGACTTCTTGAATAGGTATCTTTTCAATAAGCACGCAACAGATATCGAGACCCTAGCATTCAATGAAACCTTTGTTTAATGATATAATATGGACAAGATCCTCGAAAACGAAGCCTGGGGATGACCATAATTGTTTAGCAACAAACTGTAACCTTAATTTCAGTTTCAAGCAATGAATTTTCACTTTGAAATTTAAAACTAAACCTTATTATTCAGACTGTACAAATTAGAGTTTGACCAAAGCGAGAATTTTGCAAGCTCACGAAAACAGAGATGAAATCCAAAACAGAAATGAAATTCACGGTCATTTGTATTCCACGAATCGATTATTAAGCTATATAGCAGAGCTAAACTTACCAGAAATTTGTTGTTATCAATTTTGCCAAACCAAATCGCCAGGTGAATTCCCAGAATGCCCAGACTAAGCTCTTCTTTATAGCATTTGAACTAGTTCCATTTTCCAAATCAAACCCTAAATGTGTTACGCAGACAAGAATTATGAAATCACGAACTCAGAATTTAAACCGAGCTTAATCAAGACGATACTGTGTGAACCAGATTGAGAAATACTCAATCAAACCCTAGGGATCAATGCGACTAGTCCAATTCCTTATACACGGCAAAAGGAACTTGAATGTTGCTAAGCTCTCACGATGGACAGAGCTGATGCTAAGTCAAGATGTTGCAACAAATACCGAACAATGGAACCCTAGCTCATGTTTAGAGCACAAAGACTCGACCAACCATACGATTGGTGTGGTGTCAAAATTCCAGTTCTGAGCAACTCCTCTTCAAGACCCGAGCTTAGAGTGTGATGGTGGTCACTTATTGCTTCCCATCAATACTCTAGGTCAAACTCTTATTCGATGGTAGCTAATTCTTAATTCCAGCAATAGCCTGATGTAATACTTCATCTATTTACAATTCGCATGGGATTCCTCTAAGGCCTGACGCCATGAATCTGTGGCGGTGGTTTAGATTTGAATCGACAACAGCTCTCTCGACTCCATAATCAACAAAGCAAGCACAACTTCGTTGACCCGACTCAAACACTAGTAGAAACAAAAAGTGTGTGCGCTCTTCCAGATTACACGAATTCTTCCTTCACACATTTCGACTCTTTGACTGTCTAGTTCTCTCAACAAGAATCGTATGCCAAAACTTTGTCTTGGAGGCAACTTAGAAATTTCAAGAATGCTCGACAAGATCATAATGGAAATTTCCTTCTACAAGCCTAGATCCTGAACAACATGTGGCCAAAACAGTCTCTAGCAATGAAATCTATTCAGCATTGCTCTAATGCCATGATAGAAACAGAGCTCTGCATATTTCCATACTCGAAAATGAAAAATGGGTGAGTCAAAATCCTATACAATGAAATGACCATTATGAGGTTTTCGAGACACATAATTTCCTGTCACATACATCATGTGGTGCATACTGAGAGTACCATACTTCCATTAAGTAGCTTCATGGTGTAGCACAGATGGCATTGAAGTAGTTAGTAAGGTGACATCTCATGAGATCGTATCATCATGAAGATCTAAACGTGTCATCTCTTCAATGTTTAAGTCATGTCGAATAATCATTCATAGGAGATATCAATTGAAACGAGAATTTATTTGTCCAGTAGTTAAAACAAATCGAAATGAAATGAAAAATCCATAAAGTCAAGGAACCAAAGGATAAATAAAAGGAATGTCAAGACTATAGGGTAACGATAAAATGGTAAAGTATTCATAGTGTTTTTAGTCATCATAATAGAACTTTAGTGAGAAAATCATGCAATACTTTAACATAATTGTTGGATATACATCTATGTTTTGACTTCCCTTCATTAGGTTTTATTATTCAAATCTCTCTGATTCAGCTTGTGATTATGCTGTGCAGGTTCTATCAGTTCAGTTTGGAGAATCTGATCATCCTTTGGTTAAAACACGCTTTGAACGATTTTTTGAAATTTTTATCTTTTCGATGATAAAAATTTATTTACAAAAATGAAAAGAAAATAATTACAAAATCAAAACCAACAAAGAATAATGAAAAATCATCGAGGAAAATTCTCGTATGATAATTCTGTAGCTAAAAGCTATAGAAATGAAATATGTAGCTAAAAGCTACAGAAATTTAGAATTTTCAAAATTTTTCCCTGGTGGGTTCCCTTTCCTTTGCAGTTTGGAAAGGGATCTATTGGGATACCAACAAATGGCGACTTTACGGGGTGAAGCAGTTATCTCTGCCAAAACGTGAAATCTGACTTAGTATGTAGCATGACAAGAAAAAATTTCTTTAACTCAGATCATCATTTTTTTGAAGATAAAAGAACTGTGTTTTTTGATAAAATTAGATTTCAAACTAATACCAGATTCAATTCTTTTATCATTATCCAAAGATTACCTTCAAAGATGATATGAATTTTAAGTTTTTTCAGAAAACATAAAACTCCAAAAGAAATTAGCCCTAGGAAATACAATGCAATTTTGATATTTGACCAATTTTTAAGATATGATCCCAATACTACAGTCATGACCCTCCCCGGAAGCGTCCATAGCCTCGAAAGGGTTGACTTTTAACCATACGTCCTACTGTTCTAGTCCCATGATAAGATAAAATACGAATATTTAGAACTTCTCAATTTATTAATGGGTAAGCTGCATTGGAACCTCTTCACGAGTGTGGGATGGCTTTGGATTCTTATAGACTTTTGTATATATAACTGTTTATGATTTGGAATCTAAGTATGCCATAGACGGAGCCCTCCTGCCCGCAGGCGTCTATAGCCTCGAAAGGGTACGTCCTTTAACCCATTCTACCCAACGGCTTATATCCCAAGCTAATAAGTTTAAAGAAGGTTTCATACTCAACATTTAAATGCTCATCTCTAAGAGATTTGCGTGTTTATAATGGGGGAACGTAATAGAAAACTCTTTACGAGTAAGATAGCGTAAAGGATCTATAGATAACTGATTTTATTATTTTGATTGCTGCTGCTTTCCCATAACTGATTTCTTAATAAGTAAAAAAAAAAAATCCTAGTTATAGTGAATTCGAAATTCATTAAATCCAATAATTTGAGGATAATGATAAAAGAAACGACGTAAAGTAAAAGTTTTTGTCTAGTAATTTTTGTTTACAACAGTTCAATTTCTTTTTCTTTTATTTCTGAGATAAGAACATATTTCTAAAAATCTAGCTTTATTCTTCTTTTATATAATCAGATTCCAAGTTTATGACAGAAAAACATTCCTAGATCCCAATCATTTTCTGGTTTTGAAAGAAAAATCAAAAGAAAAACAAAATCAAAGAAAAACAAAAATAAACCGAAAAGAAAGAAAAGAAAACAATCGATAATTACAAGTGTACAATATATACATAAGTTTTATTTCAACAAATTATTGAAAGAAATGTTTCAGAGTTTGGCCAGAAAACTCTAAATAAGGAGAACGAAATTTTAAATCAAATTATATACACACGACACATGAGTTTAATCAAGATCTCATCAATGAAAAAAAAGGTTTAACAACTTTATGACTAATTTCAAGCAAAGAAAGGAAAACAAGGGATCAACTAGATTTACGTATTTTAAAGTTTTTTATCCTTTTTTTTTGTCTTTTAATTAAGTCAAAGTCGTTTTTTGGTAATTGATGGGATGTTAATCTATTGTGTTTTATTCAGAAATAAAAGTAAAAAAATAAATCCTAATGAATATGCAGCTATAAAAGAATGAAAGTTGCTTTTATTTCTGTTGGTAATAACTCCCAATTCAATAATCTATTCATGGCTAAGCATTCATTTATACATTCATGTGACGGTTTATTTCACCTTCCGTCCAGCCTTTTCGGCTTCCAACTATTCCTATTTATTTATTTACAATATTATAATCCCTAACGGATTATATTCTAACAATTTCAATGAGAAGATTTAAAAGAGAGAAAGTAAAGGATTACTTCCCTGATAATGATGTCATCATCTCATCCTTAGAATTATGTTGTCAAAACTCCATATATCTGCATTTATTCAAATATAAACAAGCATAAATAAATCTAAATTATAAACCTAATCTAAACTTAATAAAATATATACAAATTAAGTAAACGTGTATTTCCAATGAAGCCATTCACGTAGCTTTAAACTTGCCAAAGAAAACAAGTCATGTATGAGTATTGGAAATCGGAATACTTTAAATTGAAATAAAGAAATTAAATCAAATTTTGTATGTACAAACCATGAAAGATGACATGGAAACCTCTTAATAAATGATTCCTCCAACCATGTATAAATCGGATCATAAAAATTGAGTTGAAGGAACATAGATTTCTCATGAGAATCATGACTAAGAAGAATCTTATTAGGAGTATGATTCAAAATTCGTGAAAAGGATTCGGTAAAAAATGTATCTTTTAACACAATATCATCATGATTAAATTTTAAAAGAACAAAATGGCATATGGGTATAATTTTGAAATCAAATACGTCATTGTGTCTTATAATGTGAAGATGAAAATTGATAACATTGGCTTCAGATATGATTATCATGCTGCAATGAAGAAAATCAATGTTCAATACATCATGAATAAATTGTGCATCCCTTTCAATATTACAAATTGAATCATAATCCTTACTGACAAAATATGAAATAGATGAATATGGATGAGTCTGATGAGTGACGATAGTAGACAAATTATGATCTTCTTCATGACACATTTGAAATAAATCATAATGGATATCAAAATGTCCTTCATCCTCAAAAAATGTATTTCTTTGTGTCCTATCAAAATATGACCATAATGGAGTATTTCTTAGAAAATCATTAACATGTAAATGTAATCTATGATCAACAAAAACATCAGGATACAAAGAATAGTAAGATTCAGAGTATAAAAGATTAAATGTTTCTCTATTGATACAATTTGTTTGTTTGACCGTTTTAACAAAAGCATCATTAGTAAAACTCTGAACTAATGAATTTTGTGAAGGAATGAAACGAACTAACTCATCATGATAAGAAGATAATGAAATTATATCATCACTAGCACATTCAGTTGAAGAATTTAGAATTTGCGATTCGTCTTCCATTGTAGTGTGAACAACAAGAGTTTTAGAATTATCACTTAATGTAAAAGTTGAATCATCATCTTTATTCTCTTGTTCTTGAAATTGCTTATCATAAGATTCTGTGATTTGTCCATTTTCAACAATTTCATTTTTAGTAGTGGAATTAGTAAAAATAAATTCTAAATCATTTTCAACTGGTGAACTAACATGCATGTTATCTATTGCAGATTTTTCATTCTTTTCCAAATCATGAAAATCAGAGAGAGAGGTAAGATAGAGAAACCAATCCAATTTGTCTTTTTCAGAAAGCTGATGTCCTTCATGAAACCTGCAACATATTAACATAAACATGGAAAAGAAATCATCAAGAGATTCATCTTTATGTCTACGAAGATTTTCTAACTCAAGTCCAAGTTTCTTGTAGCTATAATCCTCATGAGCATTAAGAAATAGCGTCATAAAATGTTTACATGAATGAATGGATTTTGCTGGCAAGAACTTAAACCAACTCAGAATTCTTCCTGTGAAAGTAGCTGCAAAAAGCATACATTTTTCAAACTCATCAGATAGATCTATGAAATCACAAAAAGAATTAAATTCCGAAAGTTGATGAGAAGCAGAAATCTTACCTTCTCCATTGAAGCTCAATCGTCGCAAAAAATTAGATATCTCTGGAGAAAAACTTTCACCAGATGTATGAAAGCTGAAAGCATGATCTAAAATAGTGATATCAGCCAATTCATAGTAAAAAATAAAAATAAATGAAATAAAAAATCAAACAACTCAAAATGGCCTTCTTGCTGATCAGGACCTCCTTCTAGTGCCATTGTTGACGGGCCAAGTTGGCACATAAGTCAACTGAGAGACAACCCGATCCAAAAGCTTTCAAAGTTGCTCTCAGTCGTTAGGTAGCTGTCTTTGACGGGATTAAGGCCCCGTTTCCTTCCCTAAATTACTCCTAACTACAGGAGGAAGACTCAAAGGAAAAATGAAGTTAATGTTTGTTAAGTAAATCTATACTACACCTACGAATATACAAAGAAAACTATTAAAGATAATTACTAGGTTAATTGATATTTTACACAACTAATAACTAATAAATTAATCTAATTAACCAATTAAACTATGAATGCAAGAATAAATAGTTAAGAAAATATTAACAAACTCAAACCAATTACATAAATTACACTATAGACACATGTACATTCATAACAAGACTGAAAGGGAACTTGGCAGAGTGTAAGTGTAAAAATCTGATTGAATATAGTTTCTATAAATTAATTAAAAACTACCACTTATATATCCTATGTATCCTATCCTGATCAGGAGCATGATATTATTTAACCCTGGAATCAACTTGCAAATAATGATAATGTGCTGAGAATCTTGAAAACTTCAGAAGAAATTATGAGATTTAAACAAGACAACACACAGAACAAGTATATCACATACATTATAATGATAACATCAAATTTACTATATGACATGAATTTGCAAGTTAAACCAACATAAATCGACAGTTAAACATGATGCATTTGCACATTTCTTTAAAGAAATATAACAAAACATAAAGACTGCGAAAAGAAATAACAAGATCATACGATACTATAAATACATTTCCATAGTAAAAATACTGCAAATATATTTATACATATCACCAGTCAAAAGATGCTGCAACTACTAACAAGAAATTGTCTTTAGCTACAGGAAAAGGTAAAGTGATCCTGTTTAGTCTCTTTCCCAAACCATCGACCCCCCCCCCTTACTCTTCCCAAAGAATTGTTTAAATAATCTTTCTTGGGAAGAGATTAGTCATTAACAAATCATGCTGAACATAGAAACGTTTTACAAAAATCAAGGGACCGAGATACTTTAGGAGTACATATCTCTTAAAAGGACACCTATGAATTTGACTTTCAAAAAGTCACTCAAAATATGAACATCGAATATTTCATCACCATATGAATCACAACTGCTTCCTCCAATCCAGCCACGAATGCTCCACATGCTCCTTATCTCCATAATCCTTGAATCAACCTGTTTAATCATTAAAACAATGATATCAGAAAACAATAATGAGAGATGAATTTATACTTATCATTATTATCAGGCCTAACTTTTTTCAAAGGATGCAGGAGAGTTCAAAGGAGATTGATCCTTTAGATCCAACATAGTTTGAGCTACAGAGGAGGTTAGAACATTGATTTGATCCAAATCAACAAACTCAGGTTCATTCTATATCAAACTTTTCTTGTTTTGTATTCCTATCATTCTCAGAATCAAAATTGACTATTCATACCCATAACCATTTCATATACATTCATGAAATTCATTATAATAACCGAGTTAACAGTTGAATATAGTAATTTCAACTCAGCCATTTGTTAACAAAGTAAGAACAATATGAAGATAATCATTTTTGTCACTTCAGAATGTTTCTGTCACTTTCAACAAGACTGTGATTCATCAAAATCAGGCATACTCAATCATTTGTTTCCAGAATCTCGTTGAATCTCTGATATCGAAATCTAAATTTCAAACAGAAACAAGACTCAAATGCTCAAAACTGTATTTTAAACAAATAGCATAATGATTTCCAGTAGACTTGATTCAAATGAAAACAATTCAAAATAGACATCTGTTTCTGCAATCATCTTTTGAGTCACGGTCATAACAGAAACTAAATCAAGCATAATTGTAAACATTCCAGAATTGAACCATCATAACAATCATGTATTATCTTCATTCATGAAAAAATTCTGAGAATTAAAACCAAAGAATAAACCGGTTTCAACAAGTTTGAATATCTCGCATTAGATCATTTCCAAAAACGAAAACCCTGAATGAGGGTAATGTCATTGAATTTCATAAATTTGTTCAAATGAATCATTGTTTCCAGATTTGATAAAGTGTAAACAAACCCTAAGAGTATTCCACTTTCTCATGGTTCAAGAATATTAAACATGCCCAGAACGAATTATGGAAGGAATTCTGCATTATTTAATCATTATAACGATACATGACTCACTTGATTTCAGGAAGATGTGACTGAATTGTTTCAAAAAGATGAGTCAAAACCTGAGTTCATTTCAGACTTTTCAGAAAATGTGGAAACTTATTTCCAGAAATGAAATGGATTATATTTTAACAACAAACCGGGCTGTCCTAGCAAGACTTCCTGAATAGGTATCTTTTCAATAAGCACGCAACGGATATCGAGACCCTAGCATTCAAAGAAACCTTTGTTTAATGATATAATATGGACAAGATCCTCGAAAATGAATCCTGGGGATGACCATAATTGTTTAGCAACAAACTGTAACCTTAATTTCAGTTTCGAGCAATGAATTTTCAATCTGAAATTTAAAACTAAACCTTATTATTTGGACTGTACAAATCAGAGTTTGACCAAAGCGAGAATTTTGCAAGATCACGAAAATAGAGATGAAATCCAAAACATAAATGAAATTCATGGTCATTTGTATTCCACGAATCGATTATTAAGCTGTATAGAAGAGATAAACTTAACAGAAATTTGTTGTTATCAATTTTTCCAAACCAAATCGCCAGGTGAATTCCCATAATGCCCAGACTAAGCTCTTCTTTATAGCATTTGAACTAGTTTCATTTTCCTAATCAAACCCTAAATGTGTTACGCAGACCAGAATCATGAAATCATGAACTCAGAATTGAAACCGAGTTTAATCAAGACGATACTGTGTGAACCAGATTGAGAAATACTCAATCAAACCCTAGGGATCAATGCGACCAGTCCAATTCCTTATACACGGAAAAAGGAACTTGAATGTTGCTAAGCTCTCACGATGGATAGAGCTGATGCTAAGGCAAGATGTTGCAACAAATACCGAACAATGGAACCCTAGCTTGTGTTTAGAGCACAAAGATTCGACCAACCATACGATTGGTGTGATGCCAAAATTCCAGTTCTAAGAAACTCCTCTTCAAGACCCGAGCTTGGAGTGTGATGGTGGTCACTTATTGCTTCCCATCAATACTCTAGGTCAAACTTTTATTCAATGGTAGCTAATTCTTAATTCCAGAAATAGCCTGATGTAATACTTCATCTATTTACAATTCGCATGGGATTCCTCTAAGGCCTGACGCCTTGAATCTGTGGCGGTGGTTTAGATTTGAATCGACAACAGCTCTCTCAACTCCATAATCAACGAAGCGAGCACAACTTCGTAGACCCCACTCAAACACTAGTAGAAACAAAAAGTGTGTGTGCTCTTCCAGATTACACGAATTCTTCCTTCACACATTTCAACTCTTTGACTGTCTATCTCTCTCAACAAGAATCGTATGCCAAAACTTTGTCTTGGAGGCAACTTAGAAATTTCAAGAATGCTTGACAAGATCATAATGGAACTTTCCTTCTACAGGCCTAGATCCTGAACAACATGTGGCCAAAACAGTATCTGTCAATGAAATCTATTCAGCATTGCTCTAATGCCATGACAGAAACAGAGCTCTGCATATTTCCATACTCGAAAATGAAAAATGGGTGAGTCAAAAGCCTATACAATGAAACGACCATTATGAGGTTTTCGAGACACATAATTTCCTATCACATACATCATGTGGTGCGTACTGAGAGTACCATACTTCCATTAAGTAGCTTCATGGTGTAGCATAGATGGCATTGAAGTAGTTAGTAAGGTGACATCTCATGAGATCGTATCATCATGAAGATCTAAATGTGTCATCTCTTCAATGTTTAAGTCATGTCGAATAATCATTCATAGGAGATATCAATTGAAACGAGAATTTATTTGTCCAGCAGTTAAAACAATTCGAAATGAAATGAAAAATCCATAAAGTCAAGGAACCAAAGGATAAATAAAAGGAATGTCAAGACTATAGGGTAACGATAAAATAGTAAAGTATTCATAGTGTTTTTAGTCATCATAATAGAACTTTAGTGAGAAAATCATGCAATACTTTAACATAATTGTTGGATATACATCTATGTTTTGAATTCCCTTCATTAGGTTTTATTATTCAAATCTCTCTGATTTAGCTTGTGATTATGATGTGCAGGTTCTATCAGTCCAGTTTGGAGAATCTGATCATCCTTTGGTTAAAACACGCTTTGAATGATGTTTTGAAATTTTTATCTTTTCAATGATGAAAATTTATTTACAAAAATGAAAAGAAAATAATTACAAAATCAAAACCAACAAAGAATAATGAAAAATGATCAAGGAAAATTCTCGTATGATAATTCTGTAGCTAAAAGCCATAGAAATGAAATCTGTAGCTAAAAGCTACAGAAATTTAGAATTTTCAAAATTTTTCCTTGGTGGGTTCCCTTTCCTTTGCAGCTTGGAAAGGGATCTATTGGGAGACCAACACACTGGAAGGGAAGGCATGGCCTGAGGGAATGTGTAGCAGAGAAGGGAATGCTTCCTTGTGTTGGGTGTGCAATTGTTTAGAAATTGGGCTATATCCAGTGTGGGTGTTCAAAGCTCCAGGGTTGAGCTCACTAGCTTAGCAGTCAGTCTTTCCACCTCCTTGACAGCCTGATAAACCCAACTGGAAGGATGGATTCGTTGGTAGCCTGATAAACCCATCCGCTGGTTTGGTTGTGTCTCATGTGAAGTTGGATAAGTGTAAACCACTTCCTGTGTAAGTATGATAAACCCAACTGTGTTGGCTTGACTAAATTTTAATTGTATCCTTGTCTATGGGTGAAGTCTGCTAATGTTCCTTATTCCTTGGGGAAAGATCATGCCCAACTTGGGGGTGGCAGTGTTGCTGATAGATTAAAGAGCACACTGGCCTATGGTTGGGTGGAACGTTGCAGCGACATAGCTGGTTGTGGGACAAGCTTCTCCAAAGATAAGTATTCTTGTTTAATTAGGTTCTGCAACGATATTTGCTTATGAAATATTATGAAATTATCATTAACATGTTGAATGCATGAATGTGTTGAATGAATGACTTGCTTCCATTGTATATATCATGTACATCTTATTATGCATCTGTGTATTTATATGCTTTAAGTTCAATGCATTTTTATATATGTATTATGTTCATGGGGGCATAGATTTCATGGGTTGATAGATGTTGTCATGTCCTCTCCGCCGAGTAAGGGTTGGGGACGTGACAGTGTGGTATCAGAGCTCTGGTTTCAGCTTTGGGTCTCAATGGGCCATGAAGAACCAGCCTCTGTGTTTAGATAGAAAGAAGAGGCAGACAAGAAATTGTTTTTGAAATTTTCTCTAAGTATGAATTGGATAAAATACTGCTTTGTGTGGCACCTGAGAAACCTGAAGAGAGCCGAAAGTACGGCTATGACCATCTTTCTTTGTCGACATAGCAAGCGAGTTTTGTTGATTGAGTTGCAGTGGTGGAAGAAAAGAAAAGAGGGAGCTGCTGTAGTGGCTGAGTCCGGAAGGAGCTGACAAGTGTCGAGTGAGACGAGCTGACGAAAAATTTCAGAAAATTTTTCCAAGTATAAAATTCTCTCTTTGTTGGCTGAGAAGCGCTGATTCATAGTGGGAGAAATTCAGGCTTTGAGCCGCAATGGCAGGTGAAAGTCAACATTCGAGCCGCAACAGCGGGAGAAAGTTGGGCTTCGAGCCGCAACGGCGAGTGGAAACCAAGTTTTTTGTTGTCGAAGACAAAGGAAAAAAAATTCTAAGTGTTGGCAGCGGCAAGAAAAAGAAGATTAGGGCCGCAGTTGTGGATGGAAGTTGGGGAAAGAGCCGCTACACGACAAATAAATTTGAAGATAGAGCCGATGTGCGGCGGAAGAAATTCAAAGTTTTGAGCCGCAACAACGGTAGGAAAAAGAAGATCGGGGCCGCAGTTGTGGGTCGAAGTTGGGGAAAGAGTCACTACGGCAGAAGGAAGTAGAGGAAAGAGCCACTACAACAGAAGGAAGTAGAGGAAAGAGCTGCTGCAGAAGATGAAAGATGAATGTGGAGCCATTGTAATGGGTGAAAGTCTAGAATTTTTCCGATGCAGAGGGTGAAAATTTTGCCAAATCAAAGAAATTCAGCTAGTTTTTCAGTAGGATTTTCAGGGGTCTGAAAAGTGAAAAATGGTAGGTTGTTTATGGTAAGCCCCCTTGACCCCCGTCGTCCCCCTAAGACAATTGTTCTTTGTGAAAAGAAAATTATGTGTTTTTGCAAAGTTGTCAATGTATGATTTTTCCAAGTGAAGGTAAGTAATGTATGATTCATGTGAATGTTATACAGCTAACAACTATGTTATTAACACATTTTGCAAAATCCTAGTCACCTCGAAAAGCAGCATTCCAGATAGTGCATTTGGGTAAAGTAAGTTGTGGTTCAGCCATGAGAACCGACAACATGCATGATGATGTACAGAACCCCAATGAATATGATGAAGATGCTATGGGGAAAAATGTCCAAGTTGGAAATGATGAAACATAATATAATGGGAGAAGATTGCAAGAGATTCTTCCAGATTTTGTAGCCACCATGAGAAGCCTAATGGTGGAGATGCAGAGTTACGTGGAAGATAATGAAAGATTGGTTAAGGCTCAGGAGGAGCAGAATCAGGTAAATGCATCCATGCTGCAAATTTTGAAAGATATTCAGAGAAAGATGAACTCCAAGGATCGGACAGAAAGGCCATAAGGGAGTAAGAATACTGCTAGAAGAATAAAGAGATCACCTAGTGAGTCATATGACTCTGAAGGGTCCACTAGAGATTCAAGTTCTTCTTCTCACGAGAATCAGAGAAGGAAGCACTACCAGAACCACTCACATGATGAATTTAAGAAGGCAAGGCCTCCTACCTTTAATGGTGAGATAAAGAATGGTCAAGAAGTTGAAGCTTGAATTCTTGGGATGAGAAAATATTTCCAAGTCCAAGACTATTCTGGGAATATGAAAGCTAGAGTAGCCATTTTCAATTTGACTGGAAGAGCATCCATATGGTGGGAGAATTTTAGACAAGTAAAGAAGATCAATGAAAAGAAGATTGTGTGGAAGCAGTTCTAGAAGTATTTCAAGGAGAAGTACCTCTCTGACAGGTACTATGATGACAAGATTAAAGAGTTCCATGAGCTGATATTGGGACAGCAAAACATGGATGAATATGCAAACAAGTTCTTGGAATTGTTGAGGTATGTTAGGTATATTAAAGATGAGAAGGTATAGATCCAACATTTTTTGAGTGGGCTACCTCAGTCCTACAAAGACCGAATTGAGTTCTTTGAACCTAGGAATCTGGAAGAAGCAATAAGAAAAGCTAAGTATTGCTACGAGAAAAGCAAGAACAAACCATATTACCAAAAAACATGGAAGGACAAAAGGAGTGAGAAGTCTGACCAAAGGAAGAAAGGTTACAAACCTTCTAACTTCAAGAATCAACAGAAGCAACTAGCACAAGTTGAGAAGCAGTTGGCTAGAGTGACGGGAGAGAAGCCAAAAGATCTACAGCAGAATAGAGGATCAGTCCAATGTTGGAAATGTGGAGGACTCCACATGTGCAGGTACTGTCCACTTGAGAATGAAAATGCAAGGCCAACATACAATGTTCAAAAGGTGGAACAGTGGGACAAGTAGCAAGGGCGGTACCTAGAATTTATGCAGCACTGGAAGACCACCAAGAAGATCACCAGTCAACGGTGGTTGAAGTTGCAGGTAAGATTGTTGAGCAATCTATTTCTATTTTGATTGACCCTAGTTCTACTCACAGTTATATTTCTCCTAGAGTAGTGGAGGTTTGTGCTCTTAGGAAGGTAAAGCGTAGCAAGTCTTGATTAGTTCAGCTAGCCACTGGAACTAAGAAAAAAGTTAATGAAGTGGTGGAGAAATGTCCATTGGTGATGAATGGATTGATCACTTGTGTAGATTTGAATGTTCTACCACTTGGTTCCTATGATGTTCTCATTGGAATGGATTGGTTAGAAGCTCACAGAGTGAATCTTGATTGTTATAACAATACTTTTGAATGCATGGATGAAGAAGGGAACCCAATAGTGGTAAGAGGCATTCCAAAGGTAATCTCGGTGAGGAATATCTCGGCAATGTAGTTAAAGAAGTTTTGTAGGAAAGGTTGTCAGTTGTATGTAGCCCATATTGAGGAGGTAGCATAGAATGAAACTCCTAGGTTGGAATACTATCCTGTGTTGCAAGACTTCAAGGATGTTTTTCCTGATGAGGTTCCAGGACTTCCTCCAAAGAGGAACATAGATTTCACAATTGAACTTGTGCCAAGAGCAGCACTAGTGTCAAGGGCACCCTACAGAGTAAGTACACCAGAAATGTTAGAGTTGAAGATGCAGCTGGAAGAATTGTTGGATAAAAAGTATATAAGGCCGAGTGTGTCTCCTTGGGGAGCACCAGTTCTGTCTGTAAAGAAGAAAGATGGTACACTTAGATTGTGTATTGATTACAAGCAGCTGAATAAAGTCACAGTGAAGAAAAAATATCCCTTGCCAAGAATTGATGACCTCTTTGATCAAATGAAAGGAGTAAAGGTATTTACCAATATTGAATTGAGGTCTGGTTACCATCAGATGATAATCAAGGACGAAGAAATTCATAAGACAGCCTTTAGGACAAGGTATGGACATTATGAGTTTGTAGTGGTACCATTTGGACTCAAGAATGCACCAGCAACATTTATGTGCCTTATGAATAGTGTCTTCAGCAGGTTTTTGGACAAATTTGTTCTTGTTTTCCTTGATGACATTCTTGTTTATTCTAAGAATGAAGAAGAGCATCAAGGACATTTGATACTAACATTGCAATTTCTCATAGAACATTAGTTGTATGCAAAGCTGAGCAAGTGTGACTTCTGTAGGGATATAATTCAGTACTCGGGTCACATTATTTCATAGGAGGTTATGTCTGTAGACCCTGAGAAGATTGAAGCTATTAAGAATTGGCCTACTCCAAAGAGTGTGACATAGGTAAGATCTTTTATGGGGATTGCAGGATATTACAAGAGATTCATTGAAGGATTCTCCAAGGTTGCACATGCTATCACTTCCTTGCAAAGGAAGGGTATATAGTTCGAATGGACCTTGAAGTGTGAATAAAGTTTCCAGCGGTTAAAGTATCTGAGTCTCACAAGTGCACCGGTCTTAAAAGTTGCTGACCCATAAAAATATTTTGTGGTATGTACGGATGCATGTGGTCAAGGACTTGGAGGAGTTCTTATGGAAGATAAGCATGTGATATGTTATGAGTCAAGAAAATTGAAGGAGCACGAAAATAACTATGCCACTCATGATCTAGAACTTGCAGCCATAGTACATGATCTTAAGATGTGGATATATTACTTGATGGGAAGAACATTTGAGCTAAGGACAGACCATTGTGGTTTGAAGTATTTGTTTGATCAACCTACTCTGAATGCTAGGAAAGCAAGATGGTTGGAGTTTTTATGTGATTTTGATTTTGAAATCAAGACATAAAAGGAAAAGATAATAAGTTAGTTGATGCACTCAGCAGGAAGGTGCAGGAGATGCATGTGGAATCCATTAGTATTTGCCAATCATATTTGAGGCAGCAGATTTCTAATCATGTTGCCGAAGGTGAATTGTATGCACAGGTCAAGGAAAAGTTGCAACAACAAAGCCTTGAAAAGAAGTATGAGGGGTATAAATTGGAAGAAGATGGACTTCTTACCTATAAGAATGGAATTTATATTCCAAATGTAGCATATTTGAGGAAAATGGTTATGGATGAGATCCATCAAGATCCATTTTCTGGTCACCGAGGATATTAGAAGACAATTTCTATAGCTAGAAAGCAATGCTTTTGGCCAATAATGAAAAAGGAGATGGCTGAATATATTTCAAGGTGCATGAAGTGTTAGTAGGTGAAGGTTGAACATCAACATCCAATTGGTTTGTTGCAGCCTTTGCTAGTTCCAGAATGGAAATGGGAAGTTATTTCCATGGATTTTATTACAGGATTGTCGATGACATGGAGACAACATGATTCCATAATGGTTGTGGTGGACAAGTTGACAAATGACTCACATTTTATACTGGTCAAGTCTATGCATAAGACTGATGACATTGCAAAGATATTCCTTGAAGGAGATTTTCAAACTAGATGGATTGCCTAAGGCAATAGTCTTTGACAGATATGTCAAGTTCACTTCCAATTTTTGGAAGGGGTTGTTTGTAGATTTGGGTACAAAGTTGAATTTCAGCACTGCCTACCATCCTCAGACTGATGGACATACCGAGAGAGTTAACCAGGTGCTGGAAGACATGATTCGCATGTATGTGATGGGTAAACCAACCAAGTGGGAAGATTATTTACACTTGGTAGAGTTTGCTTATAACAATGGACAACAAGTGTCCTTGGGGATGAGTCCATATGAAGCTTTGTATGACACAAGGTGTAGGACACCAGTGACTTGGGATAATCTAGTGAACATGGTTGTGCTTGGTCTAGAATTGCTCAACGAGATGGAGCAGGAAGTTGTAAATATCAGGCATAATTTGAAGGCATCCTAGGACATACAGAAAATTTATGCAGATAAGCATAGGGTGAACCGAGAGTTCAATGTTGGGGATCATGTTTACCTCAGAGTGAAGGAAAAGAAGAGTTCCTTGAAGATTGGAAGTTGTGCCAAGTTGCCACCTAGATACTATGGGCCGTTTGAAGTGCTTGAAAGAATTGGACTAGTTGCATATAAACTTGCATTGCCTATTAGCACTAGAGCTCATAATGTTTTTAATGTTTCTTTGCTTAAGAAGTATGTACATGATCCTGACCATGTATTAAATTGGGATGTGATTTAGGTGGAACCAGAGGGAGAGTTCCAAATTGATCATGTGCGCATCTTCGCCAAGAAGGTCACAATGCTCTAGAACCGAGCAATAGGACAGGTGAAGGTGCAATGGGAGCACTACGATCCTGAAGAAGCTACGTGGGAGGTGGAGGATGCCATGCGACTGGCACATCCATTTTTGTTAGAATCTGTAGATTGCTGAGGGCAGTACCGACAAGCATTTTTGTTCAATGTTGTGAAGCACTGAGTACAGTGCTATTGAAGGGGGAGGGGAATGTAACACCCCAGTTTTGACCTCATTGCATTTAAATAAATGATGTAAATAATCATGGTATGGAGCTAGGAAAAATCCCCACCATCGATTTAGTATTTATGTTTCGACAATTAAGGTGTGGCCGATGGTATTTTTTTTATGCTAGCTGAACATCATGTTAAATTGCAATTT
This sequence comes from Pseudotsuga menziesii, assembly GCA_001517045.1. NCBI lineage: Eukaryota > Viridiplantae > Streptophyta > Pinopsida > Pinales > Pinaceae > Pseudotsuga > Pseudotsuga menziesii. Next base: position 461,226 of record LPNX010584946.1, read on the forward strand.
TTAATTAAAACCCACAGCCGGATATGTCAACGTAACTAAATGAGATGGGGGCATGATTTTTCCTAAGGATGAGGGAGTGGGGGATTCGAAGAGTGGGAATAAATTTGAATTGGGCAGAGCACCAATTCTGGAAAAACGTTTTTTGAATTTCTTGGGCAAGAAAACACCAAAAACAACCACCTTTCCCTCATGCAGTAACGTTTCACCTTCCCTCGTGATTGGGAATGGATAAATGATATTGGGAAAACCAATTGGGCATTCATGCAGCAACAAGAAAGCAAAAAAAATGATTATGGGTCTAAACCTTTTATGAATTTCTCCTGTCCAATGATTTGAATCCTTCACGTTTCTGGTTTTTGTGTGATAATTTTTCCCTTGTTCGACAATTTTTTTCTCTATCACGTTTTCTGATGTCTGCTAGTTGTTTTCTTGAATACGATTGCCCTGAATACCATTTGGTGTCTTTTTTTTGAAAGACCATCTATCTGTTCGTTTTGGTATTTTTGCAGTAGTGAATCTGGCACCGACAATGTTCAGAAATTCATAAATTCCTGTGTGTGTTTGTAATCCTTGACATCTGCTACGTTTTGATAAATCCTAGGACTGAGATCCCTGTGTGTGCATCCACGTTTGGCATTTGAATTGATTGAAGAAATGGAAATAGAGTCTAGACTTTCTTAATAAACCTAGTATATGAAAGAACCTCACAGACCAATCTAGAAGGCTGGTTTTCTTGTTTGCATTCCCTGAATAGCATTGGAAGGGAAGGCATGGCCTGAGGGACTGTGTAGCAGAGAAGGGAATGCTTCCTTGTGTTGGGTGTGTAAATGTTTAGAAATCGGGCTATATCTAGTGTGGGTGTTCATAGGTCTGGGGTTGAGCTCACTAGTTTAGCAGTCAATCTTTCCACCTCCTTGACAGCCTGATAAACCCAACTGGAAGGATGGCTTGGATGGTAGCCTGATAAACCCATATGTTGGCTTGGTTTTGTCTCGTGTGAAGTTGGCTAATTATAAACCACTACTTGTGTAAGTCCGATAAACTCAACTATGTTGGGTTGACTAAATTTTAATTGTATCCTTGGCTATGGGTGAAGTCTGCTAGTGTTCCTTATTCCTTGGGAAAGATCATGCCCAGCTCGGGGGTGGCAGTGTTGCTGATAGATTAAAGAGCACACTGGCATATGGTTGGGTGGAACGTTGCAGTGACATAGCTGGTTGCGGGACAAGCTTCTCCAAATATAAGTATTCTTGTTTAATTAGGTTCTGCAACGATATTTGCTGATGAAATATTATGAAATTATCATGAACATGTTGAATGAATGATTTGCTTCCATTGTATACATCATATACATCTTATTATGCATCTGTGTATTTATATTGTTTAAGTTCAAAGAAATATATATATATATATATATANACTGTTAGTATGCTAAGAACTACTACTGCTTCCTCTTATTAATGAACTATTTTGTAATCTATTCATACTACTGCTCATATGATTGTACCATGGTAACTATAAAATAGAGTTTTGAGAATGTGTTACCAAATTATGCAAGGTTTCCTAGGGGGTGGTTGATGGTGTGCTATTATCATTACTTTCGATATATACTTTCTCAATAATGGGGGGGTTCACTTTTCGAGGTGCTGTTGTTTTCCATAGGTCTTGATAGATCTGATTGTTCTGTAACTTTGTTCAGGGATGGCTCGGGTGATTGGTCCAACAATCCGTTACTTAGAAGTTGAACGTCACCATCTTGTTCCTTACTTGTACTTAATCCCTAGTTTCCTCTTATTGCGTGATCGTGTACTTCTGTTCATTTTTCTCTTAGCCATGGGCTAGTTACTTTCCCTCTCCACTTCATTTGGCGTAGCTCACTTTCCTTTCTTCATTCTACAACTCTCCTTCTAGCTACACACTTATTTTTTGCTTTCTCATATTTTTTTTCCACCATTGTTCAGATATTATAGAACTTCTTGCTTCTTGGTCATCCATGGATTCCTTACTAGATTCCCCCTCAATTCTGCATAGTTTCTACTTGCCGCAACCTAGCAACATCATCTCGACCATTCCCCCAGGGATCTAGGGTTTTATTTTTACATTCTAATCCAATTCAATGCTAGATACCTAAAGTCAACCATCTAGGTCTTGATCCACATTAAAACTTCCTTTAGTAATATTCCCTTAGAAAACTGATTGATTATTTTCAGCTGTAAATTCCACAATGTAACTAGTAAGGGTGTTTTCTACCTAGAAATCAACAGTTCTAGTTAAGGATGAATCTAGACAGTTCAAATATATCATGTCCCTTCAAGTCCATTGAATAAGCCTCATCTGTTGATTGCAGTATTCAAGAACTTTCACCAATATTTATAGCCAATCTATGAGAGATAAAAAAATTCAACCCACAAAAATTTGTATTGAGCTAACAATGGTCCTTTGTAGAGGATGCACTATCCTAGTCTTGATGTCACCCACCCTCATAGTTCAACTTCATGTATTATGAATTCATCAAACTTTTTGTCCCACCAAAATTGAATCTAGCTCGTCGATACATGTGTATCCATGCAATTAATACAGTCTTGCTAAAAATCAGGTCCCAACAATAGAACCATTTGTTGGTGCAAAATTAGAGACTAGGTTCTTACGTAGGGGATAATAAAGGGCATTGATGTAGTCTAGTTTGTTGGAATTTTCAATCCCCCGAAGGGGAAGCTCTCACTCGAAGCACAACCAAGGCCTATGTGTGATAAGGAGGGTTAATTGTAAGGATAAGCTTGCGAGGGTTGACGTTCTTCATATGGAAAGAATATTCATATTTATATTATTGCAACAGAGTCCCATGAACCATAACATGCATATATGAAATAGAAATACGATATATCCATTAGACAATAATCTGAGTATAAACCATATACAAAAAATTTAAGGGGCCAAAACTCCATTTTTATTACTAAGAAACGCTTTCTACATTTCATATCCATGGATCTGCAGCCTTACTGTATCATTCATTGAATGACCTAACGTGGTATCACAAAGAATAGAAAACCCATTCTCCAATTACATTACCCAAAGCCTATATATGTAAGACTAAGCTTCACCATTTCTCTAATGCGACTCGGTCTTCATTCTGCTTCATGATTCTCTTCTTTGATGCTTCTCTCGTCCTCTTCATTCTCTCTTTATTTCTATCTTCTACTTACTTTTCCTCTCCCTTCACTTACCTTATTCTTCTTAAATAGTCGTGGGGGAAAACCCAAATCCGTTGTGACTGCCAGGGCCTTCAACAAAGTTTTCCTCTTTACCATGTGCTTCCTTCCGCACTTATGGAACTTTCCAAAATTAAGGAGCCAACAATACCACCAAATATGAATGAATGAGGTTGACATTCCTAATACTATCTTCTACACATACGAAGGCCATTATGAGTTTCTAGTGATGCCCTTTGGACTTTGCAATGCTCCATCCACCTTTTATAGCCTCACGAACAATATTTTTCGATCCCTCATATGAGAATTTGTACTTATATTTTTGAAGATATCTCAATCTACAACGAAACTTGGGATTTCCATGTAGAGCATGTTGATAGAGCCTTGCAACTCCTCACAGAACACTAGTTGTTCCTTAAATGTTCCAAATGCACATTAGGTGCTTTAAAGTTTGAATATTTGGGCCACATTGTCAATGGAGACAAGGTGTGAGTGAATCTTAAATACCCTCAAGAGATTATTTGGTTTCTTAGGACTTATCGGCTACTATAGGGAGTTTGTGAACAATAACGGGTGAATTGGTGCCCCCTTAAAAAGCTTGGGAAAAAAATGCCTTTGTAGGGAATGAGGCCATCAAGTAGGCCTTTTCAACGTTAAAGGAAGCCATGTGTACTACACCCATCTTAGCAGTACCCGATTTAATTAAGACTTTTTCCTTGGAATGTGATGCCTCGGGTAGAGGTCTTGGAGTTGTTGATGTAATAAGGGATCCCCTTGGCATTGACCAATAAGAAGTTGTGTGACATAAATTTGGGCGAATCCACCTATGAGAAAGATATGATAGTCATTCTTCATGTATTCAGTATGTGGCGTCCATATATGATTGGCATGCGCTTCCAAATCAAGACCGATCATCATAGTTTTAAGTGATTTGTGGAACATAGGTTATTGTCACTAAGAAAACATAAGTGGGTTGATAATATGCTTATATATGATAATGAGATCATATATAAGAAAGAGAAAGAGAATGCATTGACAAATGTTTATCGCGAGAATATGTAAAATGATCTCCTATGAATGATATAAGCTCTCTTTATTTTGGGAATACATGAAAGAAGACATCTAGACTTTTGTAGATTCACGTGACACATATTAAAGGAACAAGGGTGAATCAAGGAAAAATATCGAGGCATTGCAACCACTATTGATACTAGCCACTACCAGGACTAGCATTTCCATGGATTTTATGGCAGGCTTCACAAAAATAAGCAATAAATTTTTCATCATGCAGGTAGTTAACTCCCCTTCCTAATATGCTCACTTTTGTGTCTCATCAGACCTATTTACGCCCTCTAAAGTTACTCAATTGTTCACGGATCAGATTTTTAAATTACATAGCATTCCCACTTCCATTATGTTGGATCGATATCCAACATTCACCAATGAATTCTAGTAGGGTTTATTTAAAATCTAGGGCACATAATTGAAAATGTGTATTGCTCATCATCCCCAAGATGATGGTCAAGTAGAAGTGGTTTGCATTAGGTGGGGAACACCAAGGGGAACAATGGCCACCCCTTATATAATAGTTGTACAATATCACTTATCATGGCGCTACCAATTTGACACCATATGAAGCTATCTATGGCCAACCCCCTCAATGGCTTCATATTTGATACACATATCTAACGGTTTCACGGTTTGGAACACATGCTTCACACCAGAGAGTCTCCATGCACTAGATAGTTAGTGGGTAGTTACTAAATGTAAATGGTAATTTTTATCAAATAATATCCACTAGCTGGTCAGTACTCATTAATGAAAGGACCACAAGTAGCTAGTGTTTTCTACTAAGAAACTATTTATAGATCTAGAATACTACATAGTGTTTTCTCAAGTGTTTTTATTGTAAATGGAGCCCTTCTCAAAGGAGGTTTCCCCATCAAAAAGGCTTGTGAATATTGCTATCTCTTTTGGAAACCATCAATACAAGTGTTATATTTTTAGATGTTTAATTTGATTGTCTTTTGTATTTTCTTTTTTCATTCATATTTCTTTGAATATATCGTTAAAGTTTCAATTCAATTACGGATCACTATAAAATAGTTATTACAAATCAACTTGTTAATTCCAACAATAGATATAATACCTAATCATGCCAATTTGAATTAATATCCAAAAGATAATTGATGGATACCTATGGTTTTTGATATGGGACAACAACTTCACTATGGACACCATGGACTTTCTTGTTAGCATGCCTTATGTTTCTTGCAAATGCATTGAAATATATGTGTGGCTAAAAAACCACTATTATCTATTAGTTCAACCAAAACGTTTTCTTCAATCTACCAACCAACAATAATGTATTAATGTAGTGAGTGAACCTTCCACATTTAGGTTTGTAAACATTTGGGTTCTACCTAGATTGATTGAATAAATGAGTTGATGTGACAAAATTAATAAAGATAAAATGCAATCAAAAGGACACGTTAATGTTATAGACAATGATAAAACAAAATATCATACCAAACAAGATGGTCACATTGAATGATATTCCTCGCTTTCAAAGTTAATATAAATATACTTATTTCTAACTCAAAATGGAAAATGTTTTTTTGACGTTTGAGAAATTGCAAGCTTGAAATTTTCTTCCATCACCTTTCTACATTTGCCATATTTGTATGGCAAAATATCCTCTACAACACCCTTACATTTTTACTTGGAAGATAACTTGAGAATATGTTTTTCTTACATCTTTTCCGATTTTTGTATCATAACCACATGCTATAGAATGGGAGCCTTGATCAAACTCCTACTTTATCCTATATGAAATTCTTACAAGGAAAGAGCATTTACATATTTGAATGTATCACATTGATCGCCTTTATTAAAGGGCATGCTCATTGTCATTGGTATACTTTGTGAAGTATATCATGGTAATTAATACATCTTAACACACCAAAACAAAAACTAGATAGGTGTAAGTGTTCCAGTTCCCTCGCTATGCACAGTCAGAGCGTACCTGCATTATAGTCGTAACTCAGGAATTGATTGCATGAGGGTGGGAAAACTACCATGTAGCCATATAGTTACTCTCGAGTAAACTGTAGAGCATCTCAGTCTGAACTTCAGGTTACTTTCATATAAATCCACTCTACCAAAAGATTATTCTAAACCAAATACCCTAATATCTCTATGCAACAAGTTAGAATAGTAAAGCGAATAATTGTGGACCCTACAATACCCTTGCAAGAGACCCATCTCGAAATATTCCTTGCAAGTGTTGATCACCTTTGTATCACTCAAGTAACATTTTATTTTTTGGTGGAATCACTTGTACCATTATGGGAGACTTATCTCAAAAGAATCTTTGTGCAATGCTGATCTCTTTGGTATAAGTTTTAGGAAACCCTTTAGTGGACCCACCAACCCCATAGTAGCCACTAGAAACACATCCAAGGAGAACTAGCTCAACAAAATGCAAAACCAAGACTTAGGACTCAACTCAATCTTGAAAAGAAAGTTTGATAGATACATGACATGCAAGCAAATGCTAACACAAAATTTGTAGTATGAAAACACATATGGAAATAAATGTTGATGCCAAACTTTAGAGCATGGAAGCACAAATGGATGAAAACAATGGCTATGCCTAGTCTCTCCTCTCCCTCCTACACTTAAGGGTACAATGTTTGGATCTACCAATGCATGAGGGAGGGGTTGAATCCTCCAATGAAGGTGGGAATCACTCATGGTCACCCTTTCGTGATAGTCAACATCATATATGGCACATACTTCCTAAATATGATCTCAACAAGTTTGTTGGTTTCGATCCCATAGGTTGAGTTACTTAGTTGGAACATTACTTCACCATCCAACATATCATTGATAACTTAATGAAAATTAGAGTGGATAATTATACTTGGATATATAATGATGGCAATGATGGCCATGGCATAATTAATTACATGGGTATACATTATTGCTAGTTTGTGAAAGCCATCTATGCTTGTTTTGAAAGACACAATATTTGGGATGACTGACTAAGTTGCGTGAAATAATTAGTATAGTAGCAGAGTACCTAGGGAGGTTCCCAAGTGTGTAATGTATCTAATGTGGCCATGGACCCACTTGATAGTTGGTGGGTAATAAATACTCCCACTAGGTAATTATATAATATATATAATAATAATGGGTTGGCATATAAACCATAAGAATATTCATAAGAAAGTATAAATATGCACGAGTATCATTGTGTGAGATATGTTATATGAATTATTTTGTAGCAAGCATGGGTTGCGGAGTGATTACTTCCTTGAGGAGTAATTGATGGTGTTACTCTACCTTAATGGTTATTCTATATGTCTTGGTGTTATTTTGTGGTGAATGTATATTGTTAGTTTTGAAATTAAAGGGTTATATCTCATTTTTGTGATTCATTTTTTGTCTTAAGGATCACTACAACATGCAAGAAAAAATGGATGAAAACAATGGCCATGTCCAATCCCTCCTCTCCCTCCTACACATAATGGCTGGATCTTACAATGGGGGTTGGGAATTGCTCATGGCCACCCTTTCCTAATAGTCTACATCATATGTGGCACAAACTTCCTAAAGTCAATCTCAACAAGTTTGATGGTTTTGACCCCATAGGTTGGGTTACTTGGATGGAACACTAATCCATTCAATGTATCATTGTTGAACTAATGAAACTTAGAGCAAGAGTATTATACTTGGATTGAGAATGATGGAAATGGTTGTAATGTCATAAGAAATCATATGGGGTACACTTTTTGGAGCTAGTTTGTGAGAGGCGTCTATTCTTGTTTTGAAAGATAGAATATTTGGGATGACTGACCAAGTTGTTCCAAATAGGCATAATAGTAGAGTTTATTGCAACCTTCAATCAATTGTAAATCTACACAAATATAATGATTGATTTTGTTTTAAAGAATGCTTCATTATTGTTCTCAAGGGGAAGATTAAAAGAATGAGTGATGATGTAGTTCCTAGCTACTTGGTTGGAGGCCTCTCAAAGAGATCAAGAAGCTAAGATGGTGATAAATGCATAAGCCAGATGACCCTGTTTTATTCCTTTCCCTCGCCTCCCTCTGTCATCTACTACTACTCCCTCCCCTTCTTACCCCTTAAGAACCCAAAGTGGTCCTAGGCAGAAGTACTTGAATTCCAAACCGTATGATTTTGTTATCTTGTGATGAACAATGTTTCAAAGGGAATACATGTAAAGAACATATATTATTTCAAATAGATGTGTCCTCTCAATACTAGTGGGAAGACACTAAATAAAAAACCCTCATGAGATGGATCTAGTTGAGATCACCCCCTTCGTGAGGATGAACCAACAAAAAAATATCCTTGTGAGAGACCTCAATTTTCCCTCCATTATTTATTTGGAATTTCAACTCAACAAACTAAGAAGTTGATTGGTTACATCAAGAACCATAAGGTGATTGTTTTCATTGATAGAGGGCTTGTGTGATGCAAGTGGATAAAGGGTTGGACAACTTGGTTTGATCTCGTTTTTTAGGAGACTCTTGGAAAGAATAGATAGCTTGGTGGGATAGTTTACAACATCCACAATTTTATGGGGAGTGTTTGAAGAAACCAATTGTTATCTCCATGTGGTGCATAATTTTCAAGTTATGATACACAATGGAGTTTTGATGAGATGTGAAGGAAAAGGTTGAAATGTGAAACTTCAAATAGAGGATTATTAAGTCAAATATCACATGGTTTCTATTAACATGGGTGGTTGTGATGTAGTTCTTGATGAAAAATGGTTAGAAATTTGGGTCTTGTTACCATGGATTTCAATGAAATATACGTGAGCTTCATTAAGGATGGTTGTTGTGGGAAAAATAATCACAAGGGTGGACAACAATGCCATAGTGAGAGAATCCTTGAGGTTGCAGCAAGGACCCAATGTTGTGTTTGAGAATTCAATAACTTAAACCCCAAATGGCCAAGAAAAATATTGATTAGAACAAAACATAAACAAAATAACAAGAAATAACTTGAAATAAAAGAGGGGGTAATAGATAAACCAAACAATATGGAACATGAGTGCTCCAAACCATGTTTTTATTTCCCAATGGTCTAGCTAAATATGATAGTGTCACTTAGGAGGTGCAAGATTCAAGGGAAGATAACAATATTCCTTAGGAAGGTCCTTTTTGTCCACACAATTGCAAGATAACTTGGATATAAAAATGGAGAAACACGTGCCTCTTATGGAAAGAGAGAAAGGGAGATTTATGTGATATTGAAAGAGAAGTTCGCTATGTGATTCCAATAACATAACTTTTCTCTGATTTCTTCCTATGGAATACATTCCCATGACATCCTTTTATAGGACAAATGGTGGCCAATAAACCTCTAGATCCATATGTGAACACTCCATTCTTTGAACTGGTTTCCTAAGTACATGAGAGGGACTATTCCATGATCCCAAGCATGAGAGGAGTCCCTGTTTCAATTTTGGATCCAAGAGAGTTGTTTTAATCCTTCAACGCACCACAAAAATATGTGGTCATGTCATTTTTATAGTCACACAAGTTTCAAGAGAAATATCGTGTGAGTACATGGGTGATTTTACAAATAATTTGCTCTAATAGAATGAGTTTCTAGTGATTTTAATGTTGTGTGGATTCCACTATCACCATCATTTGCACTTTTGGGAGGTCTAGTTACAATTGAAAGGAAGGACACTAGGTCTTTTTAGGAAATTTACATTCGTTATTCTTTTCTAAATGCAATCTCATTAAACTCGTAATTTAAAAAGAACCAACATGTGGACGCCCATCACACTAATCCATATTTGCACATATCACTAACATATTGCATTTGTTGTGGTTGGCATAGTTTTTGCATTTGTCTACATTGTGTTTATTTCATCACCCATCACTTTTACTTGACAACTATACTTCCACCATTGATGAACAAAACCCCCCTAAGGAATTATGGATATTTCAAGGCCTTTCCCCTCTCTCGAGGGGTGTTTCCATTATCTCCTCGTTTCACACGAGGGAGATCACCAAGTCGAGGCTGCTCCTAAGACACATTGATTTGATCATATAGACAAGGATACACCTTGGTTGAATCACTCTCTCCCCTTAAAGATAGTATTGATAATTTCCCATCCTCTTCTCATGGAAGAGTTTCACCATTTTTTACTCTCCCACACAAGAGAACCCCACCTTCGTCTCCCCCATCGAGATGAAGCCCCATTACATATTCATCTCCCCCCAGAAGACAAATACCACCACCACATATTCCAAGGTCTCCCCTTCGAGGAAACGACATTTAGAATAATATGCATGCCTCCAATTCCAACTTACCATTCATGGCAAGTTTGAACCTCCTTGACTTATCCAAATTGGTCAATGATCCCATAGCTCATTATGCCAATTAGCCAGATATGCTAGAAAATCTGCCTTCAGACATCCCTAAATTTGAAGGGAAGTAGGGAGATGGCTCCACCAATCACATCATGTCCTTCCATCTATGGTGTTCCTCTAACATGATAGTGGAATATTCAGTCCTTCATCTCTTCCAATAAACCTTGACTAGTACAACTACGAAATGGTATGTCAGTTTGTAAATAGCCTCTCATACCACATTTGAGACCATTGCCACACCATTTCTATTCTATTTTCAATTTCCTATAATACATTATCTTGCCCTCAAAATTCTCACAGATTTTCGACAAAATATGGTGACACACATAATGAACCGCATCCATGAATGGTGTCATCGTCAATCCTTGTGCAAAATTGACATCCAACCTCCCTTCCTTTTGTATTGGTTTCTCAAATCACACCTACTTGTTATTGCAAAGGATGTGGCTACCTCAATGCCACAAATAAAGGAAGAAGTGATTCTCAAATCCCAACACTTTGACCTTATATATTCCCAATCAAGGTATTTGTACACTGTACTAGCAGATTCCCTTTGACATTGATCCTTGGATCCTCCCATTGCAAGGATGTCACATTATGCAGATGGGATTATTGGGTCCATTTCTTCCCCAAGGTAAAGTTCCTCCACAAACAAATCCTGCACCATCACCATTGGTAATGGACTATCCACCTGTCCTCATGATTGTGTCAGCTCCCACTCCTACTGCACCAAACCCTCCATTTGGTTATCCTCAATATGGAATGTACGGATGTTTACCCAAGTATAAGGAAAGTTCCATCGATCCCTCAAGCTCAAATGGAATCACCTGTGTCGACATCCACATCATATGAAATGCAAACATCATATATCTTACCTCCGGGGTATAACCCCTATTACCCATACCCATGTCATCCTGATATGGCACCCATGCCTCATATGGGAATTGACTTTGTTCAACCCTCTCTGCAACAACAAACTCAACAATTTGAGCAACTGAATATTGTCAATCCCCTGAATCCTCAGAAGTAGGGTAAGAAGAAAGGAAAGAACTGACAACCCAAACATTAAGGGAAAGGGGGTAACCAATCCCCCCAATAGAATAAAAAACAAGGTAACCAACCCCCACAAGGGGTAAACCTCCCTAAGAAAGGAAAGAACACCAATTTGAGGTAAAATAACCTTGCTCGATATGTGGTGAGTATGGTCATTACACTCACCATTGTTTACTTACCCCCTACTGTCAATAGATGTTGGGAGCCAAGAATCATACATTCACAAACCCTCCTTAAGTTCCTCCTGCACAACAACCACAACAGGTTATTTTTCAACAACCCTTTACCAATCAAGGGGTGGTTACCCAATATTTATATCCTCACCCCCCAGGCAATGGATTGTTCCAAAATATTTACATGACTCAAGCGTATGATGGTTCATATGAGTGGGAGTTGCTTGTGGCAATATAGGGGTCTCTAAAGGGGCGATCTTGGGAGACATAATTTTTCCACTTCATTGATGGTGACCATATTGATGGGGTAGGAATGGGTTCCTCTATTGTTTGTTTAAGGTGAATATTTGTCAGTGCATTATGAAATTGAGGGAGATCGGGGCAATGGTGTGTATACTTCCCATATTGAGAACAAATTGAACACACTTTATTGGTGCATAAGGATTTGGAATTAGGATTTGATGGATTTGATGTGACCCTAGTATCAGCTTGAGGGGCATATGTGGTATTGACATGTGTATTTATCAAGTGTACATATTTATCAAAATATGTACATAACATCAAAACAACCTAAATAAATAGATATCATACTAACAAAACTCAACGCATACATGTCTCATCCCAACCACCTGGAGGCTCAAGTATCTCTAAGTCACCTATGTAGTCCATACCCCACCAGGGATACTGCTCCATTAGGAAAATTCACCGAATCCATACCTCCATAAAATGCGAAGTATAATATGCACCCACCTCACCACCACCTAGAAAGGGCATTGTACCACTCCCTCAATATACTATCTAAGGCTCTCCAGGCCCTCGTGTTAGTGCTAGAACCATATGCTGTAGTGAAGGGAACCTTTCCAAGAATAAAGAAGCTAGGACAATGTCATGATGAAATTTCCTCTCCATCCTCTGATGCAACATCACCAAAGCCTCTATGATGCTCTCCCAGAGCATCGACCCCCACACCATGAGCTCACCATCTAGTACACGCTCTACTAGCAGGAAATTCCTGCCTAAAATCCTATGAGGCGAGGCCCGCCCCAAGGACCCTCAGCACTGATGTAGCCATACTCGCACATCTAGGCTCCTAATGCAAGAAATACACATTTCCCCATGGTTGTAGGCCTCATCCGATCCTCCACAACATTGGTCGATCAACCCCTAAATCAACCGCCCCCAACTCATCATTGGGATAATAGAATCCCTCATTCCACGAGGGTTCAAACCTATCAAAAAATATATGTCCTAGGTGGTGATCACAAAATCCTATCCACCAACATGAAATACCTGTTGATTTGGGTCCCTCCCATATTTGTACTTTCTCTAGTAGAAGATAGTCCACCAATCGTATGAATGGACACATGAAAAACTTCAGGATCCCTACATCGGTCAACTACTGAGTCACCTCCAAGTCCCTCCATACTGCATCTACCATATCCGGGTAGCTGCGCTTCCTCCACTCCATGTCAATATCCATCTACATAAACAAAACAAACATACAAGCAAGGTAACCCCAACACTGAAACCTACTAACGTTGCAATGCAACATCACAAAGCTCAAATTGTGCTTAGCGCATCTAGTTCTCAGTTTCATGCGCGGAACATGCGCATGGACCAAATCCTCTTCAGTCGTGCTCTTGCGTGGATATATAAAGAACAATCACACTGTCCTAGAGTGAGATTCATACCGAATCACGTGCTAGAAATACATGTGGGAGACCCAAAAAATATCATGCCCTGAGCGGATTATTCAAGAATCTTGCGCTACTCCAACACGAGATTCATCCATTATCTCAAGCTACAATGCGCTAAATCCACAAAATATCGCGTAGATGGAAAAACCATCCGTACAAGTCCATGATCCCATCCTACACTAAATCCCCCAGATGAAATCAAACATGATAGAGTTCATGCATACCTGGCTCTTGCTTCTCAAATAGTTGACCACCCGTGCTCTTGGAATGTGTGAAAAGGATCACGGAGATACAAAGGGTGAATAGTTGAGTTGTAGCAAGGTTCTGAAGTTTGTGTTGATTTAAATTTAAAATGTGGTGGGGGCCACCTATCGATACAAACCGTTCACACCACCGCGATCAACACACCAATATCTTTGCAATGAGAATCCTTCCTCCTCTTGACGGACTTCCCCCCTCCTTATTTTTCCGACAAGCCCCCTTTAGGTGCACCATGTATTGAGTTATTATTTTTTCATTGTCCATACCTTTGTCATTTGCTCTACTTCAGTTGGGTATGCTTTTCATGTGTGCAGGATTGTTCTAAAAAACCCACACTAGCCACCATCGACAATAATGCAATATTCCACTCTTATGTATGATCATGAAACTTATTGCTTGACACCAACTTTTCCCGCTGATAACAATACTCATACTTCAAACATTATTCTCCATCAATCCACATCCCAGTTTCGATGTGCCATTAAAGTCCAAATTGAGGACCACTCCATTACCCCCATGGGTGTTTTCCCTCAACAAACCTTCATCATAATCGACACCCATAATGCCAATCCTCCCACAATACCAAGGATTTTGCATCCCACCAATATATATTGCGTGAAGCCAACTATTTTATATTTGCACATTTACTCCTTCCCCTCAAGTAGTGCCACAAAAATTAAATTCCTCGGCACCAGTCACAAAGGATATTTATCCATGTCCTTCTCATACCTCCATGAGCATTTAACTCATATGCAAATTCCCTTTGTATTGTTACTCTCGCTAAGAAACAATGGCCCCCCCTCCCTCTGAGATCACCAACTTCATTAAGTTATTCCAGCAGGAACGTTTTGCATGGCAATTATTCATGGGACACATGTGCATTGAAAACATCCTCCTCACTTCATATTGGAAAAGGTTCCTCGATCCACTCAAAACCATGGGAAACCCACTCATCATCAAAACAATTCCCTGACCCATAAAAAACTATGGGAGTGCCATCCATCATCAAATTGTTCCTGCAACATACCCAAAACTATGGGGACCCCATCAATCATTCTTTATGTACAAACAGTTCCCTACCCTACTCATTGTTGGGAACCAATCATTCTTTCAGAAATAATCCCTTGGTCACCATTGATCGATGATGTGAAAAGTCTCCCACTACCTCATAAGTCATGTCTTTTTCAGTATCCACTCTCTCCAGAACTGTGTCACTCACAAAGCCTTAATCTATAGTTTGTCTCACTCCATCGCATCCTCACTTGAAGTATGATACTGTTATCCCTTCTCCTAGTCTATCATCGATCAAAGTAAGTATGAGCCCCACACTTAAACGTTAGTCTTATATCAAGTCAGACAATCACCCTTGGTTACAACATGATCTTGGTTTATTAAGACAAGGCCCTCATTTTGTAAAGATTATTTATCTCTCAAAAACACCAAAACCCCATATTCTGAGAGTTGAATAATTAGTAGTTGTACCTTGGGATCCCTTTCAATCAACATAAGGGATTTTATCGAACTAAGTAAGGCGAGTCATTAGTGAACCTTTAATTAAAGTATTTTTCCCTATGCTTGACAACAAATACATTTATTCGCATAAGGGGGAGTCCTACACTCTTGAAGGTAGTAGTGTTCACGTTTGAAAATGATCAGTTGCAATAGATCTGGTACAGTACGGTCTCAATGAATTCACACTCATCCTAGACTCCCAACCTTGTGGGCCTCTTTAGATTCATGACAATACCACTTCTTCAACACCAATTACAATAATTCCAGGTTCATGTACTCTTGCATGAATTGAGGCCACCCTCCTCCATGTCCATAGCAGGTTAGGAGAGATCCACCAGTCTCTACAATTTGTATCCATTTGGGCACCTTTTCACGAGTATGGGGATTCCCACCTCGTTTGTATAAAAATAACAAATTGGAAAACCTCCCCCTTTGGAAGGTCACTGTTGTGCAGACAGTTTGAAGAACCAACATAGATAATTACACAAGAAATGATGATGCATTATTGACTCTATAGTACCCTCTGAAGCTCATACAACATGGGGTATATGTTATCACAAAAAACTAACACACTTGTGACAATTTTGCAATTCAGATGGTAAAGTATCAACATACAACATGCACCTAGCAGAAGATATCTTCACAAGATCCAAAGAGTATATTGAGTCCAGTTAGATCCAAAATAGTCAAAATCCACAACCGCACGAGTTAAACTCTGGTTACTTGCACTATAGCCCACAACTCCATAATAACACCCGTGCTACAACACAAAATTTCCTTCAAGATCCTTGCGATTAACCCAAACGGTGACATCTCACCCACCAGTGGTGCATTGATGGATCATGAAAGCTCCACTTACCCATTTGAATTTGAATTTGACCTTTCACACACTTGGTTTCCTTAAATGGCCTCTTGGTGTGCTTTGGAGCTAAAACATAGATCAATGGGTTCACACTACGATCTTGTCATTTCTTGGTCACCTCTTGGCCTATAAAATAATACCATGGGAATGATAATTGTAAGAATATTTGAGAGCAAAGTTATGTTGCTGGAATTGTGATCGAGCTTCCTTTTAGCTCACCTTTTCCCTCTTGCCAAGAATTTCCAAAGCTCCCTTTCATTCTTACCTCAAGGGGCAAGTGATCTTCTCATACATTGGTTCATTAACTACACTTCAAGCATTTGTTGGACAAGATAGGCCTCCCTTAGGAAGAGTGTTTTCCTCCATTTGGAGCTCACCTCTTCAACGTGTTGTATTAGCTTGACCATTGGGAAATATACAATTGTTTTGGATCACATTAGTTCTTGGAATTCACATCTTATCCCCCTTTACTATTTGTTTTAAATTTGGTTATTCTTTTATTTGTTTTTCTTTGTTTCCTCTAAAAATATATTGCAGGATCCCTTGGGGTCATCCAACCCACTCTAAGGGGATCCAAATACTGAGGCCTTGTTGTAGCCTACAAGGCCTATCCCCATCCTAAAGTGGGAAGCACTCTTGTGCATTATTTCCCACAACAGTCCTGGTGGTGTGGCATGTTTGATGCAATGCTTCACATATAGGTTTCCAAATATTTATTGACTGCATTCATTCAGCCATCCATTTAGGGGTGATAATTTTTGTTGACATTCAATTGAGTGCCCTAGAGTTTAAAAAACTCCTTCCAAAACTTGTTGGTAAAATCAAGGTCATGCTCATATACAATAGAAGTGGGAATTCCATGGAGTTCAAAAATTTTATACATGAATACTTGTGCCACTAGTGAGGGTGTAAAATTTTGAGGTAAGGAACACAAGTGGGCGTATTTGGTTAGAAATCAACTACCACCATAAAGATTGTTTCATTTCCTACCTTAGGACTCCCCACAATGAAATCCATATAGATGTCCATTCATAAATAGGGATAATTTTAGGGGAAAAATTTATCCCATGGGCTATTTTTAGGGGTTTTTCTAAAAAAAAGATCCACCATTTTGCATTTTTTGAAGCCCTGTTTCGCCCAATTTTGATGGGATAAAAAATTTTCACCCTAAAAATTGCCAAATTATTATATAAACGATATAAAATCCTTGGAAATTAAAATATTTTTTGAAAAATATCGCCAAACACTTTATAGTTGGTGTTTTAAGAATTGGTACGATTCACCAACATTTATACACTTTTAAATAAGTATGGTTCCTTAAAATCATCCCTGTTCATAAATGGTTGGGAATGGAAGTGGCTACAAAGCACATGATGATTTCATTAGTTCGCCCTTACGTCATTGGAAAGTGTCACAAGATGCAACAAAGTTGTGGATATATTGTTAATTCCTTCCAAGGAGTGCTTAATTCTTTCATAGGCTTGATAATATATTGAGTGGTCAGATATGGGTGATGAATGTAATTCCTCTAAGATTCATGGTTTCAAGGTTGAATCAAAGGTGATAAATATGTGCTCCTTATACCTCAATATGTTTTGGTTCCATCTATACCCGAGAGGAGGGTTCAATCCATCTTGTAGTTGTTTGATGTGATCTTGAACTGTGTCCTGGGATATCCATTGCTATAATGCTTCATTAAGACATTTGAGAAGTGGTAAGGACAAGGTGAAGAGGGAACCCGCTCTTCGAATTTTCTATACAAAGAATCTACCAAAACATTATCGTGACCCTTTATATATATGATCTCATAATCATAACCTAGAATATTAATATCCTATTTATGTTTCTCTAGTGCAGATAACTATTTTTCTAGGAAATACTTGAGACTATAATGGTCAATCTTTATCCGCAAAATTCTTCCTAATTAAATATAGTCTCCATGTCTACACTATGTGAAGGATAGTTGTCATTTCTTTCTCAAAGGTGTATTTTCCCAAGTTCCAATCATAGATTTTCTTATTAGTGAATTCCAATGGGAATTCATCTCACAATAAGACTGCTCCCAGGATAGGACTAAAGGTATCACATTCTAATATGAATGTATTATTGAAATATGGCATGGCTAACACATGCATAGTGCTCATATTGTTTTCCTCTATCACCTTATTGGATCGACCCGCAGTTCAACAACACCACAATACCAACAATAAACCACAAGACATCGGCCCGACAGAGCAAGCTCAGTCGGAAACACCTGTGAGACAGGTGCAGTCTCACTCAAGATATCTAATGAGTAACTTCTAGAACCATGTATCTGCTAGTTGGCGAGGGAATTATAGTCTCTTGGCGCACAACCAAGGCGCTTGACAAAGGCGAATAGACAATGGAGTCTATTCTGGCATGACTGGGCACAACTGTATGCCAGGGTAGGCAACAAAACACTATCCTTAACCTCAACAACTGGTGCAACTAGCGCGACGTAGCTAGTTCTTTATACTAATAGACAGTTGTGACTCATTCTTTAATTTAGGAATTCAACCATAAACTTATATGCAACATTCCCGCAATGATTTTAAATTTCATTCATTCATTGATTAACAAGATAGTGCATATATTGAACTGTAACAAAGCAATATACAATAAGCAAATAATTCAACATTCACATAAACACTCAACACAACCATTCATTCAACATAGGAAATAATGTGGAAACCCATCTGGGAAAAACCACCAAGGTGCTCTTCATCTGGAATGAGAAATTTTGTATAGCACCTTGCAGTCTGTGATTTGTATATTGTTCTTAAAATATGTCTTTTTGACTCAATCTTCTGTTGTCATGCACTCTCATTTATTTTTTTATCTACTCATACTAGACTCTTCTGCTTACTATCTGTGCACTCAACTATAGATTCCTTCTACTACTAGTGGTCTGTGCACACAGCTGTAGATTCCTTCTACTACTAGTGGTCTTCGCACATAGCCGCAAGATCCACGACTCAACAACCTTCTACTTCTACTAGACTCTTCTTTGAGTCCTCTCTTATACTTACCCTAAATTCCTTAACGAGCTAAATGAAACAACAAAACAATGGACCTTAACGAATGTCCTCTAACAACAACGATGAATTTCCAACCCTTATAGAGAATGAGTTCTTCCTATTTATATCTTCTACTAGAACACACTAGGTCGACTACATATTGCTCATCAGTTACAGGACATGATCAGCTGTAAAAAATGGTTATCGGTTGTTAAGGACTGATAGAAGGCACTATCGACCTGAGTTACAAAATATTCCTTCATACTTGCGTTGTCCGCAGGCTTACACCATCTTTTAGTAGCCACGATATTCACCTATTTATTTCTAACCATTACCCGCTTGTACGCCTGCAAGATTGTCTTTCCTCTTTCCCACGCATGCTCTATCCTTTTGTGGCAATTCCTTTGCTTAGTTTGAGACCTTCTTTCCTCCTCATATTGCATGCCATCTTCTTCCTTGTTCACTTTTCCTGGCCCCACAGGCCCCCAACACTCACATGTGGCTCGTCCCAAGCCACTAAGAAAAAGGCACTCATCCATAAAAATGGCCTGCCGCAAAACTTTTAATTTCCTTTCAAAATCTATGACTCTGGCGCAGGCCCAGGCTGTGTTGTGGGACCAACCTTGTCTTGGAAATCCTTCACCATATGTTGCACCTTAGCAGATTCCCCTACTACTTCCTCTTCCTGTGCGACCAACTGATCTACATAGTCGAAACTGATATGTTCCGACGGTCCTTCCTCTAACGACTGCACGACCTGCTGAAGTTTCTGTCGATAGGTTGAAGAAGGCCTGTGAGCCAGGATGCTTCTGATTGGTGTGTCTCGACCTTAGCTTCCCTAGTTCGCTCTTGATCTCAAAGAGCCTAGAATTCCTGCTACAGTCGCTTGATCTCCGTGCTCTCAGTAACCTTTTCCTGAAGCGAAAGTTTCTTTATTTCTGCCTTTGCAGCACTGAATTACTCATCTTCCTGTCGCGCGCTCTCCCTTATGTTTTCTGCAGGTTCATCTTCTAGCAGTGCTTCCTAGATTGTAGCGACGGATTCAACTACCTTTGCACAGAGTGTTTATCCTTCTCTGATATTCCCAACAGCCTTAGACGCTGCTCTTCTTCATTCCTCGAGCACCTCAGGAGATGCGCTCGCTACCTGTCTTGCTTGAAGGTCCTCAACTTGCTTCTTCAGTTTGACTGCGATTTGTGTGATCCCAGAAACCTTAGCTGCTGAGTCCTCATCTTCTTGTCCCACCTTAGGGGGGAACTCTGCGATCGTCCTCTTGATGGTATCGATTAATGTGGCACGGTGTTGATCTCATGCCACAAGTTCTTATTCCTTTTCTGCAAGGAGGGCATTGTGCCCTTCCAGTTCTTGCTCTTTTTCCTGAAGGAGGGCCTTGCGTGTCTTTGCCTTCCTTTGTTTTTTTTTCCTGATAGGCAACAACATTTTCCCTTAGCCGTATTTTGGACATGGCTGCTTGCTGAACTTCATAGACTTCACTCAAGTCTAGCCATCAATTGCACTTATCTCTGTTTCTGTCTCTAGTGCGCACCTTAGAATATTTACTTTGATCGGCGTCACTAACTCTGGTGTGACCAATGGAACGTTGGGATCGACGCCATATGTCTTGGCTTCCATAGTGGCTTTGACCTTGTTAATGGCTTCTATCAACTTATTTGAGTGGTTCCCAACTTGGTCAACAATATTTACCTATTGTGTCTTCAGAGTGGTGAGGTTGTCTTGTGCAACCTTAGCAACAACATTTGCAAGCTCATGCACATCATCTTCTGTCAGTGTGCTTGTGTTAGCCACTTTGTCTGCTTTTTTCTCTTGCGTTGCAAGATGAACTCTTGGGTCTGGACATTTTCTGGACTAGTTGTGCGCTCTGAATTACTATGATCAAAGCCACCATTTCCACGAGGATTATCTTGTTCTTCCTCTTCCTGCGACTGGTTATGTTGGTTGTCGCCTCCATTGTTTCCTTGAAGACTTCCTTGGTCAATTATAGCATCACTTCTCGCACCAATATTTACATCTTGGTGAGCTGGTGGGTCTTCCCGGTTCTGGTCTTCAGGTAGTGGCTCTGCCAGTGGGCTGCGCCATTCCTTAGGATAATCTTTAATAATGGCATCCACATCCTCATCCATGATCATGAATCCAGTGTGGTGTACTTTCTTTGTTGGATCGTTTTTGGGTTTCAAAATCATATTATGCACGTTAGCTTGGAAATTTATGAAGGTTTCATACATGTGTAGTGTTATGCGTTGGATTCTATGGGTTTGCTTGACAACATCATGCAACGTCTCAGCGTACAGAAAAAACTCGACATTATTGTTCGTTTGGCGGTCCTTGCTCTTCTTTCTTTCCCAAAAGCTTTGATACTTCTTAGTGGGACATCTACTTGATAGTAGTCCGGCAGGTTGGACCACAGAATGAATGATATCAGAATGAGCAGCTAGGAGTAGTGGAACTTGTGATTATCCTCCTCTTGTGCATGTTGCGCATCATCTATCAGTTCATTGAGCAAAAACTGCGACTGATTGAAAACTACTCCTTGTACGCACAGTTCTGCAAGTTCTACTGCTCTAACAGTACATTGAGTCGACTTCATCTTGCACAATAGTTTGTGAGAGAGGAGCTCCCTGATAGGTGATTCATCTTGAGTCGAATTCTCTCGCTAGACTTCCTCAGCTCCCTAACTAGTTGTGCAGTTGCATCTTGCAGTCTCTGAATAGGGCTCGGTACAAGGCACGTCCGAGGGGTTGGAATATTAACAGGGGTGGCCGCAGGTCAAGGAGCAGGTGGAGGTCTAGGTGCAGTTAGGAGGACAGATGGTTTCCTGGTTCATGCCATTAGGATAGATTCTAGCTGCCGCTCTAGTTTCTGTACCTCAGGTGATTCTATCTCTTCCTCAATCGGGAAGCCTAAGATAACGGTTGCATTGGACAACTCGCTATCACTCGAAATTTCTATAACCATGGATGCTCGGTCACTTTGCGATAGACTTTGTCTCTGCAAACACTAAGCTCTGGTTCTCTTTCTCTCTCACTGTGCGTAAAAGGATGCTTGGAGGTGAAACCTTATACTTATACCCGTTAGGACATCTTGTAGTCGTCATGCAATGGGAGGTTGATGTCTAATTGATCACATGGGCTTCTTGGTCAATGTGCTCCTTCCTTAACTCAGCAGCTCGAGTGCTTTCGTTGTACTTGTCAGCACAGTTATGGTAGTTATGCCGAGGGTGGTTATGCCAAGGGTGGCTTGACAGGACCCAAAAGCATGCCGTCATTCTCCTCGTATCTTGTCGAATTTATGAGTCTTAGCTGTCATAACGACTTCTTCCATTGCCGAATATTCACACTTTACTGCTAGCTAGACTGTCTTTTCCTCTTTTTGCAGTACTTGCCACCTTTTACTGCGCTTTCTACTTTTTCTCATGCGCTTGGCGCCTTTTCCTGTGCTTTATGCTGCTTCTGTCGTAGACGTGCGACAAAACAGGTTACGTCTCTTGGCCTCTGATATTTTTTTTTTTAACCAGGGATGTTATGACCGTCATAGTATGGTTTCAAGCAACTGTCGTTCACCATATCCATGACATACATTCCATCTAGTTTTTGCAGTTTTACTGCGCCCGCGTTAGTGATGTGCACGATCACATATGGCCCTAGCCAATGAGTCCTCAACTTTCCCAGATTTTTGAATAACTTGCTGTCATATAGCAACACAAGTCCTCCTACTTCGAATGGCTTAACTTGGATATTGCGATCATGCCATGCTTTCTGTCCTTGCTTCTTAATTGTCCGATGAAATCCTGCGACAAATCATTCTTCTTCCATCTGGATGAGCTATGACAACCTTTGTTTGACATCATCTCCCTCAGTAATGTCCGTTAGCGCAACAATCCTTAGACTTGGTACAATGTACTCCACTGGAACCACAACTTCTTATCCATATACTAGTCTAAATGGGGTGTGGCCTGTGAGTCACTTGCAAGTTGTGTGATAGGCCCATAGCACAGCTGAGACTTTTTTATCCCAATCATATCAACACACATTACATACCTTGGTCAATGCATTCTCCAGGATCTTGTTGAAAGATTCGACCGTTCCATTCTCCTAAGGATGATATGGAGTCGTCTTCTTATGCTAGATCTGAAATTCTACAGTCAGCTCAGCAATTACTTTGTTAACAAAATGCGTACCTTGTTCACTTAGAAGTATCTTTGGACAACCAAATCTGGTGACTATATTTTCAAACAAAAAAATTTCCGCAGTCGCAACGGTACAATCTTTTATAGGTGCAGCTTCATCCCGTCTGGTCAGATAGTTTATCGCAGTGATAATGTAGCTCGCGCTAGTTCTCTTTCCTGGTGGACTGATTGGTCCAACAAAATCAATTTTCCACTTGTCGAATGCTTGAAGGGTTATCTGCGGTGCAAGTAGCATCTCGCCGTAGCGCGATGAATTTCCAGTTCTTTGGAAAATATCACAATGTTTGCAGAAGCTTTTAGTATCCATGTGTATGGTTGGCCACCATAGTAATGCCTACAAGATATTACGCACAGTTTCTTTCCTTACGTAGTGTCCTCCTACGACACCAGCATGTCCTTCACTCATGACCCATGGTCGTTCATGGTTAAAGACACAAAGACACAGTACTTCATCTGCGCCCAGCTTATATAGATGCCCAACGATAAATATATAATCAATAGCTTTGACGACAAAGTGTTTCTTTTGATTAGTTGACATCCCTTCCGGTGCATATCATATGCTCAAAAAATGAATGATGGCATTAAACTCATGGTTCCGATATTCCATCATGTGGATCGCAAACAGTTGCGTGTTTGGAAAATTTTCTTCCAAGTTGGTTAGCTCTTCACCACTTTCTATCCTTGATAGGTGGTCTAGCCTGGCATTCAACCGACTAGGTTTTACTATGACCTCAAAATCAAATTCCTGAAATAGGAGAAGCCATCTACAGATATTCCCACCCAACAAATAGTGTCAGAACTTTTGAAGCGCATAGACCAGAGCGAGGCCTTCTCTCTTCGTCGTTGTGTAGTACTTTTCTACTGTTGATAATTTTCTGCTAGCAAAAGTGATAGGGTGGTCAAGTGCAGCCTCTCCTGGTTGTGTCAAGACTATGCCAAGCACGACAGATGACGCATCGACATGCACATGGAACTCCTTTTTCTAGTTGGGGAATACAAGTATTGGCCCAGTGGTTGTTGGGTAAAATATTGTCTTGATTAATTCACCTAATATTTAATTATCGACCAGGGTTGGTAATCTTAGATTTGACACAAAGTATATGTGAAAGTAGAGGGGTTCCTAGGGTGTTGTGGGAATATTTTAACAAACAAAAGATCAAAAGATCTTTCAAAATGAAAAACCGAGTCAAATTCCTAAGAATTAAACTATCAAGGTAATTGAACAGAGTACTAGACCAAAGTGGTATCAAGTTATACTACTCTACCCTATAAACAATTACTAAAAGATAAATATATAGACAATGTTATTCTACAACAATAAACTACTTTCTATAAGAAGATCTATTTTACTACTAAGCAACTTTAGAGACTGACAACACAAGGAAATATTTACAAAATTACAACAACTAGATATGCTTCTAAAAACTATACATGCAGCTAACAGATGTACATAATGGTTTAAACTAAACTATCTAGTTCCATTCTCCTTGGTTGTTCTGAGGATAAGGATTCACTATGAGTGGAACCTGTGTAGGAGAAGTATCAAAGTGACTTTCAAAGGAAGTGAAGAAACTAAAGGGAATTAAATCAAACTTAAATTCTACAAAGATGTGCAGACTAAGAAATGTTCAATTGCCAGCGATAGTAAACATGATGATTTATTTCATAAGCAAATAACTCCTAACTGCAAAAGATGGAACAAGACTACAAGAAGGTAGACTTAACTTATAAACAAGTAGAAAACTTAATAAAGATGATTTTAAATCATATTCTATAGGTTTCTTTGGTAACCACCTAATTGGAATGGATAGATCCTACTGCTTATGATCAATTTACAAGGTACTAACATATTTCCCTAATATTAACATATCTAACCCTAAACTATATATACAAAAGGTGAAATCAATTCGAGCCAAAGATATAATTACAAAGCAATACAGTAAACCAAAATGCATGACATAATTCAAAACATAGGGTGAAAAGAAGGAAGAAATAGGAATACAACTTAACAAGTATTTTAAACAGTTTCATCTAAGGCTTTAAGAAGAAACACAACCATTGTATAACTACCACTATCAAAACATAATCGAAAAACCAAAGAAACAGGCTTAAAAACATATTAAAAATGCTAAAGGATTAATGAAAGGCTAGATAACAGAATGGAGCAAAGGTCTGGATGGCAGGCGGAACAAGCTGTCTGAATGACAGTCTGCACACAAAAAGCACTAAAATGTGAAGAAACAATTAATCTAAATGATTTTGAGGTCAGCTGATCCATGCACATGATAACGAAATTTAAAGAACATGAATTAAACCTACCTAATGATTAAATTCAATCTATAAAATAACTTAAATTCAATTCATAATTAAAAAACATCATTATCTATTGCATTATCAAACAAGCTGAAATATAACTAAATGAATTCATAACAAAATGGAAAGGGGCGGAATTGAATCTACTATAATTGAATCCTATAATATCAAAGGAATCTATTTTATCAACATAAACCAAGCAGTAAACTGGAAAGACTTGAAAGGGAAATTGAAAGTAAATTTGTGCGCAATCGGTTGCTTAACTCACAAAGGGAAACTACATTAACAACATGATATTAAATTATAATTTATGCTATAGGAAACAAATGACATGGACGATTAGAGTAACTAAATTGATTAAACAAATTACAAATAAAACTATGCTAATTGCAAAAAGAGAACAACAAAAATACATAGGAATAGAAATCTCTGGTTGATGAGGGGCCCTCCTAGAAATCAGAGTGATGACTTGCTAAACACTACTAAGACACGATCATACACAACATAAGTATAACTTGCATTAAATTGAAGAAAAGTATTAAAGAGTTTCTGGAACCGACTGATTACATGTATAAAATGGCTAACTAACTATTAACTTCTTCTCGTATAGAAGCGTTTGTATATATAGCGTTTTACAAAGGGTGAGCAAGTCGACCCTTTCAGTGGTCGATTGCTCTTAAGATAAGTCAACCATTATGACATATAACTAAATGAATAACCAACACATAATGTTTTCCTTCTTCTTTGCGAGATGGTTCTTCTATGGTGCGTGATGTGGCATACAGGCTCTGCTTTGGCGTGGTTGGTGTCAAGGTGTCAAACAGAGGCATCATGATGGAAATATTCTAGAATGGGGTTCATGCTATCACTCTGGCGTGTGGACAATAAGCAGTTTACGGGCCTTTCCATACTTTAACGCTTGGGAATCTATCAGTACCAGCGCGTGATTAGCTCTGCGGAATGAATGGTGAGCTGTGCAGTGTGGATATGATCTACGTGTATCTAGAATGGATGGATGGTCTATTCATTGGCTCACCAAAGAATAAGATCTGCAATAACAATTTCATATGTTATCATATCGTCAAATATAATCAGATTTAACCAATAAAATCGTGAAAGAATAGAAATAAATCATAACTTGCATAAACCCAATATAGTCGAACTTGGCGCTGAGTAGTGAACTGCATGACAGAAAACATGCCAAAAAGGTGACAAAACATATGTCAAATATGTAAACTATTAGTCAAAAAATGATGACAAAATTGGGATCAACATTCCCCCAAATTGGAGAAATGCCAGGTACCAATGAGCACAAAGAGAAGTAAATTAGGAAGAAGGATGAGCTGCGTTAGTAACTGCCTTCGATTTGACAGATGAAGAAGGGGTTTTAAACTTCAATTTTCGAGCCTGTGATTTCAAAATAGTACACCTCTCCTATTGAGACCTATGCAACAAATTTATGGCATTGTTCAGCTCTTCGATGGTCTTAACCTGCAAGCACAAATATTTATTCTCTTGCCAATGACTTGCGATCATCTTAGCATACTCTTCATTTCGGCTAACTGATTGAGCTAATTCCTGAATCAATTGATCTACCATTGGCTGATGCGGAGGAGATGGATCTGCAGGATGCTCAAGCTCTTGTGGGGGACTCATCTCCTTGGATGGCACTTCGAGATCAACAGTTGGAATTTGTATTTCAGGACCCAAATATTGAATAGGCGTAGAAACAGTTTCATGAGTGGGTGCAGGGATGGTCTCATGACCATCATCTTCAATCATTTTAGGTGAAATGCTAGCCAAGGCGAACAAAGGTGAGGTAGTGTCAGGTTTTCTTGTTTTGTCCATACTGTCTGAATGACTTGTCTGGATAGCGGGCTAAAACATAGACTGAACACATTTTTCCTTTTGGTCTCTAATGCAAGGTCGTGGTAGGGGTATAAATTTAGCATATACAGGAATAATAGGGATAGAGTGAGTGGACAGACTCGCCTCTGATGTGTCATCATCAAGATGGACAACATTGGGGCTTTTCTTCTCTGCCGATGGGGATGGATTGGATTCTTGATTATGGAGATGTCGAGAGCATTTTTGGATATTTAAATGGGGGTTAAGAACTTTAAACATGAAGGTATCCCAAGGTTGACTCTGCTCTTTAATTTGATCTAGGATCAACAGATTGATCAAACTATGATGGTATAAGCTTCCCTTAGGGTTAACAGTATTCTTTCTAACCTGGTTCAACATCTTTTCCAAGCTCCTCAGAAAATAATAAGGGAAATTGAGATATTTCTGATGATCAACGAAATGAGCTAACAAACGGAGATGGCAGGACTTAAAGACGTTGAACTTACCTTCACAAGTAATCAAATGGATGATGACCGTCAAAGGATTAAGGTACTCAGGTTTTATCCAATCATGATGAAAACCTTTTATGCCCATCACATGCCGAAACTTATATTTAAGGGCAAAGTTATGAGATGCCCATGGAACAAACCAGTGCTTGTGCCATCGAACACCCTCTCGTGGAAGCTTGGGTGCACGTGCGATTGATTCCTCGATGACTAGGAAGACAATATGTCCAACCCGTTCCTTCTTTCCATCGAATCCCATCACAAAAAGAAGTGAGATTTCCTCATCATACCCTTGTAGCAGATGAAGAAACGGGTTCCAACCAACCCGAAAAAAGACTTCTTGGCATTCTCTAAGCTCTGGAAACTGGAATAAGTCTTGGTGGCTCTTAGGTTCAAAGCGACTCGGCATGGTTAAGCAGAAACTAGGATACAGGGTTTGCAGGAAGTATGGAGGAAAGGTATCTAACACACTCTACAGTGGTAACGGTCGGTGAAAACGATGGGATGGAAAGAGGTTCGCACAACCTTGATTTAAAATGTGCTTCATTCAACCGATCAAATGATCACACAAACAACTCAACACGTTTAGATGATTGTGCCATTATGGCAATCTTTGAAACATGTGCCGTTAAAGACACATATTTTGATGAGTTTACAAAGTTTCAGTTAGTTCAACCATGTCCAAAGTAAACTTTGGATAGGTTGAACATTGAACTTAATATGGATGCATAACCATATTCATAACCATAACCTTGATTTAACAAGAGGGTCGACCATTTTGATAGCTTATGCGTGCAAGTGGATAATAGGATGGGGGTGCTGGCAGTGTAATGATGACTAGGAAGTACCCTAAGGTCAAATCACACCCATATGGGAGTAAGATGAGATCGTATTAGATCTAAACTGTACTACATCATGGATCGAGATTAGTTATAATGCCCTTGTGGATGTGACTTTAATAGTGATGGTATGACTCGGCCAAATTTTAATTTTTTTCCCAAACGAAAATTAGGTTAACATTTAATCATAGGTGCTAAAATATCACAGTTTTTATTTAATCATCATTTGGCTTTTCATTCATACCGGCATTCAACCCTTCATATGATCCTTTGTATAGATTTCTGTAAAAATAAGCTTTGCTGGATCAAATTGCTGCTAATCATGGATTATCCTGAGCTTCCAGTCCACAAGAAAGTCATATGGAAAAATTCTATTGATCTTTCAATTGTGCTCTCCCTTATTCATCCAAGATTTTAAGACCATATTCGATGTTTGCATTATCCTGCAAACACTTTGTCATTTGGCAAAGAAAAATGAGTCTTTTAAAAGTAACTTAGAAAAATAAAGACAGAAAATCTAATCCTCCCCCAAACCAAAGATATGGCATGTCTCCAATCCATACAAGAAAACTAGGTAATTTCAAAATAAATTAATAAAAGTTCAATCATGTTGTTGTGATTTTTTTTTTGCAAGAAAAAGAAAGACTAACTAATAAATGGAAATGATTCAGATATATACATTTATAAAAAATAACAGTGCTCAGATATGCAGTTATGTAAATTTATCATTTATTATGTGATGAGAACATAATTGAAAATGCCATAGGAAAAACTAGTTATCCATGCCTCATTGTAAAGATCTCTTGTCATCTCAAAAATTTTTGAGTTCACCCTAGATTTTGTGATATTTTACGGCTATGGGTCCCATTTCTAGGATAATCATATCCTAGATTTTGATTGAATTAGATGGCTGGATCAAAGCCCAACTTACAACCATTCTCTAATGACATCATAAACAACTGGACTTGACATGTTATTCATAAATTTTGAAATATTTTCTTTATAGTATCATTGTTTTACGAACCATGTGCATAGTGGTGCATTAACCAGATCTATTTTACCCGATATTTTCCCACTGCCAGCAGTTCTGTTCAGTACCCCGATGGGTTTATCTTGGTACCATGCAAGCATAGCCCCGCTGCCAGTGATCCTATTCAGTACCCTGACGGGTTTACTTGCATTTATCGAACTTCCTTGTTTTTAAGTTGTTACTTATCATTGACCCGCTGCCAACAGGCCTGTTCAATACCCCGACGGGTGTTCCTTGTATAAATATTTTGAGTATATGGAAGTCGACTAGTACTAGAGTGTGCTAAGCCCTGCTAAACACATAATTCAAATTTTTAAAGAAAATTTATAAGTAATTTTTATAGTGGCCTGAACCATAAATTATGTCAAAAAGAAAATAACTTAAAGGTGTTCCTTGGTCTTTTAGTCTATCTTCTTCATAAAGGATAAATAATGTTTCCCACAAGCAGAAATTCCACTTACTCTGGAGTGTCCTCAAAAAAATTTAAGAGTCAAGTTTTGATACAAGTATAGGATGAACTAGTAGTCCATAGGTGTGAAAATTTTGAAGAACATGATGATTCAAGTAAGTCTTTCGAGCAACTGTTCAAATAATCGAAAATGTACATGTCTGAATTAAGACACCATATATAAAGCGTAACCAAATCATAGAATAAGTGGTTTAGAAATGATATACAAGAATTCTTTAATTGTGCTATAAACTTCAAATTTTGATAGAAACCAAAAAGAGGAAAAGTTAAGATATATTATGAGTGTTTTTAGTGCACTTCTTTTTTCAGATAATATCTCATGAGCTTCTTACAAAGATAAAGTACTTGTAATCAAACTGCAAAACCACTTGTTAGATGATTCATTTTTATTCATGAAAACATATATATCATTATAAAAAGAGTCCCATGTAAACAACTTGTTAGAAATGACTCTTATTTATTCAAAGAAACACACATATTTACATACATACAAGTGATGGTAACCCAAAATCATTTTAAGGACCAGGAGGAGGAAGAGTTTTTGGAGAGGGATATCCAACGATTACTTCTATTTTGGTAGGATCCACCTTGATCCCTCGGGGAAAAACATAATTCTCCATACAAATGTGACATGCAAAGGTTTTGTTTAATGGACATTCCTGTTGGGGATGTTTAGTCTCACATCTTGGATAGAAGATGCTCTTTGCTTCTCATTCTTCTTCTTGTTTCTTCATGTAAGTTTGGTTTCTAAAGTGAGTATACCTAGAAGGTTTCTTTCAAGGTGAGAATGGGGCATTAGCGTTCTTTTCCAGGAGAGATCTTCCTCTGATTAACCATTCTCTTATTGGGTGTTATAGAGATGGTAGATGCTACTGTGGATGTTTCAATTTGTGGGATTACTATGTTTATTGAGTTTCCAAAAAAGAGCTTTCACCTGGGTAGGATTGAAAAAATTAGTGAAGTTCATCTCCTCTACTAGTAAAAAGTTGTATTATTTGGTTTTGTGACTAGTGTAAGGTTTAAGGGTTCCCAATGATTAGTCCCTTTGAAATTCATTAGAAACGAGGCCCTCGGGACCTCCTTCCAGGATCTCTTCTCTTTCTATGGCTTCCCCTGTAAGATCTCCTGAAAGAGTCTCTTTATGTCTCTAGCAGAACTACTTCCTATAGGTGTTTTTTTCGATGCCTTTCTGCTGAGTTAATGGTTCGGGTATTATGTCCTCTGTAAAAATTAATAATATTTTTAACAAAATTTTACTATCTTAATGAATCTACCGTAAGAATCTCTAGGTTTGTTCATAAAAACTAAAGGGAAACCTATGCTACTACTACTACTACTACTACTGGATTTGGGGGCACCTGTTATAACATATGCGCAGGTTCTTACTTCTCATCTTACCGCTCCCCTGCCACCAGCCTATATCTATTCTACCTTACAGAACAACTCCCCAGCAACAACGCCAAAATGTTGGGTAAAATATCATCTTGATTAATTCACCTAATATTTAATTATCGACTAGGGTTGGTAATATTAGAGTTGACACAAAGTATATGCGAAGGTAGAGGGGTTCCTAGGGTGTTGTGAGAATATTTTAACAGACAAAAGATTGAAATATCTTTCAAAATGAAAAACTGAGTCAAACTCCTAAGAATTCAACTATCAAGGTAATTGAATAGAGTACTAGACCAGAGCGGTATCAAGTTATACTACTCTACCCTATAAACAATTAGTAAAAGATAAAGATATAGACAATGCTATTCTACAACAATAAACTACTTTCTATAATAAGATCTATTTTACTGCTAAACAACTTTAGAGACTAAACGCACAAGGAAAGATTTACAAAATTACAACAACTAGATATGCTTCTAAAAACTATACATGCAACTAATGGGTTGTAATGTTCCATTTTTATAAAAAGGGAATAATTGAGGACTAATAGCACTAGGAGCAGAAAGGTACATCAATTTAGTATTATTAAGTCATCACTGTAGTAAGAATGCCATAAAATTTCATATCATAAAGCATGCATGCCTTATTTTAGTGTTAAAGTCAACATTAAATTAGAATTGCATGCATGCAAAAGTGAAGCGTAAACCCTAAAAGTGACATGCAAACCCTAAAAATACATGCTATTCTATTTAAGAAGGGTTATTGGACCAAAGAGAATATCTATTGTTATTGTTGATTGATTTTGGAGTTTTGAGCAACAACACAGCATGCAGTCGTGACAGTTGGGGTTGGAGACGGTGTCTTCAGCTAGCGAGGGTTCGACAGTGAGATATATGCCCTAGTCTCTTATTGGGATAGATCATCCAGGTTTATCCATTTTATCCATCATATACGACAGTATTCAGAGATCCAACACATTTCGAAGGGTTATTACCAAATCCACGTTTGCAGCCGAAAGTAGTAGGGAAAACACAGAAGAATTCGTTGGGACCACAAAACCTATTCTTTCCTCTGCATGTTAGCTTCCTCTTTCTCAGCAGGCCTATCCCACGGTATGCAGTGATTATCATCCATCAGTTATCTCACCTAGAGCAGCTATCATCCAAACAGATCAGTTGGGGGTGTGAGCAATAGAACTGCTAATCAATTCGTTGGGGCACTTAGAGGCAGCCAAACCTCAGCATGTGCCAGGCCATCTCTTCGGCATCAACAGATGGACAAGCTCAGAAAGTTTCATCTCGAATGGAACTCTCCTCCTATAAAAATGTCACCTTCAGTCTAGAGGGTTTTTACGGTACTAGGGGGCAGTAACATTGGAGGAAAAGAGCATTATTAGATCACCCATCCGGATCCTTATGCATGCAGCGATCTCTGGAGTCATTATCAGCTAGAATATCAGTGGTAAGTGTTAATTTCTCTCTGCAAAACCCTAACCCTAATTTAGCTATATTTTAGGGCATTTTTGCATGGCAAGTTTGCATGCACAATTATTTTGCAAATTTGTATGAGATTGAGTGAGCGAGTCATCACTATCATAAAACATTAGAGAATATTAGTATTTGGGATATTACAGTGGTATCAGAGCATGTTCCTTGCCAGCTGTGGGCATGCAAAATTGTAAATGAATTCAGAAGATCCATACAACATTACTTATCGAAAACAGAGGTTTAAAAACAATGATAAAGGAGAAGAGGAATTAGAGGACAGAGAGTATCAGTTTGGAAAGGGTAAAGAAACAATGGCCGATGATGATAAAACAACATTCAATAGTCTCATGTCAGCCATAAAATAACTCACTACTGGGCAAAAAGAAATGATGAGTACCTTCAGGCAGATGAAAAAGAAAAATGGGCCCACCCCACATAGTCCCTTGTTTCCCAATAGTGATAGGGTATCCACTAGTAGTAGTGGGGAGCACTTACATACCAACATGCAGAGCCATCCCCATATATACAACAAGCCTTCCCGAACTACCATGCCTCGATTCTTAGATAGTCCAGTTACAGTGCCTCTAGCACAAGTAGAACCAGAAGAATCCATGAGTCCCTATCTAAGAGAGTATAGAGCTTTAGGAGATGAATTCCATTCAGCCATGACCTTCACTGAATTTTGCCAATTTAAAAGTAAGAATAAACCCCGAGCTTACAATAGGACCACCACCCTAGTAGATGCCATCAGCCAGACTAGCGATTTGCAGAGGTTAGCAGTATTTAAATACTTTCCTCGATATCAGGAGTATCTAGCCTTGGGTGATGAGGTATGTGCAGCATTGTCCTTTCAATATTATTACACCATCAAGTTCAGCAGCCATCCCAAGGATTTCGATGAGGATATCCTTAAAGGCATGTTGGGAAATAGGGCAGACCCGGGTTTAAACCTTTTGTGTCGCACCAACAAAAGACCCACAGTGTTGGCCCTTTCGGCAACAACCTGCGCACAGGTTGCAGTCTCACCCGAAACAGCTATGGGGTGCCATAGAATCAGGTTTCTGCAAGCCGAGAGGGAGATTACTGTACCTTAGACTTAATAATCTTATTAAACAATATTATAAAAGCTTTACCATTCATTTACATACAACTTCGCGGATTAATAAACAGTCGTTACTTGCTCAACCCACTACAGGGAATTCACAGCGAAGCAAAATAATAACAGCGATCTAATTTATCAGATGTATACAGTATTAATGCATAAAAGATAGCAGAACAGAAACATCACAAGAAACCACAACACCAGATATAACGTGGTTCACCCCCAGTGTAGGGGCTACATCCACAAACTGTGTTCTATTCAACTTGCTACAAAACCACAGTTTGATCTGCGCACTCAGCTGCAGATCCTTTCAGTCCTCAAAAAGCCATGCACACAGCAGCCGGCCCCTGCGTACACAGCTGCAGGTCGTTCCTTAATGTTCCTTACACAAACCCTCTGCGCACTCAGCTGCAGAGGTCGTCCACGCACACAGTTGGGACTTAACCTTTTCTTACAAAAACCAATCTTAGCTTCGCCTTAATCTTTCTTTCATCATAAAACCTAACCTTTCTTCTTTACACAAGCGCTTATTTATACTGCGCATTTTTACAAAACCATGGTCTTAAACCATGGGCACCCAAAAACCCTAAACCCTAGATTTAAACCACGGGTTTATTACAAAACAGAGGGTTTTGACTTACCCTGACACCCCTAAGACTATTTTGACCCATAACTCCACTTACAAATTTTATAATTAACCACGGAGTTACCCAAACATGGAGTATGCGCCCCAACAGGCCCCTAAGACTCACTAGTGGCCCGTCCCGGGACACTCTTCAGCTTCTCTGGTGGCAGAATTTCGCTGATGAGACATAATGTACTGCTTGGTGAAGCTCTCCATGCTGCTGCCGGCTGCATACTTCTGTCCTTTGCAGCAGTTTTACTGATGAAAGCCATCGCGACCACCTGCAACACCATCCTTTACTATGATGGCCGATACCTGACCATCCATGACTTTGGGGTCCCCTGGGATTGCGTGTCCCACTGCGGGAGGAGTATAGCTGGCGTGGTTCTGTTACACCGAAAGACTGCTTGATGGGATTTCCCAAATTCGTTCTGCGAGGCCGCATGCCCTTGGTTGCTCTACGTTAGAGCAAACTCCTGGCCGTCTTTGCAAATTTAGAGCAAACTCCTGCCTGTCGATGTACTTAGCCAAGTAGAACTATGTTAGCGGGGTACTTAGAAGGTGCTGCAGACCTCTGTCCCTTACTTCCCGTACTAACGCCTGAACATTACAGTCGTTCGACATATTTCGGGCTGAATATGTCACAGATGTGCTTCAGGTAGAAAATACAGGTCGAGATAGCTCCTTATAAAATCTCGATGCTGAATTTGGCATCATGGTGCAGAAATGATACCAAATCTGACGAAGTTCCGGGAATCTACTCCACACAGTGCTGGATTTTCCCAAAATCTCATTATGACCAGTAATGAGAGCAACGCTTGTGCTAGCACCGCCGAATGCAGTATGTCCCATCCGCCACATTTTGGGTTGCGACACACCTTGACAATTTCCGACTTCGACACAACCTGACCCTGCGACCTACGACCAGCTTGTTACTTCACATCCTGGCCTGTCTATGTACTTTTTTAAACGGATCCCACTTATCATAGAGGGGAAAAGCTCACCATTTAACTTGGCTAGCTGAACTACGCCCCCGTCAGTAACTTTCTGTACTACATACGGTCCTTTCCAATGTGTCTTAAACTTTCCAGGGAACTTCATGAATTTGCTGTCATAAAGGAGCACAAGATCACCCTGCTTAAAATGTTTCATCTTGATGTGTCTGTCGTGCCATGCTTTTTCTTGAGCTTTCTGCACCTGTTGCTGGAAGCCTGCGACAAATCTATCCCCCTCAAGTTCTAATATCTGTTTCAGTCTTTCTATGATTATGGCTGGATCATCCATCTCGGTGAAAGTAGAGATCCGGAGGCTGGGAACAATGTATTCCATGGGCATGACAGCTTCTTGTCTGTAAACTAGTTGAAAGGGTGTATGGCCTGTCAACTTCTTGCAAGTAGTTCTGTAAGCCCATAGTACCGCTGGAATTCGAAGATCCCAATCATTCCTGTTAGCGTTACAAACCTTTGTCAAGGCATGCTCAAGGATTTTGTTAAAAGCTTCGACAGTCCCATTTGCTTGTGGGTGATATGCGGTACTCTTTTGATGATAGACCTGAAATTCTTCGGTCAAGACTTCAATAGTCCTGTTCAGGAAATGTGACCCTTGATCACTCATAAGAACTTTGGGACACCCAAATATGGATAAGATGTTGTCGAAGATGAACTTCGCCGCAGTAGTAGCACTACAGGTCTTGACGGGTTGAGCTTCGGCCCAACGAGTAAGATAATCAGTTGCTGTAATGATGTATCGGGCTCCTGACTTTTTCGCAGGGGGGTTGATAGGACCAACAAAGTCAATGGCCCATTTGTCAAAGGCCTGTAATGTTATTTGCGGAACTAGGTGCATTTCATCCCTCCTAGATGGTTTACCTATCCTCTGACAGATGTCGCAGCTGTGGCAGTATTCTCTTGCATCTTTGTGAAGTGTGGGCCACCATAAGCCAACTGTACAGATCTTCTGCGTTGTTGCTTTACCTACATAGTGACCGCCTGCTGCGCCAGAGTGTGCTTCTGCCAATATTAAAGGTTTTTCGTGTTCCAAAACACATCTGCGCAATATCTCATCTGGTCCCATCTTATACAAATGTCCTGCTATTAAAGTGAAGTCCGCGGCTCGAACCACCAACTGCTTCTTCTGTTCTGTGGTCATCTCTGCAGGGGGGATACCTGTAGACAAATACTGAGCAATATCCTGGAAATATTCATCAACTATCTGTATAGAAAATAATTGTGCATCGGGGAGGCCTTCGTCCATATTGGTAGGTTCCTCTCCTGACTCGAGCCTCGACAAGTGGTCAGGTCCTAGGTTAAGTCGTCCAGGCTTAACAATGATCTCAAAATCATATTCTTGAAATAGAATTAACCATCTGCATATTCTTCCTCCTAGCACAGGTTTGTTGACTAAGTACTTCAGAGCAGAATGGTCAGTAAACATCTTAAAATGAGAACCTAGAAGATAATGCCGAAATTTTTGTAATGCATATACCATAGCAAGACCTTCGCGTTCTGTCGTAGTATAATTTTTCTCCGCTGTAGACAACTTCCTGCTGGCAAAAGAGATAGGGTGATCGATATTACCTGCGCCTGGCTGAGCGAGCACAGTACCTAAAGCAATAGAGGATGCATCCACATGCACATGAAATTCCTTGTTCCAGTCAGGGAATACTAGGATAGGGGCGGTGACCATTTTTTCTTTCAGAATGTCGAGGCTTGCTTGGAATTCTGGAGTTCATTCGAACTTAATATCTTTCTTTAGCTTCCTTTCCATTGGGGCAGTAATCTTGGCATATCCTTGGATAAATTTCCTATAGAAGCCGGTGTGACCAAGCGTTGTTCGAAGTTGTTTGACGGATTTTGGAGGTGGCAGGTTTACAATAATAGCGATCTTCGCAGGGTCCATCATCAATCCCTGCTTGCATACCACATGACCAAGTAGAATGCCAAAAGGCACACAAAAGATGCACTTTTTTAAATTCAAGGAGATTTGGTGCTGTCTGCATTTATCCAACATAAGTCTCAAACTAGTTATATGGTCTTTTACTAGCCCAAAAATAGTCTAGTCATCAAAGTAAACTTCTAAAAATTTATGTATGTATTCCTTAAAGGCGGAGATGACTACTCGGGAAAATATGGCAGGTGCATTCTTCAACCCGAAGGGCATGACAGTATACTGGAAGGATCCCGTTTCGGTAGCAAAGGTTGTCTTGTGTCGGTCCTCTGGAGCAATTCGGATCTGATGGTAGCCCGAAAAACCATCGGTAAAAGAGTATATTTCTTGGCCTCCGACATTGTCGAGCACTTCATCTGTAAAGGGAGTGGGGAAAGGGTCGTGCAGACAGGCATCATTGAGTTTCCTTAGATCGACACATATTCGGATTTCACCCTTAGTCTTCTTCTCCTGGACGACCATAGGGCTGACCCACTCAGATTCTTCAATAGGTTCAATTATTCCTGCAGCAAGCATCTTTTCCAACTCTAGCTTAACCTTTTTCTTGTATTTTGGATTCAATCTATAGGGGCGCTACTTCACCGGCTTGGCATCAGGCTTCAGGGGGGATCTTCATTACTCCGATATCTCCCAAGATACCTTTCATTTCAGAGAACTTTGTTGGAAACAGATCTTGGTATTCGTGGAGCAGTTGAGTTACCTTGCTTACCATCTCGTCGTCCCAATAGTCGCCAATGGTAGCAAACTTACGCTGTGCCTCGGATCCAATGTTAACTGTGCGCGTATTCAAGGGCTGCGTCACTTCGGGAACTTCGACTGCCGGTCCATGCACGTCACAATATCCTTCTGACTCTGGGATATCAAGACGGCGCGGATCCTCTTCTTCGTCGACTGTGAAGTTATAACATTCTACTGCGAAGGCTTCTTGTGTGGCCCAATCAGGGTGATTTTCCGTCACTTCCTGATCGTTAAATACCTTAGTATTGATGACCCTGATAGCTGTGTCTAGGGCTGGACAGACATCATTAGTAGAAAAAGTATTGACAAAGCTATGAACAAGACAATCCCAACTTACAGTATCTTGGCGAAGTTCAGCCTCCGCGTACCAGTTCTTCGCCAATGGTCCCAGCGTGTGCACAAATATATGTACCCACTCATCCTGAGGGACATACTTCCATGCCTCGTAGCATTTTCTTAGGTGGTCCTGGGGGCAAGTTTTTCCATCAAACTTACTTCGCACCGTTGCCAACTGGTCCGAGAACCGTAGGCGAAGGAGCTTCTGACATGCTTCCCAGGTAGGGATCTGCTTCTTATGGTTCGTCCACCATATGACTGCTGTGGCTCTGAATGCTGACTCTAGGGCCTCCATTATTTGTAGGTCAGGTATCTGAGCCAAGAATTGTGCAATAAACGGTTCAGGATCTATCGAACCATCATACACAGGTATATGTCGGGTTTGTGAGTCGACCCATCTGAGAGACTTGGTAAGACAGGCATTGCTGCCCCTATGGTGCTCAGACAATCGGTGTTGCCAAATTTCTAGTTCATCTTCAGAGTCCATCATACAGGAGCTACCAGACTCCCATCCTGCGGCCGGAGGATCCGCATAACCTTCGTCCTGCGCCGTGATAGTAGATATAGGTTCCACATCAGCCTGATCGTTATGGTGGAGTGGCTCAGTATACCGTTCCCCTTGTGAAGGATCCAGGGGCAGGATGACCCTGAAGTCTTTCCCTTCGAAGACTATCTGTCTCTTTTTTAGGTTGATCACTGCGGCATTTGCCATTGCCCATTCAATTCCTAACAGGGCCGGGTAAGGGTTGTTGTCATCAATGATCTCAATTACTTCGAAGTCTGCGAAGGCACTGACTCCATCAATATCTATTTGGAGATCCAGGAATCTTCCTAAAGGTACAATCTTTTGCTGGTTAGCTAGCCTCAACTGTATAGGAGACCAGGCAAGGGTAGGTTTCCCCATTTGTTCCCAGGTTTGTTTGGTTAAAACATTGACATCGGACCCCAAGTCCAGAATAACATCGGTCATATCATATGCCCTGATCTAAGCATTCAATCGCATTTCCCTGCCGGTCCTGCTGACTCGATGAACAGTTTTGTCCTGACCACAACTTTGCAAAGATTCGCAAGAAGCGATGACGTTCTGCAGCTCATTCAGAGCAGCTTGATTTCTTAAAATTTTGAGGCAACTTTGC
This sequence comes from Pseudotsuga menziesii, assembly GCA_001517045.1. NCBI lineage: Eukaryota > Viridiplantae > Streptophyta > Pinopsida > Pinales > Pinaceae > Pseudotsuga > Pseudotsuga menziesii. The sequence continues at coordinate 501,423 of LPNX010584946.1, forward strand.
AAAAATGTAGATAGTATACTTACTTTATCCAGCGATGCGTTGCATGGCGGTGACTGAGGCTACGCAGGCGCGCTGGGTGGGCTAGGGCCAGCAAAATATTTCTTGGCCGCCATGAATGTCTCTTTCTCTCTGATGATATCAAATGTAGGAATTTTCTCAGGAGCCTTACGAACTAGAGCTTCGACAGGGCGGTTTGGCGTTTCTTGGATATGTGTCATAACTCCACTTCTTGTAACGACATTAATGGTTGCCGCAGGGCGGGGCTCCACAGAAATCATCTGGAGGCTCTGAGTAGGGGTAGTCTGTCGTGCCTGAATCTTAGCGATCAACTGGGGGCACTGCTCAATCACATGATCTACGGCGCGGCAATATCGACACGTCGTAGTGGGGTTCCGACAGTCGCGAGCCAAATGCCCGGCTTGGTTACAATTGTAACACACAATTTGGTTTCGGCCTTGCCCATCCATGCCTCCAAGGCCTCCAGAGGTACCTCGTCCAGAGGCACCCCCCTGGTAACCATAACTATCGTTATTTGGGCCTTCAGTGTGCACCCGGTAGGCATCATAGGTGCGGCACTCCTCCTCATTATGACCTACAGATTTGCAAAATTTACAGTAGGAGTTCTTAAGTCCCTGCCCATACCTTTGCAGTAGATAACAGTTCTCAGGTTGGTGCTGACCTGTCATTCTGCAAAGCTCACAATAGAGAACCTGTGGTGGAAAGGGGTTCGGCGCACCGGTTTGTAGGTACTTGTTTATCAGAGGGCACCGTTCCTTGTCATGACCTTTGGTCCGACATTGCGTACACCAAACCGCTTCGCAATCGGGTTTTCCATTTTTCATCTCGCGAAGTTCGAGGGCCATTGCAGCTAACTGCACTTGGATTTGAGCAATCCCAGAGTCATCTCCGACAGGGGCAGTCTCTAGTTTCATTGCGATTTCCAGAGCCTCTTGCTGGTCAGCAACCTTCTGTTGCATGAGTGGAGTTCGGATATGTGGTAACAATGCTGCAATAAACCATTCCTTGTGCTGCACAGGACTAATGGTAAAGCTGACTTGGTCCAGTAGAACTTTGAATCTCTGATCAAAGTCCCAGACTGATTCGCCGCGCCGCTGCTGAATCTCCTTGAGTTCAGTGATGCTCTGCGACTCCGATTTAGGCTTCTTAAATTCTTTGATTATGGACGCCTTGATCTCGCCTAAAGTAGGGCTCTGAGTGCTGGAAAATTTCATGAACCATGTCAGAGCCCGGTCCCGAAAAGATGTAATGAGCTGCGCAGCTCGCACATCCGGATCTGTAATTCTTTTCGCGGTCCATACCGCTTCGCAGAGAAACCAGAACTGTTCTGGGTCTTCGGATCCCATGCCTTTAAAGATGGGGAGTTTAATGTCATCAACGAGGTGGGCCATGGAGTTTCTGGAGGGTTTGGGAGGGGGAAAGGTGGTGGAGGGGGGGGGGGGGGTTAGGGGGGCAGACTGGCCTGTGGCCGGAAGACTCGAACCTGGTTGACTCTCAGACTGCGATGGAATTTCAGGGGTAGCGGAGCGGCGTTGCGGGGTGACCGGAGGGTTTCCAACCGAAGGGTCGTCTTCGGAATCTGACTCTTCAGGGTTTATAGGCGTGGACGTGGTAACCTGACTTAAGGAAGAGGGGTCAAAATTTCCCTTATACCTTTTTCCGTTTCACAGCAACCCGCTTTGCTTGTCGAAGAGAGTGTCACTTGCAAACATATGTTAGTACGACTAAACTAATAGTCTGATTCAAACAACAATATACCCTTTTCGGCCAATAGTATTTTAATCCTTAAGCTTAATAAATTCAAAAAATTACCATGGGGACCTTTGAAGAACTACCGTTCGGCTTCGCTGAAAGAGGTGCTCGTGTCAATAGAAAACTCAGTGACAAAGGCTTCCAACGTTCGCGTCGTCCAGAAGTCAACAGCGCGGGATATCTCATTGTTCACGTGTTGCACAAGATTGACCCTTGCGGGGGTCCACACAGGACTCCGTCGAGCTTGAAAGTTCATCCTCCTCTCTGTTAACCTAGACAACCACTGGTGCAACTCTATGTGGAAACGACCAAAGAAAATTTCATAAGTATCACAAAAAACATACCGTTGTAAAAAATCACTTGCGCTTCGACACGGATTCGTATTCTCTTGCTGCGCGAATTGCAAACAGATCTTAGCAAACCAATCACTGATGTCCTTCCCAGAGGGCCTCCAGAACATAGCCCTTGTGGTACAAGGTAAACCCCTCTTGAGCAGGTACTGAGTTCAACCGGCAACGGAACCAATTTGTTGGGCAATAGGGCAGACCCGGGTTTAAACCTTTTGTGTCGCACCAACAAAAGTCCCACAGTGTTGGCCCTTTCAGCAACAACCTGCGCACAGGTTGCAGTCTCACCTGAAACAGCTATGGGGTGCCGCAGAATCAGGTTTCTGCAAGCTGAGAGGGAGATTACTGTACCTTAGCCTTAATAATCTTATTAAACAATATTATAAAAGCTTTACCATTCATTTACATACAACTTCGCGGATTAATAAACAGTCGTTACTTGCTCAACCCACTATAGGGAATTCACAGCGAAGCAAAATAATAACAGTGATCTAATTTATCAGATGTATACAGTATTAATGCATAAAAGATAGCAGAACAGAAACATCACAAGAAACCACAACACCAGATATAACGTGGTTCACCCCCAGTGCAGGGGCTACGTCCACAAACTGTGTTCTATTCAACTTGCTACAAAACCACAGTTTGATCTGCGCACTCAGCTGCAGATCCTTTCAGTCCTCAAAAAGCCGCGCACACAGCAGCTTGCCCCTGCGCACACAGCTGCAGGTCGTTCCTTAATGTTCCTTACACAAACCCTCTGCACACTCAGCTGCAGAGGTCGTCCACGCACACAGTTGGGACTTAACCTTTTCTTACAAAACCCAATCTTAGCTTCGCCTTAATCTTTCTTTCATCATAAAACCTAACCTTTCTTCTTTACACAAGCGCTTATTTATACTGCGCATTTTTACAAAACCATGGTCTTAAACCATGGGCACCCAAAAACCCTAAACCCTGGATTTAAACCACGGGTTTATTACAAAACAGAGGGTTTTGACTTACCCTGACACCCCTAAGACTATTTTGACCCATAACTCCGCTTACAAATTTTCTAATTAACCGCGGAGTTACCCAAACATGGAGTATGCACCCCAACAAGGCATAGCTGGGGGAGTGAAGAAAGATGAGCATGAAGTACAGGTTATTGGTAAGCTTGATTTGGTGTTAACAATACATGATGAGGATGTGCATGAGGAGATAACATTAGAGCCATCCTGTGAGTCTAGTGACACCAGCACATTCGCTAGTCATATTGTGGTCAAGTCGTATGTTGAGTTGGAGTTTGTATAATCTTAATCACCTACATCAGGAATCCAGATAACTATGACAGGAGAAATACATGAGGTGCAAGGAAATGAGCACAACAATCGAGATAGTGAGCATTCACACATGGAGGTTAGGGAGAGTTTATACATGCATGAGATAGAGCTTCTAGATGATAGTCACCGAAATAACATTGAACGTGTTAAAGAAAGCATTCTAGCAATGAAAGAGAGGACCAAGATACTCCGAGACACCATAATACAATGAGATGTTGAGCTTACATTTCTTTGAGTTGTATGTACCGAGTCAGCGGTCAATATTTCTAGTATTGAACAACAATTAGATTCCTTGATGGGGTAGCTAGAGAAACATACTATTGCATTTCAAAGCATTCCTCTTAAGGAGTACATAGATAGGGCTTCCAGTAGCTTGAGTCCACATTTGCATAATGGCGGATGGTTTTTACAGGTGGGCTAGGATTGAGAAATTGACCAGCAGTATATGAGCATTCCAGTTGAAATCAGAAGGGCAGAAGGTCAGCTTGGTAGGATTATTCCTTGTGATGGTGCTTATGGATAAGGTACTTTTTGGGGGTTGGATTGGAGAGAGATTAAGAGTTGGTGTCCTATTGAGTGGGCAATTCCTGGGAAGACATTCCTAGCCAAGGGTATAGTCCCACAAGAGCCTTTAGATATTTGGGATGAAAAATGCACAAGTTTGCATTGGGATCCAGGTGGAATACCTTATGAGGGAGGGATACAGTTTTTACTGATGGCATTACTTGGGAGTCTACATGATGCTCCTTGTGTCGATACTACGCAGGGTAGCGGTGGATGCATTTTGACCTCTGTAATTCTCAGATTGATTTGGGACCATGGGATTACAGTGACTGACAGTTTAGTGATTGCTAAAGGATGCTTTTCGGAGGTCTCTGGTGATGTTACTGTACAGTGTATTGTTTTGAGCAGAGGGTGCTATAGATCTCCTAGGATAATTTGGGACCCTGGGATCATCCCCAGATTCAGTTGGTTCAGTTGATTGATTGTGGATTTGCATTGGCATTGCTTGAGGACAAGGAATCTTTGGCAAGGGAGGACTGTAATGTTCCATTTTTATAAAAAGGGAATAACTGAGGACTAATAGAACTAGGAGCAAAAATGTACATCAATTCAGTATTATTAACTAATCAGTGTAGTAATAATTCCATAAGAGTTCATATCATAAAGCATGCAGAGCATGCATGCCTTATTTTAGTGTTAAAGTCAACATGAAATTAGAATTGCATGCATGCAAAAGTGAAGTGTAAACCCTAAAAGTGACATGAAAACCCTAAAAGTACATGCTATTCTATTTAAGAAGGGTTATTGGATCAAAGAGAATATCTATTGTCATTGTTGATTTATTTTGGAGTTTCGAGCAACAACACAATGTGCAGCCGCGACAGTTGGGGTTGGAGACGGTGTCTTCAGCTAGTAAGGGTTCGGCAGTGAGATATCTGCCCTAGTCTCTTATTGGGATAGATCATCCAAGTTTATCCATTGCATCCATCATATACTACAATATTCAGAGATCCAACACATTTCGAAGGGTTATTAGCAAATCCACGTTTGCAGCTGGAAGTAGTAGGGAAAACATAGAAGGATTCGTTGGGACCACAAAACCCAGTATTTCCTCCGCATGTCAGCTTCCTCTTTCTCAGCAGGCCTATCCCACAGTATGCAATGATTATCATCCATCAGTTTTCTCACCTGGAGAAGCTATCAGCCAAACAGACCAGTTAGAGGTGTGAGTAGTAGAAGTGCTAATCAATTCGCTAGGGCACTTAGAGGAAGCCAAACCTACGCATGTGCCAGACCATATCTCCGACATCAATAGATGGACAAGCTCAGAAAGTTTCATCCCGAATGGACCTCTCCTCCTACAAAAAAGTCACCTTCAGTTTGGAGGGTTTTTACGATACTGCGGGGCAGTAACACCGGAGGCAAAGAGAATTATTAGACCACCCATCCAGATCCTTATGCATGCAGCTATATCTATAGTCATTATCAACCAGAATATCAGTGATAAGTGTTAATTTCTCTCTGTAAAACCCTAACCCTAATTCAGCTATATTTTAGGGAATTTTTGCATGGCGAGTTTGCATGCACGATTATTTTGCAAATTTTTATGAGATTGAGTGTGCGAGTCAGCACTATCATAGAACATTAGAGAATATCAGTATTTGGGATAATACACAGATGTACATAATGGTTTAAACTAAACTATCTAGTTCCATTCTCCTTGGTTTTTTTGAGGATAAGGATTCACTGTGAGTGGAACAAAAGTAGGAGAAGTGTCAAAGTGACTTTCAAAGGAAGTGAAGAAACTAAAGGGAATCAAATCTAACTTAACTTCTACAAAGAGGTGCAAACTAAGAAATGTCCAGTTGCAAGCGATAGTAAATATGATGATTTATTTCATAAGCAAATAACTCCTAACTGCAAAAGATGGAACAAGACTACAAGAAGGTAGACTTAACTTATAAACAATTACAAAACTTAGAGGAGCAAGTAGAAAACTTAATAAATATGATTTTAAATCCTATTTCTATAGGTTTATTTGGTAACCACCTAATTGGAAGGGATAGATCATACTGCTTATGATCAATTTACAAGGTACTAACATATTTCCCTAATATTGACATATCTAACCCTAAAATATATATATTAAAGGTGAAATCAATTCAAGCCAAAGATATAATTAAAAAGCAATACGGTAAACCAAAATGCATGACATAATTCTAAACATAGGGTGAAAAGAAGGAAGAAATAGGAATAAACTTAACAAGTATTTTAAATAGTTTCATTTAAGGCTTTAAGAAGAAACACAACCATTGTCTAACTACCACTATCAAAACATAATCGAAAAACCAAAGAAACAGGCTTAAAAACATATTAAAAATGCTAAAGGTCGAATGAAAGGTTGGATAACAGAACAGAGCAAAGGTCTGGATGGCAGGAAGAACAGGCTGTCTGAATGACAGTCTGCACACAAAAAGCACTTAAACGTCAAGAAATAATTAATCTAAATGATTTTGAGGTTAGCTGATCCATGCACATGATAACGAAATGTAAAGAACAAGAATTGAACCTACCTAATGATTAAATTCAATCTATAAAATAACTTAAATTCAATTCATAATTAAATTGACATCATTATCTATTGCATTATAAAACAAGCTGAAATATAACTAAATGAATTCATAACAAAATGGAAAGGGACAGAATTGAATCTACTGTAATTGAATCCTATAATATCAAAGCAATATATTTTATCAACATAAACCAAGCAGTAAACTGGAAAGTCTTGAAAGGGAAATTGAAAGAAAATTTGTGCGCGACCGATTGCTTAACTCACGAAGGGAAACTACATTAACAACATGATATTAAAGTATAATTTATGCTATAGGAAACAAATGACATGAATGATTACAGTAACTAAATTGCATAAACAAATTATAAATAAAACTCTGCTAATTGCAAAAAGAGAATAACGAAAATACACAGGAAGAGAAATATCTGGTTGATGAGGGGCCCTCCCAGTAATCAGAGTGATGGCTTGCTAAACTCTACTAAGAAATGATCATACACAGCATAAGAATAACTTCCATTAAATTGAAGAAAAGTATTACAGAGTTTCTGGAACAGACTTAATACATGTATAAAATGGCTAACTAACTATTAACTTCTTCTTGCATAGAAGCGTTTGTATATGTATCATTTTACAAAGGGCGAGCAAGTTGACCCTTTCATTGGTCGACTACTCTTAAAATAAGCCAACCATTATGATAGATAACTAAACGAATAACCAACACATAACGTTTTCCTTCATCTTCGCAAGATGGTTCTTCTATGGCGCGTGATGTGGCATACAAGATTTGCTTTGGCGTAGTTAGTGTCAAGGTGTCAAACAGAGGCATCATGCTAGAAATATTCCATAATGGGGTTCGTGTTATCACTCCGGCGCGTGGAAAATAAGCAGTTTACAGGTCGTTCCATACTTTAACGCTTGGGAATATATCAGTACCAGCGCACGATTATCTCGATGGACTAAATGGTGAGCTATGCAGTGAGATAGATATGCTCTATGCATATCTAGAATGGATGTATGGTTTGTTCGTTGGCTCACCGAAGACTAAAATATGCAATAACGAATTCATATGTTAGCATATCATCAAATATCATCGGATTTAACCAATAAAATCATGAAAGAATAGAAATAAATCATAACTTGCATAAACCCAAAATATAGTCGAACCTAGCACTGAGTAGTGAACTGCATGACAGAAAACATACCAAAAAGGTGACAAAACATATGTCAAATATGTCAATTATTAGTCGAAAAACGATGACAATACTAGGATCAACAGTGGCTATTGCAGTCTTCAATTTGTCCAAGCTTTCCTGACAAGTTGCTTTCCATTGAAACTTTGTTTCTTTCTTCAGCAATCTCTCCATTGGTGCAGTAATCGCTGCATATCCTTTGATGAACTTTCTGTAGTAGCATGTGTGTCCTAATACTGATCTCATTTGCGTGACTGATGTAGGAGGTGGTAAGTCGAGAATGATAGCAATCTTTGTTGGGTTGACCAAAATACGGTTGCAAAATACGACATGACCCAATAGTATACCAAATGGTGCACAGAAAATACATTTCTTAGAATTAATAATAATATGATACTAGTGACAACAACCCAGCATCATGCACAAACTCTCAATATGGTCTCTTACTAGACCAAACACAGTCCAATAATCAAAGTAGACTTCAAGAAATTTATGTATAAAATCTTTAAAAGCAGAAACTACTATTCTAGAAAAAATAGTAGGTGCATTCTTGAGTCCAAAGGGCATTACCGTATACTGGTAGCATCCCCATTCGGTTATGAAGGTTGTTTTACAGCCATCCTCCTTCGCGATTCTGACTTGATGATAGCCCAAAAATCCATTAGTAAATGACTACATCTCTTGCCCTCCGATGCTTTCAAGTACTTTATCTGTGAATGGTGTTGGGAATGGATCATGCAAGAATGCATTGTTAAACTTCCTTAGGTCAACACGAATCCTTAATTCACCAGTTTTTTTCTTATCCTGGATCACTATAGGGCTGATCCATTCTAACTCATCAATAGGTTCAATGATTCCTGCGTCGAGCATATGATCAAAATATGCTTTTAACCTTACCTTGTATTTGGGGTTCATCCAAATGGTCACTGCTTACTGGGTTTAGCATCTAGTCATAGGGGTATTTTCATCTCCCCTAGATCTCCCACTATCGCATTCATTTCTGAGAAGTTGGTAGGGAATAGGATCTGATATTCATGCGATAAATTTGTGATTTTCATAACTATATATTCATCACAATAATCTCCTATATTAGCAAACTTTCTGTTCTATGGTGACCCAATGTTTACTTAATTTTTAAAGGCTTGAGGAATTGGTCACTTGAAATACCACTTCCTTCCACTTCTCATGTTCCCTCTGATTATTGTATGTTTATGTTAGTTGGATCATCATCTGGGTCTCTAGCTAGATTGTAGCAAGCCATCCATTGCTGAATGGTCGCACCACACTGGTGAGAATTGGCCTCTTCAACATGGATTTCAGCGAATATTTTCTCCTTTATCATTTGAAGTGCGGCATCGACTGTAGGGTGGCCATCAACAAATTCGAATGTGTGCATGAACTTCTTAGCAAGCCCTTCCCAATGTTGGGTTCCTTGTCTCAATTCCATAGATGTATACCAAGTCCTAGGTGTCATTTCCAATGTATGTATGAAGTGATGGACCCACTCCTGTCACGGATATTCTAGAAATATTGTACGACAATGGTTTAGATGTTCAACAGGGTTTTCCAACCCTGAATACTTGTGATTTACGAGGGTGACCTCTTCACCGAATCTAACTTCCATCAACCTTCTGTACCATGGTCAATTTGTTACAGACTTATTATGCGCACCCCACCATCTAGCGGGTGTAGGTTTTAGCGCATGATCCTGTTCTGATAAACACTATGAATCCGTTACAAGTCCTTCAATCTCAGTTAAGAAGGTCGCAAGGTTAGCTAAAACCTCATAGGTGGGTAGCTCTCGCAACTCATTCTCCACCCATCGCACATACCTTGTAACTCTTGCGCACCTCCACATAGAGACTTCATGCAATCTGTTTTGCCAATTCTCTAGAGCATCCCCTAAGTCGGATGTGCAGGAACTAGCACTCTTCTAGATCAGGTTTCCATCTGCTGTTGGAATGATGTAGTCTTCTTGTAATGTAGTAACATTGTATATCTGGTTGAGATAATCGACCTATCTGTCATTGTATACAGGCTCAACGCATCTCTATCCTTCTAATGGATCAATGGGAGACACCACTCTCATCTCATTATCCTCAAATGAGAAGATCCTTTTCTTGAATTTTATAATGGTTTGGTTGTCTATAGCCCAAAATATCCCTAGTAGTGCGGGATATGGGTTTGTGTCATCAACAATACTTATGAACTCAAAGTCTGCAAATGTTCACAACCCTTCAATGTCAACAGGGACCTGACTCAACCAGCCAATGGATATGATCTTCGCCTGATTTGGAAGTCAAAGCTGGATAGGGGACCAGTCCAAGTGCATCTTGCCCATACTTTTCCAAGTTTGTCGCATCAAAATATTGACATTTGAGCTGAGATCCAAGATGATATAATCCATGTCCTAATTACCTATCTGCACAATCATTCTTAACTCGCGGCCAGTTTTGAACTTCTTTCTGACCTGGTTAAATTTCTTTTCAAGTTGTGGCTCTATGGGTATCTCTTCTATCATCACTTGTAGTTCTGCAATAACATCTTTATCTTGTATTAGGGTTAAGCAACTTAACAGAAAGGATTTGAGCTTACTAACCTTTTGTGGGACATTCTTTTGAATTATGCGCTAAAACCGCTCATGCATCTCCTTGACTTCTTCAAAAGTTGATGGTACTTCTGGATCCACAAATTCTGGTCACACGTCCAAGAATACTTCCTTTTGTTTGTGGACATCGAATGGCACCTTCATCTGTGTCGCGGGTCATACCTTCGATTGCGTTTGTTCTTGTGGTTTATCCTAATTCTCTTTGGTCGCAACACCTCCTCATGTTACGACAACGACATTTGGATCTCGTGGTTCTACCGCAATCATCTAAATATTCATATTCGGATTCAGATTCAAGGAATGCACAGGGATAGGTCTTGCAATAGTCCTTGCTTGCCACTTTGCGATCAATTGAGGACATTGCTCCACATTATGGTCCTGCCCCTTACAATATGAACATGTCTTTACAGGTTCCAGGAAATATCTGGCATAGTGACCTGGTTGTCCATAGTTATAGCATGTAACGTAACCCCTTCCTCTACCAAAACCTCCTCCTCTGCCTCTTCCTCTAAAGTTTCCACCACCCCTTCCTTGCAGGTGTGGTTGTTGTGGCGGGTACTGATTCTGCTGGTAGTGCGGTTGGTAGTGATTCTGCAGTGCGTATGTATGTTGAGGCACATACTGATGATGATATTGATTTTGATATTGACTGGGTGGGAATTTTGCAGGATGATACGATTCTTACACCATTTCAGCCTGATCGATCCCCTCATTTTTCATTAAGTAGGTATCAACAGTCTTTTCCTTCAAGAGCTGGTATGCTCTGCAATCTTTCTCTTCATGGCCTACTGACTTACAAAATTTACAAAAGATGTTTTTTGGGGTACTTACAACCTTTTGCAAATATAAACACTCCTCTTCGCGATTCCCCCTAGACTAGCATATGCAACACCAGGATAGTCCATGGTCATTTAGTGGGTTTGGCGCACTGGAGGAGACATAATTCATGAAGGTCGGACAATTATCCTTAGTATGTCAATCCGTTATGCATTTTTTGCACCATAGATCTTCTTGTGCTTCCTTACCCTTCTTGATGTCCTGAAGCTATATTGTTAGATTAGCCAGCTGCGACTGAATTTGCACCATCCCTACAGCACCATCTCCAATTGGTGAGGCCTCTAGCTTCATAGATAACTCTAATGCTTCTGTCTGTGACTCAATATTTTGTTGCATCAATGGCCCTTAGATGTGTGGTAATAGCACGGAAATAAACCACTCTTTATGTTGAATGTCTGACATTTGGAAACTTACCTTGACCATTAAAGTTTTAAACCGTTGGTCAAAGTCCCATATAGTCTCTTCCAATGCTTGCTTTATCTCCTTGATCTCGGTAATGCACTGTGATTTAGATTTTGATTTTCTGAATTCATAGATCATTGTAGCTCGGATATCATCGAGGGTCTTCTGCGGCATTCTGGCCGATGCGGCACAGAACTTCATGAACCAATCTAGTGCATGACCCCTTAGAGTCATGTTCATCTGCTGCTTATTTATGTCTGCGTTATGGACTACGTGAACCATCCAAATGGCTTCATAGAGGAACCAATGCTGCTCTGGATATTTTGTTCCATTCCCATTGAATGTGGGTAACTATATGTTTGCCCCATCCATTGAGTTGGTGTCGAGGTTATCTAGTAAAGGATTCAAAGGAGGTATACCTTCCGGTGTACTAGTCGTGGTACTAGTGTTATCAGTATTAGTAGTCCTTTTCAGGGATGAGACTCTATATCTTACCTTTGGTGATATTGCTGGTGTGATGTAATTGTGTCCTAACCTTTGTGTCTCGACAGAGTCTTTAGAGTCCTCTGTTCCTTTTGAGATCAGGCTATAGTCCTCCTCTTTGTCGCAATATCCTTCACTTCTCTATAACTGAAGTTCGTGTTCACTCTCCTTGAACACACTAGGATTCTGTCGTCCTTTTTTGGTTTTTCTTCTCTTTCCTGACCTGAGTCTCCTTCCACTCCTTAATATTTCGGCTTCTAATTCAAGTTCTGTAGTTTTAGGGAACATCTCAACTCACCCTTTCCCATTTTATTAATAGGTCATCGACGACATAGCCTCCTTCCTAGGTATGCGACTCAACTACTCAACTGTAAGACACCCTTCTCATAGACGAGTATCTTAATCCATGTACCGATAGATAGCAAATATCTTCTTCGGGGTCCTTGGAAAAAATTTCTTTCAGCTTCTCTATATGAGGTTATAGTTTCTACTACAAAGTCAATGATATATCCTTGCAAGATACTATCAACCTAAAACTCAACATCTCTAGAGATGGTGTTACTTACACTGGTTACCTCGCGAGCCAACCGATCACTCCATTCGATAGCTTCTCTTCTTTGGAAATTTGTCTGTCTAGTCGCCAATATTGACAACCACTCGTGTAGTATAATAGGGAACTTTGCAAATAACACCTCATGAATATCAAAATATAAGTACTCGTCCACTCAGTTTTCTGTGCTCAGCCGTGATCCTACGCGATTGTTAGCATTTTAGACTCCAACCAATCCTCTATCTCTTTCGTTGTTGGATGCCACAACATTTCCCTCGACTCAAATGATTATGTGTCCCCGCAATGGAACCATTTGTTGGCCTCTATCAACTTCTTGGCTCGACCCGCAATTCAACAACACCACAATACCAACAATAAACCACAAGACATCGGCCTGACAGAGCAAGCTCAGTCGGCAACACCTACGAGGTAGGCGCAGTCTCACCTGAGATATATAATGGGTAACTGCCAAAACCATGTTTCCACAGTTGGTGAGGGAATTATAGTCCTTTGGCGCACAACCAATGCGCTTGAAAAAGGCAACTGGACGATGGAGTCTATTCTAGCATGACTAGGCACAACTGTATGCTAGTGTGTGCAACACAACACTGTCCTTAACCTCCACAACTGACGCAACTGGTGCGACACAGCTGGTTCTTTATACCGATAGACAGTTGTGACTTGTTCTGTAATTTAGGAATTCAACCATAAACTTATACACAACATTCCTGCAATGCTTTTAACTTTCGTTCATTCACTAATTAACAAGATAGTGCATACATTCAACTATAACTAAGTAATATACAGTAAGAAAATACTTCAACATTCACATAAACACTCAACACAACCATTCATTCAACACAGGAAATAATGTGGAAACCCATTTGGGAAAAACCACCAAGGTTCTCTTCATCTGGCATGAGAAATTGTGTATAGCACCTTGCAGTCTGCGATCTGCACACTGTTCTTAAAATATGTCTTTTTGACTCAATCTTCTGCTGTCATGCTCTCTAGTTTATTCTTCTATCTACTCCTACTAGACTCTTCTACTTACTATATGTGCACTCAGCTGTAGATTCATTCTACTACTAGCAATATGCGCACACAACTGCAAGATCTGCGACTCAACAACCTTCTACTTCTATTAGACTCTTCTATGAGTCCTCTCTTATACTTACCCTAACTTCCTTAACAGGATAAACGAAACAGCAAAATGATGGACCTTAACAAATGTCCTCTAACAACAATGACGAATGTCCAACCCTTATACAAAATGGGTTCTTCCTATTTCTATCTTCTACTGGAGCACACAATGTTTAATACATATTGCTCATTAGTTACAGGTCATGATCAGCCATAAAAAATGGTTACCTACTGTCAGGGACTGACACAAGGCACTATCGGCTTGATTTACAAAATATTCCTTCATACGTGCATTGTCTGTAGGCTTACACCGTCTTTCAACAGCCAATATATTCACCTTTTTCTTTCTAACCATTACCCACTTTTACGCCTGCAAGCTTTCCTTTCCTCTTTCCCGCGTATGCTCTATCCTTTTGCGTCGGTTCCTTTGCTTCCTTTGTGACCTGCTTTCCTCCTCGTCGCGCGCACTTTTCCTTCCTGGCTTGTGCGATAGCTTCTTCCTTGTTCACTTTTCCTGGCCCAACACATAGCTTCCTTTAGGAAAGATAAGGTCTATTTTCACGTCCCCTCATGTCCGAGAGGATGCGACTAAGGCACTGCTTCCATCATTTAAGTGGAGAAACTAGCCCCATGAACATAATAATAAAATGCATTGAAACAAAACATACACAAATGCAATTATATAACGGAAGCAATTCATCCATTCAAGCATTCGACGTGTTTATATAATTCATTAAAACCAATACAGTTGCATAGGTTAAATTGTAATGTCCCTTTTTAAGAAATTTTATTAAATGACCAATTTTCACTTTTTTTCCTATTTCGACCTTTGACTAGTTTTGATGTCTAGGTCTCAAAATTGATCCAAATGCTCCCAAATATTCTGAGAAGGTATATGAATGATATTAATACTTTAATATGATGTTCATGGATTATTTATGACCCTCCAAATACTTATGCAAACTTGTTTAATATTCTGGCCTAGGTAGGAGTTTTCACTAGCAAGTTGGGGTTCCAATTCCCCCACAATAAATGCTGAAATTGGCTTTCCAAATGCTCCCAAAACCACTTGAATTTATAAAAATAGGAAGATGATGTTTAAGGTACATTATTAATGTCTCATGTTCTTCTTTCTTTAGTTTATAAATCCTGTTATAACCCTTTCCCAAACAACTACAAAATCACTAGTTCGACCCTTGGGGAAATGGCACCAAATCTTCTCCAATTGCAAATAAACTGAGTAAGACGACTTCAAATGATTAAGTGATGGACATGGAACTTGTAATAATCATCCATGAAATTCCATTCATCATAAATATATCAGATAAACATTCTTTCATTCGAAATCATCAGCATTACAATGGCATACATCAATATAGTGGGGAAATGGTCATTGTTTGCTCATTAATAATTACTCTTACATACAACCATTTGGTATTTCAACCAGATACTTTTTGAATATGAATAAAATAGTATATTAATATTATAACAATCATAAATGGGCTATTATAAGCTTGAAATCATCAACATTCAATGACATACATCAATATAGTGGGGAAATGGTCATTGTTTGCTCATTAATAATCACTTTTACATACAACCATTTGGTATTTATACCTGAGAATTTCTGAAGATGAAGAAAATAGTATATTAATCGTACTACAATCATAAATGGACCATTATAATCTCTCCCAAATAGTACAATATCTCACCCAAAGCGCAATCCCTCCATGAGCAAGAATATGCAATAAAAACTGGAAGTGGTTGAGAGAATATGCTGCACTAGAAGGAACTAAGAGATTCCATGTAGCTTACACCTACAAATACAAACTCCATGAAATACCTGAATGGCCTCTCCAGTGTCACCAACTTGGATGGAAATCTTTCACCCTTGAAATTGGCCAAGGCAAGAAACTAGTCATCCACTAGCTCTCTCTCTTCACAAATGCAAATTTCTCAAATGATCAAAAGCTACCTTCATTCTATGTTCTTGACATTTATAAAGTTTCCAAGTTCTCTATGGTTCAAATTCCTTCCAATATATGCATTCCAACTCTAGTTGGGAAGAGAGTCCAAATAATGGCACTTGTACAACAATTCTTAGTCTCCCACTTCCACAAAATCACATGTGGAAGAATCTTAGCTGCCCTAACTCCCTTGAGCGCCCTCTTGGAGCTATGTTTAGCCCTGACATGTCATATATTTCATATTTCAGACTTCATATCTGATATGTTTCATAGGTTTCATAGCATCATCATCATTGTTGTCATAGAGCTAGGGAATTTAGTCCAAGTGTCTCACTAGCTCCACAATGCCTCTTCCTCTTCCATGGGAGTTACTCTTCCACTCCAATTCAACCTTAATCGATTCATTCCAAGTATATTGACCTTCCAACTCATCCCAAGACCCTTGGGCTTCTTATGGATTCGAAATGATAAGAGGAGGATGCCATGTGGCATAGAAAATCTAGCTTGTGTGGGTCCCACATACTCCATGTGTCTTCATGATCCATTTCCACTTTGATTTTCACTTGTAGTTATTTATTTATATCCTTTATTAAATATTTATTCCATTCTAATTTTCAAACATCATTTATTTTCCCCCTTATTCCAAATCCAAAAGCTTCCACCCCCAACCTAGGAAACTAGTAATTTTCCTCCTTGGCAATTATTTGACCCTTAGCATCAATTTGAAAAACTCTCATGAATATGAAAAATGTGATTAGGCCATTGTGACATGACAAATCCTCCCTTCCCAATATTTATTTTCCTCAAGAAATTTCAAACATGGGTGTTAAAGAACCTGCTTTCTGTATGATTCTTTGAAATTTCCACTGAGTTTCCCAACTTTGAGTCTTTGAGATTCCATGAAGATTTTAGAGAGGAACCACCATGCTTGCTGTTGCAGTACTCTGATTAAAATCACTTTATTAAGTGGGGAATCCATCTCCTATACTTCTTTTTTCCCAAACAATTTAAAATCAATGGGACTAAAAACTATCCCAGGGTTCCATTGCTTGTATTGCACTCCAACAATTAAGAGTGATCTCCAACCCATACCGTTAGGAAAGAGAATTCCAGGATCCCATTTTCTTGTATGCATTCTTCCAAACATCATGAGTGAATAATATATATCATTTAAGTACATAAAAAAATAATAAAAATGTACATCAAGAAGGTCCCTCATCAAAAAATCATGAAAGTGTTTATACCTCCAAGTAAGTATACCACCATTTGCCAAGTGCATACAAGCTTCAAGTGACCAATCAAATATGCTCCAATGACATAGGTGAGGATCCCATGTCCTATAATGCTTCTCCAAAATAATGTAATATGCACCAAAATAATAATCAGCCATGTGTTCTTTCATTCAAGAAGTGAATGAAGAACCTCCACCAAAATCTGAAACAAATAAGGAGCATAGAAAGCATGAAGACTTCAAGTGGCTCACATAAGTCTCATCAATACATCCATGAATATGTATATCATCATGAAATAATAGATGATGTTTCTTCCAATAATAATGTTCCTCAATCATATATCTCTTCACCGAAGTGTGGGGTGCAGTTCCTCCAACATCAAATGGACTAGGCAAGGAGCAAGGAAATCATGAGTCTCCCATGGACTCAAGTGAATACCATAGGTGTATCAATGTAGATGTGTATCATCATAATGTAAAAAGGGATTCTACTGCAAATGTAAAGAATATGGTTCTCTAATCATGTCATAATCAAAATGAGAGATAGAAATTCCATACTCTTCATGTGGCACCGTAAAAAATAAACCTTTCACCCATACTTCATTAGGATGAATGTTGCAAATTTTGAAAGTGTAGGATGTAGGAGAAAGAACCAACTCACCCAAATGATTAGAAAGTGAAAATTTTTCATCATGTGAAAGATCCGTAAGGGTAGGAACATGCACCTCCCTAAAAAATGTAAAACTTTCCCCATTGGTTGGTTCCAAGGTAGTGGAATCATGCACTTCTTCAAAAAGTGTGCACCCATCTTCAAGAGGCAACTTGAGTTCCTCTTCCATCAAAACTAGTGATTGGCCCTCATCAATATCATCTTCAAACACATCAAAAACTTGCAATTTTTCATGTTTCTCATGATCCATCATGTCATGAGAATCCTCCAAGTAATATACCATATGAAAATCTGAAACATAGGAGGAAGAACAAGTAACTTGCAACCTCTCAAGAAGTTGCTCATTTTGAATTTTGAGCTTATGAATATTCTCATTATTATTCAAGTATGATTCATGTAACCATTCATTAAGCTCAACCAAATTTTTTCTATAAAAAAGCAAAGACATGAAATTACCTTCAATGTTGCACATTGCTCTTTGAATCTTCTCCATGTATTTAAGGAAGGATGGCTCCTCCAATGAAGAAATTTCCAACAAGAATTTGACACCAATGATTTAGTGTCATGGAGTATGCTAAGGGCCTCATGGATATCCATTTCACTCATATTCAAAGACCCTTTAAGAAAACGAGGTTATTGTTGAGGAATCCCCTCTTCTTCTTTCTTCTTGATTTGATCAACTTCTTGAAGCTCAAGTGGTGATGGGGAAGTTGACCTTTGTTCTTAATTAGCTGCTACAGTTTCTTCATCTTTATGCTCATGAGAAATTTGGCTTGCAGAAAAATTTTCAAATCTGATCTCTATGCCACCAACTATAGAGTTGTGAGAACCCATCAGTAGGTACTCCTTCACAGTTCAAGCATCCATCAATAGATTCCCTTTGGTCCATGTCCAAAGTAGAATGTGTTTTGGGATGATATTTAATAGTTTCAAGGTACTCTTCTTCATTCTCATATGATGTTTCTTCATCTTCTCTAAAGTCACTTGGGAGTGACTTTCGATCCTCATAATGTAATTATTTTTCTGTTTCGCCACCCACAGAACTTGGTGGCTCCTTGGTCTCCTCCATACTCGTGCATTGTTGATTATTCCTTAATGAATTCACATTTGAATTATTTTTCCTAAATTCATTCAACCAATAATAAAAATCTTCAAAATGAATGGTATTATGTGTCTCTCCATGATGGAAACTTCTACTACCCCTTGCTGTCAGCTTACCCCTAAGTTGGCTAGCCATCAATTCGAATACTTGCATAATATGCTTGGTTGTGTCATCAAAATATGACTTAAGACATTTATTAAATTAATATCTATCATCCATAAATTCAATAGGTTCCAATACCATGCTCTGATACCACTGTAATTTTTCTTTTTAAATTTTTTTATTAAATGACCAATTTTCACTTTTTTTCCTATTTCGACCTTTGACTAGTTTTGATGTCTAGGTCTCCAAATTGATCCAAATCCTAACAAATATTATGAGAAGGTATATGAATGATATTAAGACTTGAATATGATTTTAATGGATGATTTATGACCCTCCAAATACTTATTCAGACTTGTTTAATATTCTGGCCAAGGTAGGAGTTTTCACTAGCAAGTTGGGGTTCCAATTTTCCCACAGTAAATGTTGAAATTGTCTTTCCAAATTCTCCCAAACCCACTCGAATTTATGAAAAGAGGAAGATGATGTTTAAGGGAAAATATTAAGGTATCATGTGCATCATTATTCAGTTTATAAAAGATGTTATAACCATTTCCCAAACAACTACAAAATCACTAGTTGGACCGTTGGGGAAATGGCACCAAATATTCTCCAAATGCAAATAAACTAAGTAAGAAGAGTTCAAATGCTTACATGATGGAAATTAAACTTGTAATACTCATACATGGAAGTACATTAATCATAAATATACCAGAGAAACATTATTTCATTCGAAATCATCAACATTGCAATGGAATACATCAATATAGTGGGGAAATGTTCATTGTTTGCTCATTAATACCACTTTTACATACAAAAATTTGGTATTTCAAACTAATTTTTTTTTAAGATAAAGAACGGAGTATATTAATATTATTACAATCATAAATTGACCATGATAATCTTTATATCATCAGCATTCAATGGAATACATCAATATAGTGAGGAAATGGTTATTGCTTGCTCATTAGTAATCACTTTTACATACAACCATTTGGTTTTTCGACCTGAGACTTTATGAAGATGAAGAAATAAGTATATTAATATTAATATCATTATAAATGGACCATGATAATATCTCCCAAAGAGTACAATAGCTCACCCAAAGCACAATCCCTCCATGATCAAGAATATGCAATAAAAAACTAGAAATGGTTGAGAGAATGTGCTGCACTAGAAGAAACCATGAGCTTCCTTGTATATTAAACCTGCAAATAAAAACTCCATTAAATCTACATGAAAGACCTGAATGGCCTATAGAAACACCAACTTGGATGGGAATCTTTCACCCTCGAAATTGGCTAAGGCAAGAAACTAGTCATCCACTAGCTCTCTCTCTTGACAAATGCAAATTTCTCAAATGATCAAAAGATTCCTTCACTAATTGATATTGAAATTTATAAAATTTCCAAGCCCTCTATGGTTCAAATTCCTTCCAATAGATTAATTCCAACTCTATTGGGGAAGATATTCCAAATAATGCCACTTGTACAACAATTCCTAGTCTCACACTTCCACCAAATCACACGTGGAAGCATCTTAGCTTCCCTAACTCCCTTGAGCACCCTATTGGAGATATTATTAGCCTTGACATGTCATATATGTCACATGTAAGACTTCAGATCTGATTTTTGTCATAAGTGTCATAGCATCTTCATCATTGTTGTCATAGAGCTAGGGAATCTAGTTCAAGTGTCTCACTAGCTCCAAAGTGCCTCTTCCTCTTCCATGGGAGTTACTCTTCCACTCTAATTCGACCTTAATTGATTCATGCCAAGTATAATGACCTTCCAAATCATCCCAAGACCCTTGGGCTTCTTATGGACTTGAAATGACAAGAGGAGGATGCCATGTGGCATTTAAAATCTAGCTTGTGTGGGTCCCACATCCTCCATGTGTCTTCATGATCAATTTCCACTTTGATTTTTTCTTGTATTTATTTATCTAGCTCCTTTATTAAATATTTATGCCATTTTAATGTTCAAACATCATTTATTGTCCCCCTTTTTCCAAATCCCATATCTTCCACCCGCAACCTAAGAAAATAGTAATTTTCCTCCTTGGCAATTATTTGACCCTTAGCATCAATTTGAAAAACTCTCATGAATATGGTAAATGTGATTAGGTCATTATGACCCAATGAAAAATTTGGGACATGACATAAATACACACAAGAATACTTATCTTGAAAAAGTGTTGTCCCACAACCAGCTATGTCGCTGCAACGTTCCACCCACCATGGGCCAGTATGCTCATCAATATCTCAGCACCCATTAGAGGAAATTTGAGGTCTAAAATGGGCCTCCTAAGTAAAATAATAAAATAATAGTTAAAATAATAAAATAATAATTATTAATTTTGGAGGAAGATTGAAAAAAACTACCTTTTGTGTTTGTATTTTTTGACATATCTCCCTGTGTTTTTACTCAAATTGTGAGTGGGAGAGATCGTTGGATGCAGAATCTAATTTCGTATCCAATGAGTACCCACACTGCATACTTTTGATGGACCTTTCTACCCCAAAAACAAGAAATACCCGAAAAAATGTGATGATGACATCATCATCACATTTTTTCAGGTACTTATTTTTTTGGGGTATCGAGGTCCATCAAAAGTATGCAGTGCGTGTACTTGTTGGATGCGGAATTAAATTCTGCATCCAATGAGCTCTCCCACTTGAAATTTGAGTAAAAACACAGGGAGATATGTTGAAAATACGAACAAAAAAAGTAGTTTTCTTTTATGACAAATATGTCAATCCAACCATTATGGTTGACTCATTTTATTGAAATTCTATTGGTTCTTGAATTCCAACTCACAAAATTTATTGTTGGCACGTTTTCTTATAAGGCCCATTTTAGACCCCAAATTTCCTTTAATGACGACCACCCCTGATATGGGCATG
Source organism: Pseudotsuga menziesii (assembly GCA_001517045.1). NCBI lineage: Eukaryota > Viridiplantae > Streptophyta > Pinopsida > Pinales > Pinaceae > Pseudotsuga > Pseudotsuga menziesii. The sequence continues at coordinate 523,128 of LPNX010584946.1, forward strand.
ATTCCCACAAGGAATAAGGAAACAAATGACTTACACACAACAAGACCATACCTCCACAATCAATACAACTCACACTTGGGTTTCACGGACTGCTAAGGCAATAAGCCAATAACATGCGAGTTCCTTGGACTTACTCAGCCAAGCCAACAATCACCCCCAAACATAGTCAACCATCTAGCAGATGGGTTCCTTGGACTTACTCAGCCAAGCAACACCAAGATGAACTTCACAGGCAAATACAAGTTCTGGGTATGGACAAAAATGTCATGGGAACCGAAATTGAAAATGGTAATTGGGGAAAAACGACCAAAGTGAGAAAATCGTTTCAGGAAATATTTAATGGCTCCACAGAGGAAAAAAATACCTCTACAAATTGCCAATTCTTGGATCTATCTTCCCATCCACTGAGCATAACCAAAAATGGGTTTTCAACCAAAAACAGAATGGTAAAATGGGGCAAACACCATGGGAACCAAAAAACAATTTCAACAAGTGTTCTTGGGAATTACAAGAGAAAATATGACCCCAGCAAACACCAAAAACGTGAATCCCTGCTGCACATACAGTCAACAACACAAAAACGACTTCCCAACCATGGAGAAAAATGGAGAAACTACAGAAAACATGAAGGGGAGAGCACATCAAAATCCAACTACGCGAGGGAGGTAAAAACGACCTCTAAAAACCCCTAGAACATGAATATCCTTTTCCCATTCACCGAAAAATACAAAAAAATGGATTTTCCCAATCATGGAATGAGGAAACAACCACAAAACCGTGAAGGGAAGAGCCCCAGATCTAAATGTGTGAGAGAGAAAAACGTATGGGTGAATAATGGCTTGGGCATGCATTTCCAAGTATTTACTTGCCCCAAAATTCAAAAGCACATTTTCCAAAAATGGGTGGCTTCCTAAATTCGAATTTGACTCCCATACTCTTCCCACACCCATGCATTAACTTCCCCAACCAATTTCTAAATGAATGGGCACAAAAGACAAAATGGGTAGTTGACAGTTTTATGGGTTCTCCCTTTGACATTTGGATTTACCCTATTGGCTCAAGGGTTTGAATGTTTTCCCTCCCTATTCCTTATGAAATCATGCCCCCATCTCTTTAACGTTGCATGTTAGCTGGAATATTTCACCTCCTGCGGACAGCAAGGTGTTCCACTGGTCTGAATGGTTCAGATCCAGAACAAATAGAGGACAGAGGTTGAAGACTCTCCCTAGACATTGTAGATATCTAGAATACAAGGCTTTGATAGTCCACCTGTGTACCTGTGATCAAGCTCAACACGAAATAGATCAAAGCAACCAGAATATGATCTACTAATCTATGCTAGTGACTAAGGAATATAGCAACATATATGTGAAATCACAACAACAACAACATATGTGGGACATAAATAAACTTGCATTAATGAAATATGAATAATGTTACAACCAAGCCTTAGTGTTGACATGCATCTCCATGAAATCAAATTCTCATCCCCAAAAGCTCCGACTCTAGCTCTCTATGCTCTCTCCAAATGATCTTGGGCCAAGGATCAATCCAACAACATAACAATACCTTCAATGTTCTCCCCCTCAACCATGGCCATAAGCTTGTATTTATAAGGCTAGATGGATAGGGTAGGTTGAGAGATTTGTGGGTGAGGTGGCCTCCAAGATCCTAGGATGGGGGATCTCGAGCTCAACTGAACCACTACAGTAGGGATAAGGGATATCTCGAGGCTTATCAACTAGAAGCCTTGAGAAGCTTCTCTTTTTCCATTTTACCCAGGGTACCACATTTTCCTTCAGTGACAGAACGGTTTTGGTAATAACCGCTTATGTACTAAGGGCCATAAGCGGTGGCACCGCTTATGGGCAACACAGTATGGACAGTGCGAACAAGGGTACCGCTCCTGGATAAAGGGGTATGCACGGTGCTGGGAATTTTCATGTAAGATTGATGAAAAACCATTTAGTTTCCACTCCAGAAGCTGGGATTCAGGGCAAGTAGGTATGTCAAATGTCTTATCACATGATGGTGACAGGATTTTGGTATAACAGGATGCCCCCCAAAGCATGAGTCTTAGAGGGATACGATAAATGAGAGCTTTGAGAACAAATCATTGCCAGGAGATGAAAATGTTGGCTTGATCGGAGCATGTTGTCAAGTAGGCATCTGTAGTACATCAATATATTGACTCATAGACACAAGTAACCAAATTCATAGTTGCAGATTGATACAAGGAAAATATATGAGTGGAATAAACAATAATGGGTACTAGAATACAACGTAGATCCATGTGATAGAGGAATCAAAATTGGACATAGCTACCAGACATACAACATAGATCTATGTTGTACAAATGCAATTTTGAGCATAGCCACGACCATACAAATGTGGATCCATGCTAGATATACAAAACTCCATCGCAACCTTGGGAAAAGTAATGAGCGCTTTAAACAAATGCCCAGGGTCTTCATCTCATCTTCCACAAAGTACGATTCTATCCATGTGATTACAATGATCTGAAGTCGAACATGTTAGAAACCACTTGATTACTGGCCAATGATGTGAACCGTTAACAAGTGCGAGGGAAATCACCATTAATGTCAATGATTCCCAAGGTACTCTAGTACAATCTACTAAGTGTGAATAGATGTCCTGATGTCGAACACCCAGTTTATTCTATCGATCAAAGGTCAATGATGTGAACTTATGTCGAGAGCAAGAGAATCTGTCATTAAGGCATACAGATCTCAAGGTACTAAACATTGTTTCTAAGACTATTTCTCGGATGATGAGTTGATGTCGACGGGGATAGTCTCGTCGAAGGAGGGCCATGATGAGTCCCACATCGACGACACGAAACTCAGAACATAGTTCTGAAATGATGCGGATGTAGTAACCATATGACTGACTCAAAGATACTAACACAAAGATTGTGTAGACTGCAGAGGTAAGACTTCTTCAAATCCCCTTTGAACATCGGGCGACATGACAAAAATACTTGGCAACATGACTAAACAGGACAGATACATAATGCGACAGTGGACAATGCATTCTTTTGAAAGACTCAAAGGATTGACATGACTCATGAAAGTGGATCGTCATGGAGATCAGCTGAATACCCAATTGAATAACATGATTGTGCAGACAAGTTCCATGTTCAAAGGTAACGACAAACAACTGCCATTATTTGCAAGATGATTCCCTTCCCATTTCCCCCATCATGATTGATGAGTGCCTCTTTTTGGTTTTAGAAGTTCAAAGAGGGTAACAAACACTCGATATAGCTTGTCGAAAGACAAGTCCAAACTCATATTTTTTACGAACCTGAGAGAGGAGGGGTTTGATCCCAAAAACGGGTCTCTCAATGTTTAATTTTAAAGAGTCCACTGAAAGAAAACTCGGTATTGTTCATGTTTAGAGAGTCTGAATGAATACGAAAGAAGACTCCAAAGGGGTCCTTTTTCGTATGATTTAGTCTCTAAGGCCCAAAAAAGTGTAAAATCATACCTTAGAGAACTCTTCCAGTCATGATTGGATGGAGTGATCCTTTTCGTAAATAGTCCGATCCGAACCGAAAAAGAGATAACCTACTGTCGGATGAACGAATCTTCAAATACTTTAACGAGCGTGAAGAAGACAAGATCGCTCGACGATATTTTCATATTTAGGGAACCTGAAAAGGGTTTAAAGAGGACTCCATTAGACTTTTTCATGTTTGAATCCAGAGCACGAAAAAGTAATAAACCAAGCTCAAACCAAATTTCATGTTTTAACTAGAGCACGAAAAATGAAAAGTAAGCTCAACATCATCTTACTGTTTTTAACGAGCTTGAAGATCAGTTGAAAGAATGCTCAGGGATTGGTTTCATTTTTACGCAAGCTTGAAACCAATGGGTAAACTCTACTTGAAAAATCCCATTAACATGATATACAGAGGTTGGAATCTTGCCCTGAGCATGATTGCTAGCGAAGCCTACCCCTAGCATGGTTGCTAGTGGCTCGACATGCCCCCAAGCTTCATTTTATCTGACAATTATTCTTCCATACCCAACCTAAAATCCTGGTTACTAATGTGAAAATTTTTACTAGGGGGGTAGGAAGAATGAGAATCGAGTAGGTGAAAAGAAGGTTCAAGTTGTAACACTAAAGTGAAGTCTCAAATCAAGGGAAGGGGATCTGTTTCATTTTTACGCAAGCTTGAAACAGAAGGTAACTATGCTTGGAACATGATTTCATTTTTATGCAAGCTTGAAACCAAAAGGTAAACTATGCTTAAGGAAACCTACTTCATTTTTTTTAACGAGCTTGAAATAGAAAATGAACTATGCTGAGGAATGATTTCATTTTTATGCAAGCTTGAAACCAAAAGGTAACTATGCTTTAGAAGATCCATTTCATTTTTTAACGAGCTTGACATAGAATGGGAACTTTGCTCAGGGAAAAACTGACATGATGGTCAGGTGCTATTTCATTTTTTAACGAGCTTGACGTAGAATAGGAACTTTGCTCAAAACATAGTTTCATTTTTATGCAAGCTTGAAACCAAAAGCGTAAACTATGCTTAAGGAGTGGTTTTATTTTTTAATGAGCTTGAAACCAAAAGTAAACTATGCTCTCGACATGGTTTCATTTTTATGCAAGCTTGAAACCAAAAGCGTAAACTATGCTTAAGGAATGGTTTTATTTTTTAATGAGCTTGAAACCAAAAGCGTAAACTATGCTCTAAAACCTGCTCCTACCCAACATGATATCCAGAGGCTGGTAGGTTTCCCCCATTACATAAAATCTAGTGGCTTAGCTCCATTATGATGTCCATAGATTAGAGCCATGGACCCCATTTTACCTAGGATGGGAAGAAGATAACTAGAAGAAGAGGAAGGAACCACAAGAACATGTGGCACATTCAAAGCAGTCTGATTACTAGGAGTAATGTGATGGTCAGGTGTAACAAAGGAAAGCTGATCAATGGTCACAATATTCCCATCATAGGGAAAATGCATAACTCTAAAGAGTGTGGACACAACAGCCTTCATGGCATAAACATAATCACGCCCAAGGAGCAGATTGAAATCTAAAGGACCTTGGACCACCATAACATCAATACAAATAGTTTTCCCTCCTAATGTAATAGGCAAACAAGGAAGGGTCCCTAAAGGTGAGGTAATCCTATGATTAAAAGCTAGTATCTGATCAGTGGCTGGCACAAGCTCGGGAGAACCTAAATCTTTCCAAGTAGTTGAGGATAGAATACTAACAGAAGCCCCTTCGTAAACAATAGTGCGAAGTATATGCCTAGTAGTAACATTCACAACTATCTGGAAAGGAACACTCGAATGAAGACAAGACTCTGTTAGGTTACTCCAGTCAAAGGAAATAACTTCACTACTCGAAGAGGGTTCTGTCAAAACAGACAAGATATCCTCTTGTCGAGAACAATCAGAACGAAGCGTAAAAACTTCAGCAGGTTTGAGTTCATTCTCTACCGGAAGAGAAGAACAAGACAAAGATTTGGTCAAAGAGATTACTTCATTCTTAACACTCTCTGATGAAAGAGCGAGATTGAGTGGAAATGACACTGACTCGACCACTTTAACTTCACTCTCCAAAGGAAGAGTGGGATCAACCACAGATAAATCCGAATTGATCACTTGGTCAACCAGCGAGGAATCGAGGGATAACTTACTATCACTTGTTGCAATCACCTGTTGATGATTAGTAATATTTTCCAACCAACGTGAAGCTTCATCCATGCTTGGACAAATAAAAGTACAATGCATAGCCTTGCAAATCAAACAAGGATACAAAAATTTACCCTTATGACCTTTAACCAATGGGTCACTGGTTGAGGGAGTATCATCAACATGATGATCAGAGGTTGATGACACAAACGGTTTGGACCTTTTTAGACCACTCTTCTTGTACACGGGAGAGGCCAGGACACTCCTTAAGAATGTGGTCCCCCTTGCAAAGCTTACAAGGGAACTTGGGTTTTTCGGGCATTCTCTTAGAATGAGCAACATCAAGAGAAGATGGTTGCTATTTTTTATCTTTCTTATCCTTCTTCTTTTTACCCTTCCCTTTCTTCTTCTTATTACCCACATGACTACTAACCATAGAGCTTTGGTCAAGCGAAGAAGAAGAAAGAGTTGAAGCCACAACCGACGAAGAAGGAGCAGGATTAGGTTGAGGTTGATCCTCTCTCAAAGGAGAGGTGACATTTGAGACATTAGGTGTAACAGGAATTACTGGATTAAAAATCCAGACCAATAATCCTATAGTTAATCCAAGAATATTTAGAGTGGCAATAAAGGGAGGACCAATACCTTCACTTGGAGGGAACACAAAAGGTACACCTTGGAAAGGGACCTCTTGAGTGGTAGTCCCAGATGAGGATGCCATCTCTAAACTCTCTAATAACCCTCTAACTACCACGCACAAGCAAGTACTACTCAAACTAAAAGAAGCAAGCAAACATGTGAAAGGAGTGGATAAGAATCGGGAATCTCACAAGATAGGCCAAAAGGATAACTCAGATGGTTTGAGGATTTCTAAAAGGATCTCCCGATATACGCAAGGTACGAGGGAGCTCAAATAGGTAGTGGTGCTGTCTAATGCATAACCGTACACAAGGGGCCTTCCGATATACAATAGAGTACATGAAGTACCTTTCTATATACCTCAAGGGTACGTGAAAGGCCGTTCGATATACCGACGGTACGTAGAAGAACCACGCAAGTCCCGGGATGTAATGCTGACAAATAATGACAGCTCCTATGCTTAACGACGCCCGAACACATCTCTAACTTATCACTCAAATTGATAAAAGGTTTAACCTAGTACTACCATTAATTTTATCTTGTGCGTTTAGGTGGAACCATGGAGTGAAAGCTTGAAATTAAAGAAGATGCACACTGATCTATATGATAATGCAAGTTTTCCTCTTCAATGAAATCTACCTGAGAGAGGGTGAGAGATTTACTTTTCTTCCAAAAAATGCACATCCAAATGCAAATGCAATTCTACCTTTCCAAACAAAAAGTAAAATATCAATGCACCCAAAATAATCTTCAAAGAAAATAAGAAAGAGATCTAGAGAACATATAACATAAATCAAAATGTTTCCTATCTTTTCATGTTTGAAAAAGCTGCATAAAAACTCAATGGAAAGATGATTTCACTAACGTTTCCAAACAAATCTAACTCTAATGCACGCAAAGCTTGAAAATAGATGTTTCTTCTCAATGAAAGTAAGATCTAGAATCTCGAACAATCATGCACAAAACAAGAAGAAAATCGTTCAACAAGCTTGCGAATAAAGCAAAAGAGAGAGAGAAAACTAAAACTTCTCTTTGAAACAGATAAGGAAACGAAGAACCAATCTTTCCTACCAAGCACTGAAAAAATCAGCATGCAAAAGGAAACATGAATCGCCCCAAGCAAAGAAAGACTCAAAACAACATGGATCACTCATGCATTCCAAGTCCAAAACAAACTAAAGCCTACACATGAAAATTAAATGTATATTTCCAATTCCAATGAATAATATCTACAGAAAAGAGCAAGAGGTTTCAAGCAAAGAAAATAATGTAGAATCTAATGCAACAAACAAAAAATCTCTTTGAATGCAGAAAGAATACAACAATCAAAGCGATTGCAGAATACACAATTAAGAAACACACTTCATTTTCATCAAAAAGTAATCCAAAAACACACAACAATGAAAATACAAAGTTCAGGAATAGGGCCTACCTGGCATCACACAGATGAAGCTACTGACAGGCAGTTTTGAGGCAGAACCACTCCTTGCTCACTGGATTCAGGTGGTGGCACCGCGTATTGCTAACAGGGTTCGAGCAGCGGCACCGTTCCTTGCCAACAAAACATGTGTGGTTCCCTGTATAAATCCAAAACACAAGGAGAACAAAATATCAAGTTAGAAAAATACTAGATCAAGGTGAAAACTGCTAGATTGAGTATGGAAACAGAGCATAAAAGACTGAAATGACTCAGATCTGAAAAGATATGGAAATTTCAAACCCAAATAATGCAAGTCAGAAAGCAGATCTGACTGAAGAGAGTTAAAGGAAACGGATCTTGGATTCGGACAAGAGTTGCAGACTGAGGAAGATCAGAACAACTGATAGGACTTTCCCCAGCGGAGTCGCCATATTTGTTAGCTGGAATATTTCACCTCCCATGGAAAACAAGGTGTTCCACTGGTCTGAATGATTTAGATCCAGAACAAATAGAGGATAGAGGTTGAAGACTCTCCCTAGACGTTGTAGATATCTGGAATACAAGGCTTTGATAGTCCACCTGTGTACCTGCAATCAAGCTCAACATGAAACACATCAAAGCAACCAGAATATGATCTACTAATCTATGCTAGTGACTAAGGAATCTAGCAACATATATGTGAAATCACAACAACAACAACATATGTGGGACAGAAATCAACTTGCATTAATGAAATATGAACAAGTTTACAACCAAGCCTTAGTGTTGACATGCATCTCCATGAAACCAAATTCTCATCCCCAAAAGCTCCGACTCTAGCTCTCTATGCTCTCTCCAAATGATCTTGGGCCAAAGATCAATCTAACAGCATAACAATACCTTCAATGTTCTCCCCCTCAACCATGGCCATAAGCTTGTATTTATAAGGCTAGATGGACAGGGTAGGTTGAGATATTTGTGGGTGAGGTGGCATCCAATATCCTAGGATGGGGGATCTGGAGCTCAACTGACCCACTACAGTAGGGATACAGGATATCTCGAGGCTTATCATCTAGAAGCCTTGAGAAGCTTCTCTTTTCCCTTTTTACCCAGGGTACCGCGTTTTTCCTTCAGTGACAGAGCGGTTCTGGTAATAATAGCTTATGGACTAAGGGCCATAAGCGGTGGCACCTCTTATGGGCAACAGAGTATGGGCGGTGTGAACAAGGGTTACTCTCTTGGATAAAGGGGTATGCGCGGTGCTGGGAATTTTCATGTAAGATTGATGAAAAACCATTTAGTTTCTGCTCCAGAAGCTGGGATTTAGGGAAAGTAGGTATGTCAAATGCCTTATCACATGATGGTGACAGGATTTTGGTATAACATCGCGACGCATAGATATTTTGGGTATTTTTATTAATTTGCATTTTTTACATGATGTCTCTAATTATATTGTGCCTGGCTATCACATAAACCATCGACATCGATTTTAATCGTCGATACATAAACATTAAATCAATGGTGGGGCCTTTTCCTTGAGCTCCACACCATGATTAAATAATGATATTTACATCATATATAATTTAATGCAATCGGGTCAAAACTGGGGTGTTACATTGCCCTCCCCCTTCAATAGCATTGTCCTTAGTGCTTTACAAAATTGAACAAAAAATGTTACACTGGCACTGCCCTCAGTGCTCCATAGAATTGAACAAAAACAATGGATGTGCCAGTCGCATGGCATCCTCTAGCTCCCATCTAGTTGTATCAGGACCGTGGTGCTTCCTCTGCACCCTTACCTATCCAATGGTATGATCTGGAATTCCTCCTTGGTTCCACTTAGTGGTTGTATTGCATATGAACTCCTCCAAGTCCTTGATTGCATGCCTCAGTACACACCACATAATATTTTTCCGGGTCTTGGAGAATCCTTCTCCTCGGCTTGGAACATTTCCAATGTATTTGGAAACCAACAATACCTATGCTCAAGCCCCAAGCAATGAGTCAATTCCCATGTTAGTATTCAAAATATTTTCCAAAATCATAGATGAATCACATACACATGTATATTGACATAAATCAACAAGAAGTTGTCAAGTGAACCAAATAATTATCTGCATAAGTATCTTCTTTTGGTTCCACATGTATCCGACTGGGCTTTATACAACCATGGCACTCACAACCTTGCCCCACCCCACACCTGGGTGTGCATTAAAGGGTAGCCAAGTTTCTGCAAGCCTTAGATCACCTAAAAATACCTCTCAACCGAGGTCTGATGGCTCCATTCTTGAGCCCAACATCTCCTCTAGGTGTTCACCAAGTTCAGGTGCTCCCTTTCTGGACACCACAATGAATTAACTCACATGTCAGATTCATTCCTATAGGATGCAATCTATAACAAGATTTTCAAAACCATGGATGCATCATATGCTCATGTATATTTATAGAAAATCAATAATGAACAAAAGTTTGATAAGTAGAACAAATACTTATCGGTATAACATCTCTCAACTGAGATCTGGTCAGCCCTGCTTCAGAGCCTAACACCTCCTTGGGTGCTCAATGGCAGCTCTAGCTTAAGGGCCCAACATATCTTCCAATTCTTACCAAGCTTAGGCGCTTCCTCTACAGGAACCATAACATATTAATTCACATGTCAGATTCATTTTCGAAAGATTCATTTCTTAACACGATTTTCAAAATCTTAGCTAAATCATTATGCATATGTGTAATCACAGAAAATCAACCAGGATTTTCTAAGTAGTCCAATGCTTATCTGTATAGCATCTATCAACCGATATCTGATCAGCCCCGCTTAAGAGCCTAAAACCTCCTTGGGTGCTCAATGGAATCTCTAGCTTAAGGGCCTAGCACCTCCTCCAAGTGCTTACCAATGCTCAGGCGCTTCCTTTCCAGAATTCATAATACCTAGGGTTTATTCTCTTCACAAACCCCCCACTCTCATGACAGTCCCCTTACAGTGTGAATGTGTGCAGAAAGAAGCCTAACCAGATTTCTTACACCCTGGGCATCCCTAGTGATGCATATCGATTCCTAGATGGTAGGGGGGAGAAGCCATGTACCCAAGTACATCCTTCTAGAGGAGCCATGTACCCCAAGTACATATTTTCATCGTCTCGCTTGCATTACATACAATCCCTCAATTCATATGAGATGTCATCATAAAAAAAATTTAATCATAGGTTTTCAAACCTATTCCAAACACATCCCTCCGAGAAGCTATGTACTCCAAAGGCATACTTTCATCATCCCACCTGCATTCACATGATATGTCATCATAAAAATTTTAATCATATATTTTCAAATCTATTCATGCATACATGATTTCCCAAATCTCAAACGATCGATAACATTGATAGTCAAATAAAAATCGGAGTTCACAATTCTGCTTCCTGCAGAAAATCATATTTTTGCAACCATGAGATCATCCCCATATTGGATTACTTATCCCTTACTTACACATGCTCCCCAAAACCTGGACATCCACATACAACATGTCATCCTGACATAATTTTAAATCATCCAAATAGTCACAGTTAGCAACAAGAAACTTTAGACATCAATCAATGCAAGACAAGCATATCCATTGTTAGCATGATTCAAAACCATCACAAGAGATCACGGTCTCCCATAATCAACATAAAACGTGCAATCTGAAGTTCCAAAATCTGTTCTCATTCATGAGTTTTTCCCTCACAATGTTTGGCCTTTGCACATGACAGATTCTTGCCTCAATTCATCGAGTACCACTTAGACTGCCCTGTCCAAGTCATTCTATCTGCAACCTTCAGTCATCAATGTCCCAAGCACTTATTGGGTGAACCCATACCCAAATTCGACTGTATAGTACCCCTCAAAGACCTCCTGTAGTATCCTGCAAATCCCATACATCTGTCACATTCCTCAATGTGCATACAATTCATGCACCCTGAGCACTTTCAATATCATCCATAGATGTGTTTCATGTTTTTCCTCATTCTTAGAATGAATGAGAATGTCATCAAGGATGACAAGAACAACTTGTCTAGATACCTTCTAAAAACACCATTCATGGAACATATGAATGTAGCTAGTACGTCTGTGAGACCAAATGGTACCACTTGATGCCATGCCCTTATTTTGTCAGTCTTTAGCCAGACTGATACTTGATTTTTAGTTCGGTCCCAAATTTAGCAAAACCTCTAATCTATCTGACTTGGTCAATGTTCCAGGAAGTGCTCTTTCCATGAGCTGACTTTAAGCCTTCAGTAAACTGGATTTTCATAAATATATTTCTCCCATCTCTAGCAATTAACTGACTTGCTAGTTCCCTAATGAAATGGTTGGAGGTATGCCAGATCTAGATCGACGGTGGACCTCGAATATCATAGGGCGTATTTCATCAAATGTCATGCCCGTCAGGACTTTCTTTCTCTACTCTATTTCACCCAGCGAAATAGCTCACATTCGTTGATTTTCTTCGGGATCAACCCCATTTGCGGATATCTATCTCTTGTATGGAAATTACCTTCACATTTCACGATCGATTCACCTGTTTATCCTTCTCTCTATTCAGACAATGAAATTCCTTATGACCATAGATCTCCGGCCCTTCAAATCTCCGCCACATGATCTTGGCACTGTTGGGTTATCTCATATGTAACTCCAACTTTGTGAATCCCATATTCAACCATGGAACTGTTCGTGTCATGATCTCAACTTCCTACACATGCACTAACTTAGGCCTTGCTTACGGTCGATCCTTGTAGTGATCGATCGTTGATCTAGAAACCTGAAACAAGGTTATTCTAAACATTTTTCATTCATGAAATCCTCAATGGATTATTATTCTAACTCTCATTTGATTGATCAAAGAATCGATCAATCGATCTCGCGTTCTCTCTCTCTCAGAAACCTTGATTCACATACAGGATTATCAATCATTAACATAGGATTCAATTCATGAAATCACACATTCATATAGAATTGAATTTAGACAAAGATCATGCCGAAATAGGCTTTCTTCACTCACACAATGAAACAACACATACAATTTTGTCTCAAAACCTGCGTTCTTATCATAGGAAGACTTAGTATTCCTGATAGCCTCTTCTAGATTTCTAGGTTTATCAAACTTAATCCTTCCTTCGTAAGCTTGAGGTAACCTACTCAAAAGAAGCTTGATTTTCACTTTATCATTTCTGATGTATCTGGCATACCTCAATAGTTTGAAGAAATGGTTTGCATAGTCCTCCATGGTCAACTGTCCCAATTTCAGTTTCAGCTCCTTGGGTGTTGTGAACTTGCCTCATATTCCCATCCTGATGCAGACAGTTCCTGTGCAAATGGTTTCCTCCACATTCCCAATATTGGAGTGGTTTCCCCACAAATTCAGCTCCTTAAATGTCATGGACTTGTATTCCTTTCCCATTCTGATGTGTACAATACTTAATCAGATGGTCTCCTCCACATCCCCAACATTGGAGTGTTTTCCTTGGCTTGTCTCCCATCATTCTGGATGGCTTAGTCACATCTTGTGATGATTGCCTTTGTTGATTTCGGGAGTGAGAAGGTTTGAAACCTTTCTTCCTTTGATCAAGATTCACATTCTTCTTGTGGAAATTTATCCTACTCCCTTTAGTATTTGTTTTTTGATGCCCAGATTTTATCTTCCTTTGGATGTCTTTCAAACTCTATAGCATGGCTGCAGTCAACTGATTTTTCTCTTCCAGATCCTTGTTTGTCCATTCATTTTCCTTTCTACAACCCTGCAACTCCATCCTCATGCTCTTTATGGTAGCTTAAATATTAGGGGGAGTCTCTTTATTCCTCTTCTCATCAAATTTTGTTTTCAGCATCCTTGATGTGAACATCTTCCCCCTAGCATCTGCCTCGAGCTCGTAGGGATCATGTGCATCAACCATGATGTAAATATTCTTGGCACTGATCTTCTTGGTTAGACCAAGACCAACTTTTCCACCTGCACTATGACTCTGCAAAATGTGTTTAGGAACACCATTGTTAAATTATAAATTTATAAAATTATCAAAAATTTATAATGACTTTCTTGCATTTGGAAAAACCATATATATTGACAACTTGTCAAACACACAGACTTGTCTCTTCATAAATAATGATTGTCTTAGGGGGGATGACGGGGGTAGAGGGTAGTGCCTTCAAATTTTTTTTTTGTAAAAATTTTGATTTCACACAATATGGCACATAACTTTACTGCCATTTTCACCCTTCTTACACCTATAAATCCCACGAAAAAACCTGTTGAATTTCCCTGTTTCGATGAATTCTCCATTTTCCTCTGGTCGGCAAACTCACCAAAGTTTTTCAACATGTCAGCTCAAATCAAATTTTCCTTCCAATCTCCAAAAATCCGCCTTGCTCCCGACGTGTCGGCAAAATCCCGATTTTTCTTCCAACTGAAAAAAATCACGAAACTTTCCGATGCGTCAGCAAAATTCTTATTTTTCTTCCGATCGACACTAGCCAAAATTTCCGACGTGTCGGAAAAATTCTGATTTTTCTTCCGATCGGCAAAACTTGCCAAACTTTCCGACACGTCGGAAAAATTCTGATTTTTATTCCGATTGACAAAACTTACCAAACTTTTCGACGTGTCAGCAAAATTCCGATTTTTCTTCCGATCCGAAAAACTCACCAAACTTTATGACGTGTTGGAAAATTTCTGATTTTTCTTCCGATTGACAAAACTTGCCAAACTTTCTGATGTGTTAGAAAAATTCCTATTTTCTTGCCGACATGGAATTTTCGACACTTAGAAAAATTTTGAAATTTCTTCTTCTTCTTCTTTCATCGACAAGAACTCAACTTTCCACCCGACATGTATCGGCTGAAACTCCTTAAGTTTTTGATGTGTGTCAGCGAAACTCAGTCGACGTATCGACAAAACTCACCGATTTTTGTCATTTTTTCAAACAATTAGAAAAAATTATTTTATTCCTCTTCTCGTTGACTCGACTCATCCCTTTCACACCGACATGCATCGGCTCAACTCAGCTAACTTAGCTGACACAATCAACACTCCAACACTTAGAAAGATTTTGAAATGTTTTCTGCTAGCCTGTGTTGAACATAGGGCAATCATGCCTCCATTAACTGTTCTTCTTATCCCATTGAGGTCGAATGCTGCAACATAGCTCTGATACCACACTGTCACGACCGCTCCCATCCAATAGGATGTGACTAAGGAACTGCTTCTATCATTTAAGCAGGGAAACTAGCCCCATCAACATAATAATAAAATGCATTGAAACAAAACATACACATATGCATAACAAATGCAATTATACAACGGAAGCAATTAATCCATTCAAGCATTCGACATTTTCATATAATTCATTAAAACCAATACAGTTGCAAAGGTTAAATACACACAAGAATACTTATCTTGAAAAATATTTGTCCTGTAACCAGCTTTGTCGCTGCAACGTTCCACCCAACCATAGGCCAGTGTGCTCATCAATTTCTCAACACCACTTCCACCCCCAAGCTAGGCATGATTCCCACAAGGAATAAGGGAACAACAGACTTACACACAACAAGACCATACCTCCACAGTCAATCCAACTCATAGTTGGGTTTCACAGGTTGCTAAGGAAACAATGGCAATACATACAGGTTCCTTGGAATTACTCAGCCAAGCCAACACCAAGATGAACTTCATAGCCAAATACAAGTTCTGGGTATGGACAAAAACGTCCTGGGAACCAAAATTGAAAATGCTAATTGTAGAAAAATGACCTAGGTGAGTAAATTGTTTCAGGAAATGTTTAATGGCTTCACAGAGGAAAAAACGACCTCCACAAACCCCCAATTCATGAATCTATCTTCCCATCCACTGAGCACAACCAAAAACGGGTTGTAACCAAAAATGGATTGGTAAAATGGGGAAAAAAATCTGGGAACCAAATACGATTTCAACAAGAATTCTTGGGCATTAAGGGAGAAAATACAACCCCATAAAATGCCTAAAACGTGAATCCTTTCTACACATGCACTCAGCAACACAAAAACCACTTCCCAGCCATGGAGACAAATGGAGAAATTGTAGAAAATGTGAAGGGGAGAGCACAACAAACTCTAGCTTCATGAGGGAGGAAAACATGACCTCTAAAAACCCCTAGAACGTGAATCTCCTCTTCCCATTCACTAAACAATACCAAAAAATGGATTTTCCCAGCTATGGAATGAGGAAACAACCACAAAATCATGAAGGGAAGAGCCCTAGAGCTCCAACTTCCTGAGAGAGAAAAACGTATGAGTGAATAATGGATTGGGCATGCATTTCCAAGTATTTTCTTGCCCCATGAGTCAAAAGCACATTTTCCAAAAATGGGTGGCTTCCCAACTTCAAATTTGACTCCCATACTCTTCCCATCCCCATGCATTAACTTCCCCAACCTATTTCTAAATGACTGGGCACAAAAGACAAAATGTGTGGTTGACAGTTTTATGGGTTCTCCCTTTGAAATTTGACTTTACCCTATTGACTCAAGGGTTTGAATGTTTTCCCTCCCTATTCCTTGTGAAATCATGCCCCCATCTCTTTAAAATTGCGGCGCATAGCTAGTTGTGGTATTTTTATTAATTTGCAATTTTTACATGATGTCTCCAATTATACTGTGCCTGGTTAGCACATAAACCATCAGCATCGATTTTAATCATCGATACATAAACGTTAAATCAATGGCAGATCCTTTTCCTTGAGCTCCACACCATGATTAAATAACGATATTTACATCATATATAATTTAATGCAATGGGGTCAAAATCGGGGTGTTACACCTACTACATTGCCTCACTCTAGGAGAAAGAATTGCTTTTTAAAATGTTGTAAGAGGACATACCTAGGAGATACAACCTTCCCATAGTTTCACACCAACTTACGGTAGTATCCAACAAGTTCAAGGAACCCTATCAAGCTCTTGGGATTTTTGGGGTGTGGCCAATCTTGCATAGCTTCCACCTTTCTTGGGATCCACCCATACACCATACCAACTCACAATATGGACCAAGTATTCCACCTCGGTTTCACCAAAAGTACAGTTGGAATATTTCACAAATAACTTGTGATCCTATAAAAATTGAAATATAGGAACAACATGTTGGGGGTGGATTTTCTGGGTGGGAATAGAGAAATATATATCATCAAAGAAAACCAAGACAAAATGGTGGAGGAAGGGGTGTAATATCTTATTCATTGAGTCTCTAAAAAGTGGAGGGGGCATTGCATAGGATAAATGACATGACTATAAACTCATAATGACCCTTGTGAGTGTGGAAGGTTGTATTAGGAATCTCCACCTCTTTCATCTAGATTTGATGGTAACCTGAGTGAAGGTTGAGCTTGGTGAAGAATTTGGATCCATCCAATTACTCTAAGAGATAGTCAATGATAGGACCATAACCACTGGAAAAGAGTAAGGGCTTGTGCTAGGATGAATGACACTTGCCTCCAATAATTTCTGAATGATGTTTTAAATTTCATTCTTCTATACAAAAGGGTGACGATAAGGATGTACATTGGGGTATTGACTACCTTGATATAAAATAATTGTGTTATTTTCATTGATGCCATCTAAAATATTTTTCAGCATAGTTATAGTCAATACCCATACATTGGCATTGATCCATGGCATTCGGGGTCAGCTTGTGGATTCATAAAGGGGCATGGTTGAATTACTATAAGTAGGAGGCATGGGAGACCCTGTGTGGGTGGGAAAGGATGGGTTCTTGGGTCAGGCATTGATCACCAATTCATCTTCTCTAGATATATCATAGCCTTCCAATAAAATGGAGAGCCACTGCATAAGGACATGGGCATGAATTACCTATTTGAGGCCATTGATGAAACTTTTCCAGAAAAAAGGAATCAAGGAGACATTTTGTGTGGATTTCAAATTTCTAAAATGTTGTAATATAGTCACAAATAGTGCCATTTTGGCGAAATCTAGTCAACTTGTCAA
Organism: Pseudotsuga menziesii; assembly: GCA_001517045.1. NCBI lineage: Eukaryota > Viridiplantae > Streptophyta > Pinopsida > Pinales > Pinaceae > Pseudotsuga > Pseudotsuga menziesii. Next base: position 540,848 of record LPNX010584946.1, read on the forward strand.
GTAGTGTGTGTCTTGATAAAAATGCTCATGAAGGATATTCACAAATTGGCTCTAGGGGACATAATGACAATACGATTTTTGGTACCATTGCCACCATTTCAATTGTTTAGAATATAAATATTAAAACCCAAATTTTGAGTTCTTAAGATCATACAAATTCCATGGAGAGAAAAATAATGCTCCATTTGAGTATTCCGACCCAAGGGATCAGAGCCGTCAAATTTACACATGTTAGTCTTTGGAAATTGATGCCATGAAGCTTTATTTTCAAAGGAATGAGGTTTTGTTTCTAGAAACATAGTGTAAGAGCCTAATTCTGTAACGCCCCATATTTTGACTGGGCATGGTTATCGGTTAAACTTATTACATTGTATTTGATTATTATCTATTGGACTCAACTAGACTGAGTAAACTATATTTCAGCATGTTAGACCTAGTTATATGTTGATACTATGTTTATGATGTTACTATGCCTATGTGGATGCTCTAATTACGATGTTATGATGTTATCATGCTTATGTGTATGCTCCGATTATGATTTTATGATGTTATCATTTTCATGATGTTACTATGCTTATGTGGATGCTTTGATTATGATGTTGTCATTTTCATGATGTACTATGCTTATATGATTACTATGTTGTAGTTACCATGATATTCCTTCATTTCATAACAAGCAATGTAGTTTTGATTGTCTTTCTTGATAGGATGTGATATGTGTGATGTGGTACCTAGGTACCCACCCATGATGTGATCGATTTAATAATTTTATGCGATGAAAGGAAACAATGTTGATAATATGGACCAACTATTGATTTAATATTGGTATGAATGTATGTTTTCAAATTACTAACCTGTAGGGTACAAGGGCTATGAAATATTTGGGTACGTGATATGAAGTATGATGTAGTACATATCATGTAGAGAGCCTTAATTACCAAAATGATGATACGATGACACATTCCAATAATCTCGATATCATTATAGTATGGTTCAATAGGGTATAGACCTAGTACGTTGAGAGGGATGGATGTATTGTCCACCCTATGTCACTATGATACCCGTGGTCATGGGAGGGAAGTGCTTAGACACGCTCCCCAAGTTGGTGTGATGATGATGGTTGGATGCATACTAGGAGATGCTAGGTCCACTAGTTATATGGCGCTACAGCTCTCAGGTTCTATGTGTTCAGGTCAATATAGTTGGCATCCACTTTGTACTAGAAGAGGAAGGAAAGGGAGGATGAATATGTAGGTTAGGATGGGAGGATGTGTAAGTTAGTATTGTTGACGGTTGGGTATTTCCTGATACCAAGTTAGTGGTGGTAGGTACCCATCTTGTTTGACCAGTTAAGTTAATAAGAACATAAAGATAAGATGTGAAATCATAAAAGAGAGTAATTGTTAAATAACTAAGAATGTCAAAGCAATTACATTATATATGTATACTTATTCTGTTTGCGTGAAGGATTATTAGTATAACTTAGAATTTTTGCGTATGAAAGATGATGTATGTTTATAGTACATGTTTGACTCGTGCATGTGCTGGACATGCATGCACACCTTGCACATGCACGCTAGTATCAATATACAAATACGTAACATGTCGAATAATCATATAAGTTGTAGTAGGCAATAGGATAGTTACACATTAATCAATTCAGATAATGGATCTTTTAGTTGTTAGTGCATGTGTAAGAATAAGTCAACAAAATATTTGTTAATTGTATGTAGACATTGTAATAAGGAATTAAGAGAAGTGTTGTCAGTATGAAATATCATTGACAAACATTAACCTTGGATAGTTGTATGGTTTAACTAGTAATCGTGATTATTTAAACCAGTAAATGTACCTTGTTTAATAAGAAAAGTGTACTAAATTAGTGCTAGGGTACGTAGCGATTAAACATATACATGTCGATGTTATTAATTACAATCATATTAATAATATTATCATTATTATTAATTATCATTATGATTATTGTTATTGTTATCATTATTATTATTAATTATGATAAGTATTAGCATTATTATTATTATGTTATCATTAAACTAAAATGATTGTCCATTATGAATCCATAAACAAATCTGCCGAAAGGTCCAACTACTAGGTTAATATTATGGAAATGATTAATAAAAAAACTTGTAAAATATTATTAGTCTAATGAATGTACCATATGAGTCAAGACAAGTGTTCATTAAAATGATTATAAAAGTAATGCCATGTGAGAGAAAGAATCCAAAGTGAGATTAAAGTGCCACTTAAATTACGAAGAGTCAAGTGGATAACTATTCAATTATTATTTAATTCAACATATTAAATGAAAGGTAAGGACAATAATGGATCCACCGTCTCATGAAGGTCCTAAAGTGGACAGTTCAAGAATACTTAATTAATGTACAATCCATTGTTTAAATAGAACTAAACTAGTTTTAATAACATTTAACTGCCCGAGAAAGAAGTACATAATACATAATATTTAAAATATGACTTAGACGGTAAAACAGAGGAGGCAATTGAATGCTTGGAGGGAAATGTGGTGGAAGAAGGGGAAAGGAAAAGGAATGTGGAAGAAGGTATAAAGAGAGGAAATTGAAGGGTTTTGGGCATGGTTATTTTGGTAAGTTTATGAGAAAAGATAAGGGTCAGTGCAAGAAGATGAGGGACCTTTTAGATGCAATCCTAGTTTTCAAAAACACGATCACGTTACCAAAAAATACAACGTGTTTCTGCAACATATCACTTGCTATGGTTCAACCCAAGCCTGACATGTCATGGGAAATGTAGGATAGGAAACCATATTGCATACGTGTTATATAACTACAAAACGCGTACGCGATCTGTAGTTCTAAAATGCGTACCTGATTTGGAAAACTAAAATTAATTTATATAGACAGGCTCGAAACGTGCTGCCTATTTTACCTATCAGGAACATGAAACCAGCAATGAATTGGAGCGTTTTGGAGCAAATTAGGTGCTTGGGATTGTTGGAGGAGATTCCACCGGTGAAATATCATCCAACTAGGTAATTCAATCACCCAAAGCATTCTTTTTTGTCAATTTTAAACCTAGAATATTTTTTTTTAATAGAATAATCAACCCAACAACTCCCAAGCTAATGTTTGATGGATACAAGTAACGTATTTTTAACACATCAAACTAAAAGAGGCTATAAGAAACAAAATCATCATGTCTAATAGATATCCAATGTTCCAAAAGGATAGAAATATATAAAACAAACACAAGTATAGAGTGTGTGTGGAAGGAGGCTAAAATGATAAGCCAAGGGTTTTAACAATTAAAAAAACAATATATATCTACATTCAAATTAAAGACAAAGAAAGATAGAAAGCCCACATCATAATGAGATTGAGAGGCATAAACAAAAAGGAACAAAAATACTATAGGAGAGACACAAAATTACTACTGAGTAGGGTTCTAAACAACACATATCTCATAATTCTCCACAATATGCAAGAGAGAGTAATGGACAAGCTAGCTTATGTTCCAATTACAATAGAAGCCCTAGATATTACACACCAATTGGTAGAACTAACATAAAAATACGGTATAAGGCACAAGGTGTAAGAAACCCATGTTAGAAAACACAAGAATACGAATTTTGCTTCTTTTATCCTATAAACATAATAATAAAAAATTAGAAACATGTGAGACCCTAGGTCTCCCTAAGATCCCTTGATCTAGCAAAGACATAAATGACTTTACTCAAACAGTCTATGCCCCTGCATCACCAGGTTTATCAACCATTTTTTAAAATAGCAAAAACAATGGGTAATATATTTCTACATGTCAAGTCTCTAAGCTCATCTAAAACCAATTGTAGTCCAGTCCACAAATTCTCCATTTTTCCGTGTAACTTTTGGTTGGTTTCCATGTTTATACAACAATGGAAATGGTGAACACCCATGAACTACCTAGAGTGCATCGTGAGAGTGTTCCCAACCATGATCGAGTCAATTATATTTAGAGGATATGGTGGTAGCCCTGTATCACCCCTTTTCTTGCCTCCCATGTCCTAGTAGTCCCTTTCCCCTTTCTTTTACATATCCAAGGGACGTAAAGGCCAAAACATGTCAAAATAGCACTTCTAAATTCAAAGAAGTTTAAACCCTAGTGTGCATGGAAAAGTCACCAATGAGGGTGAAGAAGTGCCTTAACTTCTAGAAAGAAGTTGAACGAAACTCACTATTTAATTGCTAAATGTTTAATTTTAAGTTTTAAATGTATGTAAGTGAATGCCATTAAATTGCTTACTTGAGTTTTCCTTAATTTACATTTTCAATTTTGAAGAGATGTCATTATATACCATGTATATGTTTCTAATGATTTCGTTATTGATTTTTTTATTGCAGTTGCGGCTATGGACACAAATGCTGAAATACCGATTGAGCTTGCCCAGTTGAGAGGACTCAGTACTGCTTTTAGTGGTGGTGATAGGATTTGATGTTCACTTGCATCCACTTTGGATGCAATTGTTGAGACTATTACATTTTCAAGCAACATACTATATGATATTACATCATATAGATAAAAAAAAGACAAGAGTACGCTGATGGGCTTGGCTACAATGCAATAAAAAAGTTGAAAATTACCAAAGAGCATATATTTTCATTGTTTAGGGACCCTTGCATGAGGGAAATCCCAAATGAAAATAGGCCACATATCTCTATCGAGTGGTGCACATATCAGCCATTTGTTGATAACTGGATGGATAGATGGTATATGGTTTTTGATATGCCACCACACAACAACAGGGAAATCCCCTTGTATTTCCTTTGGAATATGTATGCAGAGTTCGTGTTGGGTAAACACGTAAACTATTTTGATATATTGTCATTTTAGGGGATCAGTGGGGGGATGCCCCAAAACCGACCCAATGCCAGGATTCGAGATGTTCATCGCCCTATCCTTGCACCTCACAGGCAGTTTCCTGGGCCATATGTCCCACCTATAAATCGTGTTATTCCACAGACACGTGATGCATATTTGAGTTTGGCACGGGTAGTTGTTCATAATAGCACTATGGTTCAACATATGGGTGAGGAAGGGACATCTATCCCAGGTGTGGTACATACACCAGATCATCGTGGTGCAGGACCATATTCTAGTGTAGTACCACCCACTAGTGCAGTACTCCCATCTAGTGTAGGACCATCTACTAGTGCAAGACCATCAACACATTCCCAACCTACTTTTGAGCCTTACAAGTGCACATTGTGTGGTTGTCCCTGCTATGGTCTTTCGTCAGATGTTGTCTTCAGTGGGTTTTTGAGTGATGTATGTATATGGTTAATTGTAATAAATTCTTCATTTATTTTCCTCTTTGTACACATATGTATAGTTTGAGCTAATATATTAATTTTGTGAACTTGCAGTTAATGCTTTATGCTGGCAGCGATGCCCCAGAGTTCCATGTTCCACACTCTACATAGTGGCATGACATTCCATCCACTGATCCCTTGGTTGGTGGAGATATTCCTATAGCACCCATTGTCATATCTCACACAAGGTAAAAAATTTAAAATTTCAATTTTTTAATACTTGTTAATTTGGTAATTTCCACATACTATACATGTTAGTTCACTAATGTTATCTACAGTCTAATATTTACAGTTATTAAACTTGCAGATGCCAGATCCTTCACGGGGGAAAGCAGTGATATAGGTAGATTCCATGGTCGTATCGACTAAGGAAATATCTAGGCATGACATTCCTTCCACTGATGCCTTGGTTGGTGGAGAGATTCATATAGCACCCATTGTCGTATCTCACACCGAGGTAAACATTTTAAAAATGTTAGTTTTTTAATACTTATTAATTTGTTAATTTCAACACATTGTACATGTTAGTTCACTAATGCTATCTGTGGTCTAATATTTACAATTATTAAACTGGCAGATGCCATTCCTTCACGGGGGAAAGCAGTGATGGAGGTAAACATTTTAAACATTTAAAAAATGTCATTTTTTAAATACATGTATGTTCATTGAATCATGCACATGTCTAACTACATGAACTCTTGTTGACTATAGGCACCAACCGAAACACCTTGAACATTTCCTGGAGTAGTATCTCCTCATGGGCCATATGTGAACAAGGATCATGTGTATATGAGGTGGCCTACTCCTAGCAAGAGTCCAGTTGTCCATGACCATGGAGTTACTGATACCATGGTAATGTATATCCTTCGATGATATTTATTGGTTAACTTCAAATCCAATGCATAAAATGTTTTGTTAATGTTTGATTTGCATGTTTACTACATTAGGAGCCAAAGTTTACTATTGAAAACCTTGAAGGGATGGTTGATGCAGTAGTTAGTGCTGCATCTACAATGGAAACAAGTCACATAGAGGTACAACTATTTCAACATGATCGTTACATAGTTTATTATTGTTGGTGTATGTTTATTCATGCATGTCTAACTAGACAATGGAAACAAGTCACATAGAGGTACAACTATTTCAACATGATCGTTACATAGTTTATTATTGTTGGTGTATGTTTATTCATGCATGTCTAACTAGACAATGGAAACAAGTCACACAGAGGTACAACTATTTCAACATGATCGTTATAGAGTTTATTATTGTTGGCGTATTTTTATTCATGCATGTCTAACTATTTCAACATTTGGTGGTTGTAGCCACCAACAACAGGAGTTATTGATGCAGCAGTCAATGTGGTATCTACAATAACAAGCCACACAGAGGTACAACTATTTGAACATGATCTAGACATAGTGTGTTATTGTTGTCTATTGTTTATTCATGCACATGTCTAACTATTTCAATATTTGGTGATTTTAACCACCACCACCACCACCAGTTCCCGCCCCCTCTGGTTCGACCATGGATGCAACCATCCTTGATGTTCAACCAACAACTCCATCTGCTACACAAGGAACACAATCCCCTTTGTCGCAGTCTCTCAATGAGGTGAGATGTCCATTAATGACCAATTGTTTCATGCAATGTCCATTAACATTTTGATCATTGTTGAGTTAATTTAGATATGGTATTTTATTGAGCTAATGTATTAGTACATAGTTAGTTGAATTTAACAATTGATATTTAATTTGTAGGATCCAGAGATGCACACTGGTCCTAGAGTTGTGCCTATAGGATCAACCTCAAGAAAGAACAAGAGGAAGCTTGAGTTTTGATGTGTCTTATGGGATATGTACATTTCGATACATGTACATGTGGCGTGGACAATTTTGGATACATGTACTTTTGGAGACATGTACATTGACATTTCACTTACATGTACATGTGGCTTGGATAGTTTTGGATATATGTACATGTGGCTTGGATAGTCTTGGATAGTTGTGGAGACACATGTACTTTTGGTGACTTTTGGATATATATATGTACTTTTGGATACTTTTGGGTATTTATGTACTTTTGGAGACATGTATATTGACATTTCAGTTATAAATGAACGATACATTTCACTTTGAATTTGTTCTTTGGTTTCCACATGTTCTTGTGTCAATCTATTGTATTGATTTGTGTGGATTATCTATTACTTATGAATGCACTATGTCAAAAGGAAAAACTATTATATTTAAAGGTTTCAATGATCTCACTACATGCACACTAAAGTCAAAGTTATTGCTCATGTAATTTAATAAATATAAGTGCAATACAATGTATTTCAAGGTTTCAATGAACTCACTAAATGCACACCAATTGGATATATCTAATTAAAAATTGTGAGTTTGGATTCATTAAATTACAAGTTAAGTCAATGCTCAAGTGTAATTTAATAAAACTAAGTGCAATACATGCTTCACATTTCATCAACGACCAACAACACTATTCAACAAACCTCATGCACCCAATGACTAATCACTCAGCATTAAAGGAACTACAACACAATCCAAAGACCGAGAACCAACTTCGTGAATCAACATGATTTGAAGCATAAGTCCACTGGATTTGAAAAAGTTGAGTTGGACATTAGATTGATTTTGAATTGAGTTGTGACAGTAAGATAAGATTAGGGTTAGGATTAGGGTTTCCTTGGTAGGGTTATGGTTATGGGCCATGCATGTTAAACAATAAACCCTAGTTAGGGATAGGGTTTTCCAAGTTTGTCCTTCGTTGGCATGAAATGCATTGTCCAAGTTTGGTCCTCATTGGAGTGACTTCATTGTCCCCTACTGAGCAAAACCATAGCTTCAGAAAACGGCGTAGATGAAGGTCACCGAGCAATGGATAGGAGGGAGATCCCCCCCACTAGCTAAAATCTCACGTCATGAATCCAACGAAATCGACGATTTGTCGATCGGAGGCCCGAGCATCTATCTATGGCGATTTGCAGGTCACCTCCAGATACTGTACAGGGACACCTGGTGGACTTGTGCCCGATGCACAAAAAACCTCATGGAGCCACAATTTTGAATTTCGTCAACTCCTACTAGCGTGTTTGGGCATGGGAAATATGGAAACACCAACTGCATCCCCACCGTCCATGGATTTCTAGCTTTGTCCCTCATTGGCATGACTGCATTGTCCCCTACTGAGCGAAACTCTAGCTTCAGAAATCACCGTAGATGGAGGTCACCGGGCAATGGACAGGAGGGAGAGGCCACCCCCTAGCTAAAATACCAAGTCACGAATCCAACGGAATTGATAGTTCGTCGATCGGAGGCCCGAGCTTCGATCTATGGTGAGTTGCAGGTCACCTCCAGATACTATTAAGGAACACCTGGTGGAATTGTGCCTGGTGTGAAAAAAACCTCACGGAGCCACAATTTTTAATTCTGTCAACACCTGCTAGTGTGTTTGGGCATGAGAAATATGGCAAATCCAACCACATCCCCACCATTCGTGGCTTTCCAACTTTGGCCCCCGTTGGAATGACTGCATTGTCCCCTACTGAGCGAACCCTTAGCTTCAGAAACCACCATAAACAGAGGTCACCAGGCAATGGAAAGGAGGGAGAGGCCCCCCCCCCTAGCTAAAATCCCATGTCATGAATCCAACGAAATCGACGGTTCATCGATCGGAGTCCTGAGCATCGATCTATGGAGAGTTGTAGGTCACCTCTAGATACCGTTCAGGGACACCTGGTGGACTTATGCCCGGTGCGCAAAAAACATCACAGAGCCGCAATTTTGAATTTCGTCAACTCCTGCTATTGTGTTTGGGCATGGAAAATATGGCAACACCAATTGCATCCCCCCCATCTGTGGCTTTCCATCTTTGGCCCTCATTGGCATGACTGCATTGTCCCCTACTGAGTGAAACCCTAGCTTCAAAAACCACCATAGACGGATGTCACCGGGAAATGGACACGAGGGAGAGGCCCCCCCCCCTAGCTAAAATCCCATGTCATGAATCCAACGGAATCAATGGTTCGTCGATCGGAGGCTCGAGCATCGATCTATGGCGAGTTGCAGGTCACCTCCAGATACCGTTCAAGGAGGGCCTGGTGGACTTGTGCCTGGTGTGCAAAAAACCTCACGGATCCACAATTTTGAATTCCATCAACTCCTACTAGCATGTTTGGGCATGGGAAATATGGAAACTCCAACCGCATCCCCATCGTTCATGGCTTCCCAACTTTGGCCCTCGTTGGCATGACTGCATTGTCCCCTACTGAGCGAAACCCTAGCTTTAGAAGCCACCATAGACGGAGGTCACTGGGAAATGGACAGGAGGGAGAGGCCCCTCCATAGCTAAAATCCCACATCATGAATCCAACAGAATCGATGGTCCATCGATTGGAGGCCCGAGCATCAATCTATGGCGAGTTGCAGGTCACCTCTAGATACCATTTAGGGAAACCTGGTGGACTTGTGCCCGGTGCGCAAAAAACCTCATGGAGCCGCAATTTTGAATTTTGTAAACTCCTGCTAGCATGTTTTGGCATGGGAAATATGGCAACACCAACCACATCCCCACCATCTGTGGCTTTCCAGCTTTGGCCCTCATTGGCATGACTGCATTGTCCCCTACTGAGAGAAACCCTAGCTTTAGAAGCCACCGTAGATGGAGGTCATTGGGAAATGGACAGGAGGGAGAGGCCCCCCCCTAGCTATCCCATGTCATGAATCCAACAGAATTGATGGTTCATCGATCGGAGGCCTGAGCATCGATCTATGGTGATTTGCAAGTCACCTCCAGATACTGTTCAAGGACACCTAGTGGACTTGTGCCTGGTGTGCAAAAAACCTCACGGAGCCAAAATTTTGAATTCCATCAAATCTTGCTAGTGTGTTTGGGCATGGGAAATATGGCAATGCCAACTGCATCCCCACCGTCCGTGGCTTTCCAGCTTTGGCCCTCGTTGGCGTGACTGCATTGTCCCCTACTGAGCAAAACCATAGCTTCAGAAACCACCGTAGGAGGAGGCCACTGGGCAATGGACAGAAGGGAGAGGCCCCTCTTAGCTAAAATCCCACGTCACAAATCCAACGTAATCAACAGTTCATCGATCGGAGGCCCGAGCATCGATCTATGGCGATTTGCAGGTCACCTCCAGATACCGTTCAGGGACACCTGGTGGACTTGGGCCCGGTGCACAAAAAACCTCACGGAGCCGCAATTTTGTATTCCATCAACTCCTTCTAGCGTGTTTTGGCATGGGAAATATGGAAACGCCAATCGCATCCCCACTGTCCATGGATTTTCATGCATCAACGATTTAATGTTACTATTGAGTTATCTCTGTCATTGCTAGTATGTTGTTTTGTTTCAAGATTTTTATAATGCATGATCAATGGGAAACGTGAGTAAATGAGTTTATTGTTATCTTTTAATTGGAAATTAAACTCCTTAATAAAATCATATCTTTTAATTGAAAATTAAAATATCACAATTTTAATTACACCAATGACCCAACATGTCAACCTCCCAAAATTTTCTATTATGCATTACATGAAACATTAACCATTCTAAAGCATGAGAGGTTCCAAATTTTGTTTGTTTATTAAGTTTATCACTTAATATCTTCACATGCATGATGTTGACCTACTTCACATGCATAATGTTAGCGCATGTTACTTTTGAATACTTCATATGCATAATATTGAAGCATGTTACTTTTGAGTTGTTTGTGTCAATATTAGTAGGTTATTTTCTTCCACTTTCAATGTTCAAAAAAACATAATCAACTAAAAACAAAGTTAAACAAATCTCTTATTATCTTTTATTATCTTTTAAGTAGAAATTAAACTTCTCAATAAAAAAAAATGAGATGAAATTCCAACACTACTAGGCACTACCCCTTTGGCAATGGACATGCGGGTATAAGAGGTGAGTTGTCAAGAAGGAAATTATGCAAGCCTTAAAACATAAGTTTATCATTGCAGCATCTTGTTTCCATCATCCTAGTTGTATATATCAGCTGAAAACATTGACAATATTACCTACTTGAAAAATTAGGGTTTTAGTCCTGTAAGAGAGCC